>JAZKJV010011375.1:670000-1095715 GCA_037367405.1 Ottelia alismoides
TGCAAGAAAACCACTTAAGGTGGGTTGGTCATTTGCAAAGGAGGACAGTTGATGCACCAACGGTGAGCATATGCGAGTTTTGGGATGTTGAGCCGGCTACAAGAGGGCGAGGAAGGCTCAAGAAGTGTTGGAATTATACTATACGAAGGGATCTCAATTTTTAGATCTAAGCTTGAGAATGATCCAAGATAAATCTAGATGGAGGTAAAGAATCCATGCAGTAGCCGATCCTACTTAATGTGGGAAAAGACTTTGTTGTTCATTCTCATTGATGATAGTGCCATAGAAGAATATCTAGATAGTAAATTGCAAGTTTTTTTACAAAGACGAACAAAAGCAATTTATTGATTTTTGTTAAGAAGGTATTTATTGTAAACGGTAATCTACTTGAAAAAATATGCCCACTGTACACTTTTATTCAGAAAGCCATCGAAATCCATATTATCCACATAGTCACGAAAGCCATTAACAGTCTGTCGCTGAATACAACGAGTCGAGTCAAAGTACTATATATATTCCATTTTCTAATATAAAAGCATGGGCCAGCCACTGTTTTTTTAGAGGAGCACCCTCCTCGTTTCTATGATTCTCACTTTCTCTAAAATGGATAATAGATATCATTTTTTTGTTATCATTAGAATACATAGGTGAAGAAAGCATGAACCATATTTTGTGCAAGTGTGATTTTGTGGTAAATATATTCTAAAAACCGGGGATTTTTCTATTCACAACTCCATTCAAAAAAATCATCAGGCCTAAAAAATGTTCCTATAGTTTGACGGTTCCTTTGGTAAGGGAGATGCAAAATAGCATTTGAGGGGACAGAAATCTCATTCGCAGCCTTAATTTACGAGATAAATTTACTGTGATTTATCTGATCTTCATGGCTATCGTCTAGGTTTGGACAAACTATTTTCTCAATAATTACAGAAGAAAAGCCAACACGTTTTTTTTGCATTTTCTGAGATTTGTGGTTAAGGTTCGAAAAGATTTTTGTTCTTTATTTCCGTAAGAACAAAACGTGACATTTAGTCAGATCCCACAATTGAAGCCCTGCTATTCGAATAACTAAAAGTGTGGAATCCTATGATACAATTTTGCCATGCCAAAATTAACTAGATGGTTGACTTAAAATTCTCCATGAAGATGGTAAGTACGCTGATCCATTCCAGGAAGATAAAAAGAAGAGACAAGATAAAGCTACAAATGCCAATTTCACACAAGGAATCGCATGCATTTGACATCAATAAAAAACTAATTCATGTACATCATGATCGAGAAGAAACCTTGGACCTTCTACTGGGAAAAAAACATGGTACTTTCTAATATGTGCGCCTTTGATGGCAAGAGCTGGTAGAAAAAATAGTATAAACTACTATAAATACTCAAGGTTCCACCCAGCTCTACATGGTGTCGAAGAACTATTCGACCTTCGTACACTAATGTCTGCAGAGCACAGTATATAACTAAAAGAGGTAACTCAAAAAACCTAATGGAAGTACCTCAACAGTCCGTAACTGTTTATATAAGATGCTTCTATCTGCCTCAGACCGGCAAGACTTAATGCATGTGTGGTGGGCGAGTCGTGCGAGGTCGCACTGGCGTTTTCGATGGGCTCACCCTGAGAATATATCAAGACTTTAGGTAGGTCATGCAACTAAGAAACATGACCTACGAAATGATCCGTGAGCAAATTAAAAGCAGACCTTATAGGTAAAGATCCGAGTACAACACCACTACAACTAAGAGCAGCAATGGCACTTTCAGCCTGCAAGAAAGTTCAATGTCAATTTGAGAAGACAGTTTCAACGAATACTGATCAACGATGTAGAAATATAATTCAAAAGCTACAAGTACTAACATGCACTTAAAGAATATTATCATGATAATTGATTAAAAATACAGGTATAGTAATACAACAGAAGAAATTGTGATAACTTCAACAAGTTTAATGTCAATTTGAGAAGACAGCTTCAACGAATACTGATCAACGATGTAGAAATATTATTCAAAAGCTACAAGTACTCCTACATGCACTTAAAGAATATTATCATGATAATAGATTAAAAATTCAGGTATAGTAATACAACAGAAGAAATTGTGACAATTTCGACAAGATTCTTTAGATCCAACAAAGCAACGACTAAAGTTGAAGCATATTTCAGAAGAAATGTGAATTAAAAAGAGGTTATTATTGTTGCTGTCTTTATACTTTGACTTTGAAAATCCTACAGGTATTGGACATTGATTCACAAGTTTGACATGTTAGATTACGTACATTATGAAGTCAACCCTAAATATTACATCTTTGATACGTAATACTCTAGTCTGGTGCATTTTATTTTAAACCAAATATGGAGTCATGATAATTACCCCTGTTACACCAACCTACAAGTAGTTGTACTTCGAGATATGGATTTAACAAGTAAAATTATGTGGGGAATTTTAACATTCACCAGATATTCCTCATAGATATATTTGCAGGAACCATAGGCAGGCATGTAAGTAGGATTACTTTTCAAATCCAAATTTTTGTAAGTCAAATTATTGTCCATTTAATATTTACTTGGATCAGAATTGGATAGGAATACGGTATCTGGGTATGAATAATTACATTATCTTAACGTTCCATCCATCAGTAGATTATATTAAAAATTTTTGAGTTAGTCCAAGGCGAAATCCAATTTTCTAAGTGTATATCGAGTAGTTCTATGTCAACAACAACAACAACAAAACCTTTTCCCACAATTAAGCAAGGTCGGCTACATGGATTCTTCGCCTCCATTCATATCTATCTTGGGTCAATTTCGGACTTATATCCAAAAAACTAAGATCTCTTCGTATAGTCTCTTTCCAACACTTCTTGGGCCGTCCTCGCCCTCTCTTAGTCGGCTCAATATCCCAACACTCGCATCTCCTAACCGGTGCATCAGTTGACCTTCTTTGCAAATGACCAAACCATCTTAAGCGGTTTTCTCGCATCTTATCCTCGATCGGAGCTACACCAACTTTCTTTCTGATTGCATCATTCCGAATCTGTAGTTCTATGTATGAATATAAAATTTGTAATTCAATCTTCATAACAGAATATACACATAAAAATGGAAAATAACCAAAAATAAAGCATCGGCATGATATACATCTCGATTTTCTCATTAATTGTTGGATTAAAAAAAACTGATCAGTTTATATCTGCACCATTTACATGTCAGCAATAAGGTGAAATGTCAAGCAATCCCACAAAAGCATAACTTCTTACGATCATATACAAGTAAACTATTCGCAATTGAGTATGATCGTAAACAATTATTTTAAGGGCAGCTTGGTATGACAGAATATGTGGACAGCTAATAACAAGAGCAACCAAACTATAGAGATAAAGGATTTATGGGAAACCCTCGGTTATTTCCTAGCAGAGTTATGGCCCGATTTATTAATTCTATGCTAGGCTCTATTTTTCGAATGGGTCCCACCTACCATGCGTGCAAAGAACATCCACACCTCCGCCAAAAATGTCAAGCAATCCCACAAAAGCGTAATTTCGTGAGCACACATACAAGTACAACTATTTGCAACTGGGTATGATTGTAAGCAATCAGTAAAAGTTTCGCAACTTGGATGGTAGAATATGTAGAAAGCTAACAACAGAGTGACTTGTGAGGAAACCCCAAGTGACTTCCTGGCAGAAAGCTAACAACAGAGTGACTTGTGAGGAAACCCCAAGTGACTTCCTGGCAGAAGTATGACTACAATATAAAATTCCGTGCCAAGGCATGCTCGGAAAGCAATTCCCATACAAGGCATACGTCATGGCATGCTCGGAAAGCAATTCCCATACAACAAGGCATATGTCAGGAAACATGCACACACAATTGTTGGATAAAAAAAGATGATCACTTTATATCTGCACCAATTACATGTCAGCAATACGGTGAAATGTCGAGCAATTTTACAAAAGCGTAATTTCTTACATGTACGAGTAGACTATTCGCAACTAAGTATGATTGTAAACATCTATTTTATGTAATGGCAGCTTGGTATGACATAATTTGTGGACAGCTAATAACAAGAGCAACCAAACTATAGAGATAAAGGATTTATGGGAAACCCTCGGTTATTTCCTAGCAGAGAAGTATGGCCCCATTTATTTATTCTATGGATTTTTACCCGACAGATCCTATAATCTTTGTCAATTACCTCCAACCTTTGAAACAACCTAATTCCCTCTCAACCCGTAAACTTGCTCCGTCTTACCCCACAGACCCTGCCATCATCTTTAACTTTATTTGAGTCAATTACTTGATTAAACTTGAGAAACCAAAGAAAATCAAAGGTGGATCTTCAATCCCCCTCTCCTTTCTTCTCCTCCCCCTTCTTCGTTGTCTTATTCATCGTCTTCTTCTACACAGGCATCCACGGTGGCGCGCCACGAGTTTGCGAGCTTGGGTGGGAGGAGGCCTGGGAGGATTCAGTGAGAAGGGATTGAGCCTTGACGTGGGAAGCGATGGCGAGGAAGTCCGAGGGATCGGACAGGGGGAGAGAGTCGTCCGGGAGGCGATCCCTGAGGAGTGAATGGAGGAGGTGAGGCTTCAGTCGCACGTCACTCAAGTTATCCACGTAAGCTATTGGCGAAAGAAAGGCGGCGGAGGGAACGGTCCTCCTCCTCTTCTTTAATCAAAGATTGGGGGTTTCGAGAGGGTTCGTTTTTTGAGGTGCCCAATGTTGTTTCCTATAAAACCTTGTTGTGAGCCATTTGCGGAAGGGGTGTTCTCGACGAGGCAATGTCGTGCTTGGGAATGAATGCAACTAGTCAACTCGTCTATAATCAAAGTAAAAAAGGAACGGACTTAAACATGAACCTTGATGCGGACCGATAATGATGAGAAAATAGTCAATCTTCCCAAACTAGATCCTTACACAAGATGAAGCCCCATCATGCATATCCTTTACAAGGTGAATGTATAGAACAGGTACTTATCTCTTTTCCAAAGCTCTCCACAATATTTGTCGTGGGACTAAATCATAAGCCTTCTCCAAATCAAAAAAACCATATAGATGTCACTCCTTTTAGCTCTATAAATAGCTTTAAAAGTTTCAATTGCTCTCCAAAACAAGTGGATATCTCTATAATTCCATATGTCTGAATAAAATGATGAAGCCTTCTCACACTTTACGTAGGGTTGGTTACATGGATTCTTACTCAAGTCCATGTTGAAAGAACCGACTATTTTTTACATTGGTTGTCGACTATCTACGTAACCCCCACAAGGAGAGATTTGAACCCTAGTGGGTGGTAGGCACATTGCACTACATTGAATTGGTTAATTCCAAATGTATAAATAATTAAAAAAATATGCCAAAAGCAAATGAATAAATACATTTGTATATACTGCCAAAAAAACTCAAACATTATTGTTATTATTAAAATTACCAATGAGTTCAATTGCTCAACATTGTCAGGTGCCCTCCTAGGCACTCAGGCGAGGTGAGGGGAGGCCTTGGCGCCACACCTAGAGTCAGGTGGGGCAAAGGGAGTCCTTGGCGCCTCACCTAGAGTTGTCAAACGAAGATAGTCTTACAAAGACAATCAGGGATGGTCTGAATGCTATGGTTGACTTGCAAGAAAAAAAGAGGTCGTCTCTCCACACGATTTTCGAAAGGTTTTCATAATCAACCTCCTACAAAAGTCCTCACAATTCAGTTTATCTCCCTAACACCTATTATATATTCTGATTAGGAAAATTTAGATAAAAAAACTATTAGATTACGAAAAAAGTGTCAATTGATATATAGTTGTGGGGACTTTTGAACATGCTTGCTATCGTTCACTGTATCAAGAACTCTAGGCGATTTGCTATAGGTGCAGCAGAAGCGAGCGCCTTGATGTAAAGTGCATTAGAAAAACTTAAACCATTCGTATCACAAACCCTCACTTGCAACCTATTTCGAAATACTCCCACACCAGCAAGCACTCGTGATCACCATCACACTAATTACCACCATTAGCTCATATGACATGTTGCCAAGGTTGCAAAAATCGGTAGTCGGTACTCGATCGGTTGGGTCACTGACTGAGGATTAATCAGTAGTCAGCCAAATAATCGGATTTAGTCAGACTTTAATCGATTTTGATATTTTAATTATTTTAACTATATAAATCATTTTTATACATATTACTCTTATATATTTACAAAGATTTGTACATGATTATACTATCATAATGAAAGAAGAGAAGTAATTGAATGTAAATAAAACATTAGACATATCTGAATAAGTTTGCTTTATAGAAAGTAAAAAAATATGGTATCTCCAAGCAAAAATCGATCGATTAGTTGGCCTAGTCGGATTTAGTCAATACTCGGTCGGCCACCCCTCTGACTAAACTAGTCGGACCTACTAGTCGGGCCAGTCGGGAGACTTTTTTACAACAGTGCATGTTGCTCCTCCACGATTTCCATGTTCCACCTCCTCCTATCACGCAAAGGTATCACTAAATTCAACATCATCGCCCTAATTTCTTTTCAAGATAGGTTTTTTCTCCTCCTTTTATCTGATTTCTGCACAAATATTGTTTATGTAGCAATCTTGAATGCAGTGTGGATCTGAAATCCATATCGAAAATTCGTTTCAGAATGGGGACGCTACCTCCTTACAACTTTTGTATGGGGGGCGCACCTGCTCCCCCTCCCCCCCACCCCCAGCAAGACCCCTGTGCTAGTAGGGTATGGTGACACAGGGGGTTGGACGGTTGATTTCACCTGCTAGTAAAATGTGGAGGTCACAATTATGAAAATATATATGGCGTACTAAAAGATATTTATTATAGATTCTATGTAAATGTTTAGGTCAGAAACTTAGAATGTTAATTGTGCAAATACGTTCATATGTATAAGGAATGGCTACGGGGAGTGAACGTGATATAGTTGAAGAAAGAACTTCCAAGAAAGATATTTCCTGGAAGTATTATCTGAAGAATAAAGAATCGAACATTGTTACATATGTGTTTTGTAAGAAGACCATTAAAGGTGGAATCTATAGAGCCAAACGACATAAAATAGGATCTTTCAACTTCAAGAAAGCTACAACTTGCAAGAAATGCCCTTTAGAGGTGAATGAAGAATTGCGTGCATATATTGTTGAGATATTATTTATCTTTTATATTTTTATGTAATTTCTTTTCTTCTTGTCTTCTTCTTGTAATTTACCCAACCGATTTATCTCCTATATAAGAGAACCCTAGAGCCTCTCCATAATGTCATTCATTCTTTCATCTCCATACGGTATCAGAGCGACGATCCTAGACCGGAGTCCTGACCTAATCCCCTACCACACAATTAACCCTATCCTCCGTGCAGCATCACCTTCGCCCTCCATGCGGTATCGACACCACCCTACATCCTTTGTGCAGCATTGATGCCCTCCGCTGCTCTCTAGAGGTTCTGTCACTGCACAACAGCGATGCTCCAGCGCCTGACACCACTCAAGGTGGCAGTCAACGTCATCAACATCACCTAGCGCCAAGGTTGCGGAAATCAGTAGTCGATACTCATACGACGAGGTCACTGACTAAGGATTAATAGGCAATCGGGTGACTTATTAGATTTAGTCAGCCAATAGTCAAATCTAAATTTTTTAATTATTTTAAATATATAAACTGTTTTTATCATATACTCTTATATATTTGCATACATTTGTACATCTTTTATATTACATAATGAAATAAAAGAAGCAATTGACTTTAAATTTAACATTACGCGTATTAGAAAAAGATTGCTTTTTAAAGAAACAAAAATCTAAAAAATAAAAAACTCTATTTAAAATTCAGCCAAGTAGTCGGCCAACTTTTACAACAGTGCCAAGCGTTGCTCCAGCACCACCTCCGGCCACAGCAGGTGTGCTTCTGCAATTCAGGTGGCAGCAAGCATCGCCAACAGGAGTTTGTGCCGCCACAGGCTCGTTTCTGACTCTCCTTCAGGTTTTTGCAGTGAATCGCTAGTCCCTCCTCTGACTTCATAAGACGTCCAACAGTCTGATTTAACCCTAAAATGTTCTGATTTTGACCAGAAAATGTGATTTCGGAACTATAAATCGTGTTTCCCGGTCCTAGCATGCACTTAGGATTGACGAGGATGGTTTTATGAGTTTACATATACAACCAATCCTCCACATGATCATGTAGACTCGCTTAAATCAGTCTACTTCCCAGTCGAGTTCCTTTTTCGATCGTTACTCCATCATGTTAGAGACCAAGGGTGATATTTTTCCTTCGTTCGGTGCCTTCAAGGACCTGGCTCCTATCATAAAGAGGGATGGGACCAACTATGCGTTTTGGTTCATGCAATTTCTCACCATCATGCAGTACAATAATAAGGAGCACATCCTGACAGAGCCAGAGCCGATGGATAAGACTGGAACCAATGCTTCTTAGAAGCAAGATGACGTGTATGCACGTATTTGGCTCTCCGAGATGCTCACCACGGAGATAGCCAATGATATTGTGAATCAGCCCACTGCCAAGGTGATGTGGGACTTTTTGGCATCCACTTATGCCCAAGCAAAGAATGAGGCAAAGATTCTTCAACTTCAGTTCGACATTCACCGGGCCAAGCAGAATGATCGTCCTATACACGTGTTTTACTCCTCGCTCTATCGCATGTTCGAGAAGCTTCACAGCTTCATGCCTATTACGACATCTACAGAGCAGCAAATGGCATACAGGAACTCCATGATGGTTGGAGTTTTCTTAGCAGCGCTAGATCCAGAGTATGATGAGGCGTGTGTACAACTCCTTACTAGAGCAACAGAGCAACAGTACCTCTCATGTAAGAGGCCTATAGTTGTCTCAACAGGCTTCTTATTCCTCCTACTGCCACAACACAACCCTCCTCAACGATGGTCGCTTCTCGCGACAGAGGAGGGACCACCTAATTCAGAGAGCGTACCCCCCGTGGCAGAGGTGGTGGATGTCAGTGTGGTCCTTGCACCTATTGTCGTCGATCAGGACACTCATAGGATACATGGCATACAGGAACTCCATGATGGTTGGAGTTTTCTTAGCAGCGCTAGATCCAGAGTATGATGAGGCGTGTGTACAACTCCTTACTAGAGCAACAGAGCAACAATACCTCTCATGTAAGAGGCCTATAGTTGTCTCAACAGGCTTCTTATTCCTCCTACTGCCACAACACAACCCTCCTCAACGATGGTCGCTTCTCGCGACAGAGGAGGGACCACCTAATTCAGAGAGCATACCCCCCGTGGCAGAGGTGGTGGATGTCAGTGTGGTCCTTGCACCTATTGTCGTCGATCAGGACACTCATAGGATACATGCTACCTGAAGCATGGATACATGCACCTGCTCATGTGGCAGAACGGATTAATCCTTCAGAGACTCCAGCTTCTCAGGTTGATCCATGACTGGATGATATTCTCTCTCATATGAGCGATCACGACTCCTGTTGCAGGCACCACCACCACAGATACCGCATCCACAGCGTCTTTGAGCTCCTCAGGTTTCGCTTATATTTTTTACTGGTAGTAGCGGTGCATATATGACAGAGTGGATCATGGACTCTTGCATCCCACCATATGTTGTGGAGTCAAAGCTCAGTTGAGGTCCTACAAGACTACCTCCTGGTAGATGGGTTGTTATCGCTATGAGGTCTACTTATCCATTATAGGACAAGGAGAGGTGCATATAACGTTATCCATGTGCCTTCAGAATGTTTTATATGCCCGTCATTTTCAGATGAACTTACTTTCTATTAGTCAGATTACTAAGGATCTGCATTGTCGTGCCATTTTTGACCCTTCATCTCTTATATTTCAAAACATAATCATAGGCACGGTGATTGGATGTAGTCGTAAGCAACGGGGGCTCTATAGACCGGTCCAGTCTCCTCATGATGGTGTCTCCACTATTCTACCGGACCAGTCTCGTTGTATTTGTGCACCTTCGTTTTGGCCACCTTCCTCTGCAAAAGCTATATCATGTCCTCCCACATATTTCCGCGCAATCTTCCTTCCAATGCAAGGCATGCCAACTTGGGAAGCACCATTGTTCCTCGTTTCCATCTCATCAGAGTCGGAGCAGTTCTCAGTTGTTTGAGCTCCTCCATTTAGATATATGGGGTCGGAGTCATGGTCTTCACTAGGGACGTCGTTTTTATCTAGCCTTTCTTGGATATTCTTATCGAAGAATAAATCTGATGTTGGGTATGTTATCAAATCTTCCATTAATGAGATAAAGAATATTGTTTTCTACCAATGTCAAATATCTATGTTCCAATAATGCCTTGGAGTTCTGCACCTTACATGCTTACAGCTTTCCGAGTTTCTTAGATCCCTTGGCATTATTCATCAGACCTCGTGTGCTTATACATCTCAACAGAACGATATTGTCGAGCACAAACATCATCAATTACTTGATGGGACCAGAACCTTGTTGATCCATAGTCATGCTCCTCACGCTTACTGGATGATGCGGTCCTCACTGCTTGCTAACTAGTGAATTGTGTGCCCTCTTCTGCGTTGGAAGAGAAGATCCCTTTCTCGATTGCATTCCTTGAGAATGACCTATTCTCCCTTAAACCTTGTGTGTTTGGCCTGGTTGCATTTGTTCATGATTTCTCTCTAGGTCGTGACAAGCTCTCTCCCAGAGTTGTCAAG
The DNA here is from genome assembly GCA_037367405.1 of Ottelia alismoides. NCBI lineage: Eukaryota > Viridiplantae > Streptophyta > Magnoliopsida > Alismatales > Hydrocharitaceae > Ottelia > Ottelia alismoides. The sequence continues at coordinate 680,669 of JAZKJV010011375.1, forward strand.
TGCATTTTTGTTGGCTACTCTCGTATCCAGAAGGGGTACCGTTGCTTTGATCCACTTCGAGGGAAATACTTTATTAGCGATGATGTTACTTTCTTTGAGCATCTCATGTATTTTTCTCCTACAGGTGACAAACTAGCCCCATCAAACTCTAACGCAGAGATCTACATGCCTCCACCTACTAACATAACCACCTACACATACTCTTGCTCTACCACTACCATGGCCTCAAATTTCAGCGAAATTCGATCGAATTTCTATTGAATATCGATATCCTGTCGAAATTGAAATTCGACTGAAATGGTCGAAATGACCAAAATATGGGGGCCCTAGTACAAAAAATGACCGCAATGACCGAAATTTCGATCGAATTTTGACCAAAATTCCACCGAAATTTCGTGTCAGTCGGTCACCGAAATGGTGACCGAAACTGACATTTAGGGCCTTGACCACTACTACTGCCACCACCTATACCTACTACTCCACATGCTCTTGTGACAGCCCCTGGACCACCACCTACATTGACTGAGTTTTTGTCACGTGTATTTACTCACAGGTCTCGCTCTGTTCCCCCTGCTCACAAGTCTTCCCCATCATCCAGTACGCCTCGGGTGTGTAATGAGCACATTGTTTCTACTGATGGTACTATTGAGTTGTCTGTGCAGCAGGATTCCATACATGATGAGCATGTACCCTCTCAAGAGAGGAACTTCAGGTTCTGAACTTGGCAGATGATCGTGATGTGTCGATTGCTGTGTGAAAGCAGAGAGTATGTATGATACATATCCTCTTGCAACTCAGGTTTCCTTGAGCAAATTGTTAGAGAATTTCGATAGGTTTAACTTAGCACTATCAGTCGTGGAGATACTACAAACATGTCGAGAAATTATTCAGGAAACTCAGAGGCGTTTAGACATCGAGGAGGAGATGGCCACACTACAGTCGTGTGACACTTGGAGTCTTGTTTCAACTCCAGATGGTGCATCCATTGTTGGGTGCAAGTGGGTGTTCACTGTGAAGCAATGTGCATAGGGCATTTTGGATCGCTATAAGGCGAGACTTGTGGCATGTGGGTTCACCTAGAAATATAAGGTGAACTATCATGATACCGTTTCCCTAGTTGCCAGACATTCTACTCTACATATCCTTCTATCTGTTGATGTGACACGAGATTAGTCCCTTTACTAGCTTGATGTGAAGAATGCATTCCTATATGGTGATCTACATGAGGAGGCCTATATGCAGCAGCAACTTGGGTCTGCTGCTAAGGGAGAGTAACAGAAGGTTTGCAAGCTACACAAGGTTATCTATGACCTTAAGCAGAGTCCAAGAACATGGTTCCAGAAGCTCTCGGACTTGATAAAGCAACAGGGGTTTGTGTGATCAACTATCTATCACTCATTTTTTGTATGTGCATGACTCATAGAGGTACAGTAGTCATTTTTGCCTATCTTGATGATATTATTGATACAGAGGATGACAAGCAAGGCATTCAGGTTGCCAAGGACTTCTGAGGTCAACAATTTGTAACCAAGGACCTGAGTAGTTTACATTACTTTCTTGGAATGGAGTTTACCAGGAACCAACAAGGTCTTGTAATGACCAAAGGAAGTACGTTACATATCTTATTTCTAAGATAGGCATGGCAGATTGCAGGCATGCCACTACTCCTATGGACCTGAGCATGAAGCTCTACGACGATGATACTGAGGAGGTCGACAAGAGGAGGTACAAGGAACTTGTTGGCAAGCTCTTGTATGTGACCATTACTAGGCCATACATATCCTTTTACGTGAGCAAAGTGAGTCAGTTTATGGAGCAGCCCAGACATGCACGTATGGATGCAGTCCATATGATTCTGAGGTATCTGAAGGCATCACCTGGCACGGGCCTTCTATTCAGCAGATGTACATCACTTTTAATGACAGCATATGCAGATGCAAATTATGTTGGGTGTCCCAAGGATAGGAAGTCTATTTCAGGCTTCGCAGTGTTCATAGGGAATTCCCTGACATCATGCAAGAGCAAGAAACAGATTGTGGTTGTCAGATATATTGCCAAGTCAGAATATAGGGCCATGGTGCAGGCTAGCACAGAGATGATGTGTGTCAGATATGTTCTTACTAAGGTTTGAAAAAACGAAAGGCGGAACGAGGCATTTTCCCTGGAGGTGAGGCGAGGCGTAGCCTCAAGGCGGTCGAGGCATAAGCCTCAGTTTGTATAGGAAAATACTTACAAATATAATAAATATGTTTACTGGTGAAATTATCTAAAATGGCATATATATAATATATAACATTTTAATATATGATGAAATTGTGAAGATAAAAACGTGAAAGAAAGGATATGTAAATTTCATAAACATATCTACTAAATTTCTATCCATTCAAAAATAGAATCATTGGCTATAATTGTCATTAAAGTATCAAAGATAACATTTTTTCACTAAAATATTGTAGGGCATAAAAAATTAAGATTAGATGTACTTGTTATATGACTAATATATAAAATATGACAACATTGATATGCATTGACTCTAATCTTATTTTTTTTAGTAGGCATATTACATCGTTCATTATGTCAAATCTCTTAACACTAGTTTTTCTTTAAGCTTTATGGATTGTGTATTTATAAGTGCAATATTAAGATTTTTTTAAAATTAGACAAGTTTAATGCTTAATATGAATATGAACAAACTTAAAATTCCAAGCATTCATCTCGTAAATATATATCATAGACAACTATACATTTATAAGCATCTAAAACTACCAATAATGCAATTTAAAACTTCAGAAAATGCTTTAAAATCTAGAAAACACCTCACATATCGCATCGTTCCGCCTCGACCTTCTAAGGCGTATGCCTCATCAATACCATCTAAGGCATACGTCGCGAGGCTAAAAGCATCGCCCCGTTCTGCCTCGACCGCCTCGACCACCTTGAGGCTAGCCTTTTCATACCATGGTTCTTACTGACCTGACTATCGAGGTGCCTCTTCCCATGCACCTCCAGTGCTACAACCAGGTTGCTTTTTCATTGCAAACAATCATGCCTTCCATGAGGGAACCAAGCACATATAGGTGGATTGTCAGTATACTCATGACATGATACATAAGGGTCTCGTCGTCACTACTCACGTCAACCGACCATACAGCATATGTACTTACTAAGGCCTTAGCCATAGGGCCTTACCAGAGATGTTGCTCCGAGTTGAGCCTGATTGATATCTACGCTCCAGCTTGAGAGGGAGTGTTGAGATATTATTTATCTATTATATTGTTTATATAATTTCTTTTCTTCTTGTCCTCTGCTTGTTATTTGGCGAAGCAAGAAAATGCCTGAAGATTGGAGGAGTATTGTGGTGCCTCTTTATAAGAACAAAGGAGACATTCAAAATTGTTCAAATTACAGAGGTATCAAGCTGATGAGTCACACTATGAAAATGTGGGAACGTGTGATCGAAAGAAGGTTGAGACAAGTTTCCCAAATAAAAGAAAACCAATTCGGATTCATGCCATGTCGCTCAACTATTGAAGCCATCCATTTGCTGAGTAGAACAATGGAGATTTATAGAGCTAAAAGGAAGAATCTCTATATGATCTTTATTGATTTGGAGAAGGCTTATGATTCCGTCCCACGAGAGATATTATGGAGAGTTTTGGAGAAGAGACAAGTACCTGTCCTATACATTAATCTCATAAAGGATATGTATGATTGGGCTTTATCTTGTGTAAGGACCTCGACGGGGAAGACTGACTATTTTGATATTAACATTGGTTTACATCAAGGTTCAGCTTTGAGTCCATTTCTTTTTACTTTGATTATGGACGAGTTGACAAGTCACATTCAGGATGAGTTACCTTGGTGTATGTTATTTGTTGATGATATTGTGTTGATTGACGAGACTAGAGATGGAGTAAATGAGAAGCTTGAGGTTTGGAGACATGAATTGGAGACTAAAGGTTTTCGTATAAGTAGGGCTAAGACAGAATATATGGAATGCACCTTTGATGGAAGCAATGGTGAAGGAATCGAGGTGAAGATTGGTGATGATAACATTCAGAAGAGAGATTCTTTTAGATATCTGGGATCTATTTTGCAACATGATGGGGAAATTGATGGAGATGTTACTAATAAAATAAATGCAGGCTGGCTAAAGTGGAGAGGAGCCTCCGATGTTCTTTGTGATAAGAAAATTCCTTTAAAAATTAAAGGAAAGTTTTACAAAGCAGCCGTGAGACCTGCTATGCTTTATGGTTCTGAATTTTGGCCTGTGAACCATAGACATGTGCAGAGAATGGCTGTAGTAGAAATGAAAATGCTAAGATGGATGTGTGGACATACACGTAAAGATCGGATTCGGAATGATACAATCAGAAAGAAAGTTGGTGTAGCTCCGATCGAGGATAAGATGCGAGAAAACCGCTTAAGATGGTTTGGTCATTTGCAAAGAAGGTCAACGGATGCACCGGTTAGGAGATGCGAGTGGTGGGATGTTGAGCCGGCTAAGAGAGGGCGAGGACGGCCCAAGAAGTGTTGGAAAGAGACTATACGAAGGGATCTTAGTTTTTTGGATATAAGTCCGAGATTGACCAAAGATAGATCTGAATGGAGGCGAAGAATCCATGTAGCCGACCCTACTTAATTGTGGGAAAAGGCTTTGTTGTTGTTGTTGCTTGTCCTCTGCTTGTAATTTGCCCAACCGATTTCTCTCCTATATAAGATAATCTTAGGGCCTCTTTATAATGCCATTCATTCTTTCTTCTCCACATATATGAATGAGAGGAAGTCCCAGAATGATTCTTTTGAAGGTGGGAAGATCGATGTGGATGACATGAATTTTGATATTGATCAATGTGAGGAGCAAAATGCAATTGGGATTGGGAAGAGGGTTTGTCCAAGCAGCAATAGTAATTCTATCTCGCAACCTACAAAAAAAGGCAAAGGGTTGATGGACTCATTTGTGACAATGAAAGTGCCACAACGGAAAGGAAAAGCTCTGATGAGATAAACTTCCATGGTGGAGGCTTATAACAAGGAGATGTGGCACAGGAGTTAGGCTTAGCACTCTTCCTGCAGGACGGGTCGTCACATGTCACATCTGTGGTATCTCCGCGACTGACAGTTTCACGGTAAATCTCTTGAAATCCTATGAAAGTTTGCTCAGAGAAACTTGGGCTGCAATAGGATATTAAGCACAACTAGGTGTCTGCTTTCGAAAATCAATAAGCACATCGAGTTCATCTGCCATCTCCTGAATATGTAAGTGTCCCTCTTGAGAGGGTACCTGCCCATCCTGTAAGGAATCCCGCTGCATAGACAATTTAGTAGTACCATTAGTAGAAATAATGTGCTCATTACATACCTGAAGTGTGCTAGGTAATGGGGAAGACTGTGAACATGTGGAACAGAGCGAGATCTGCAGGTAAACACGTGGCAAAAACTGAGTCAATGTTGGTGTGAGTCCATGGGCAACCACATAAGCAGGTGTAGGTACTGGAGGTAGTACTAGAGACGGCAGTGTAGGTGGTGGTGAGAGAAGTAATGGAGGTGGTAGAGCAAGTGTAGGAGGTGGTACTACACACTTTCATCCAATCAAAGAGGAATTCATTGTCTATAAATGGTGTGAATGAATTAAAAAATACATATATATCTTTAAAATATTGTTGTAATTAAAGTACGATTAAATATATATCGAAGAACTTTATGTTGTGTCTAACATATAATATATGGACCGCACGAAAAATCATGAATCATATCAAGTTCAAACAAATCTTTGAAATATTGTCGTAATTAAAAGTACAATTAAATATATGTCGAAGAAATTTATGTTATGTGTCTAACATATAATATATGACAGCATGAGAGACCGTGAACCCTATCTATTTCGTTTTGCTTGATACATTCCAAAGCTCGTTAAGTTTGCAAATATTGTTCAATTTGATATTTATGAATTCATTCATTAAGAGTGAAATAGTAAGAATTTGTTGAAACAGTCAAACACGCTTATAATAAATATGAAGTAATGAACACGAAAGAAACATCAGATTTAGCCATTCATCTTGTATAATCATTATCCTAAATAAGCAGATATGTATAAGCTTCTCAAACTACCAAGTAAACCATTAAAATCGTAAAAAGCTTCAAAAAATAAAAAAAAGCCGCACATAACGCCTCAACTGCCTCGAGGTGTTCCGTCTCGAGGCAATTCCTCGGCCACCTAAGGCGCACGCCTCACAAGGCTAGACTGAGGTGCATGCCTCGAGGCATAATAAGACCGCCTCGAGGCCAATTTTTACATACCATGCTGACAGCGGGTATATATTTATTTATATTGGTTATAACTATTGAATTATTTTACCCACTTAAATAGTATGGTGGTACTGTATTGTGTCTACCATGTACTGTTGTATTGTGTCTACCATCCAAAAGAACAAGATCCAAATCCCCCTTGTGAGGGTTGCATTAGGTAGTCAACAATCGGCACTCAACACCATTAGATCTAAAAAAATTTATGTTGGCAAAAACAGAAGTCTTGATCTCAGCAAAGAAGTTCTTGACAGAATGATTAATCTTTGTTCATTCCATTATAAGGTAAATACATGAAGTTCGACTACAATCATCAACAAAAACAACCAAGCATGTATATCTTGTAGTAGTACATATTGGATTCGGACCCCAAACATCATAGACTCATAATGAACAAGATTAAACATAGATGTTCTTCGTAGCTTAGCTCTTCAAGTAAAGGATAACTTGTGATGTTTACCAAATTGGAAAGCCTCACTTACAAATAGCTTCAGAGAAATGATTCGCGGGAAGATCTCAGAGAGATGACTAACAAAAGGATGTCCAAGGTGTAGATGTAAGAGATAAGATCGGCAGACAATAAACAATTTATCATAAGTATCACGATAATAAAATTCACCCTTGTATTGACTATAACCAAAAACTTGTGAAGCCTATATATCTTGGAAGTAGCAGTGTCGTTGATCAAAGATAATCCTCTAGTTCAACTACATACATAAATGGAAGGCAATATTGATATCGATATCATTTCGATGTCGTATCGATACGATATTTCGATGATATATCGGTGATATATAGCTGAAATATCGCCTATATCGATGATCTTTTGTGAATGAATGGCCTGAAAAGGAGGATATATCGCCATATCGATACCGATATCGGTCTCATATCGATATCGATATATCGCGATATTTCTTTCTATGACTTATTAACAAATAACAAACTTAGAGGAAACGTAAGAGAACAGTATATACTAGAAAGTCTGGGGGAAAACATTCTGCCATTAGCTGAAAGAAAAAAACGATATCCATTAGCCAGTTGAATAAACTCACAAAAACAAACATCACTAGTCACATTATTCAAAAACCATTAATCAATAATTCATTGACTAGTAGGAGTGGATCAACATTAGCCATAGTAGTAGTGGGTCCAACAATAAAATAGTATACATAGAAGATGCATAAATAGTACACTTAGTCTGGGCCTGTCTTATTTTTCAAAAGTTGCACAGAACGACAGTAATCTTTGATGGATAATGGTGCCGGAAGGTTAAGTGAGATAGTTGAGGCAATAGATTTTGCCTCTAAAAAGAAGGTTGAGACCTTATAGTCATTATGCATAGGTATAAACAAATAGCATGCAGGTATATATTTCAATCATCGCATAGTACACATTTAAGTAAAGATTTTTTTTTGAATAATGACATTTAAGTAAAGATAAATCTCACGTTGTAGAAGAAAAGATAAATGTATTATAGATGATGCAAAACCCAAGGCGACACTACGCTACTATGGAAAGTGGAGGTGATGTTATTGCACAGTAGTGGCATCACAATATAGCCATAACACGAGAGCTGCGCAAAAGACTCCTAAGGGCTCGATTGGAGATCACTGAAGATGCGCTAGAGGGGAGGTGAACAGAGCTTCAGCGAAAATATGATTAACTAAAAACAAATAGCTCAAAATGATAGAAAGCAATCAAGCAGACAAGAAATCAACAATACACATAGATTTATACATGTTCACACTACACAAGGACTATTTCCTCTGAATCAGCTTGACCTATCCAGGGCTTACCACGTCTCACTAATCAAACTACTTCCGGTGTAGTACAAATCGTTTACAAAGCACACATTTTACAAGATCTATCTTCAACACGTGAGGAAAGGCTTTCACAGAGAATGCCTCAAGATACATAATCTCATCAATGATTTATCTTCCGTTTGGGAAGGAATGCATTCACACAGAATGCTTCTTAGCCAAGAATAGAATAAAATACAATATTACCTTCCAAAACACAAAAAGAATATGAAATGCAAACTAACCTATTGGACAAGAAAGCTTTGAAGCAAAGCTTGAGAGAGCATACAGACGCGAATATCAGAGAGCGTTTGATGAAACTAATTTCGGCACGCGAATAGAACTCGTTAAAGAACGAAATGTAGTATAGGTGAGTAGATATTCTTGTGCCTCTAGCTGTGCGTTGGAATGAGTATACAGAGGGTCGTTATATAAGCACATGGGAGACCAAGAATAGAGAGAATCAAAATATCTACACAACAAAGGCTTTCAGCTTCTGGTGTACCTATGCATAAAGTTATGTATTGAAGCATAAGGGGCTAAACGCGCTATTTGAATGACTTAATGGTCAAGGTATATCGATTCATAAAATACTAGTGCACTTTCACGTAAATGCATAAAATAAAACTTTGAAATAAAGAAGATCAAAGACCAGCAGTCAAGAGTGAACTAGTGTATACAAGTGTGTATCGGTGTAATAATAAGAAATCAAGTTAGTTCGAACACAGCTAAATTATGTGCCAATGTACAAGTGTATCGTTGCATAGTAACAATATGTGCATCGATTCTGTATACCGATGGAACAAAATTTAAAAATGATTGATAGTGAGATGTTGAGGTGTACTGATGCAAGGAGACTGTGTATCGGGGCTTAACAGAATCAAAAGGGGTAGTGATTGATTTCTGCATGAAATGATTTGTATACATTTGGTCCTTATACTAAATATTACAAACTGACTCGACAATGAAATGAAAAGACAACTTCTTGGAGTCTTCTTTATGTTGTTTCAAATCTACAATCTTTTCATAGTAGCACGGTATCCATTGAAATGCTTTTGCTTATCAAATTGATTTCTGTAATAAATGTTAGTATAACAGATAAAACAAGGGGGGGTTTACACTTCTGTCCCCATTGAGTTTCCGCAAATGCCCATGTCCTTATCATTTTTACAATAACACATGTGCCCCTATTTTCGTGTACTATTAAGAGTCGTTCTCCTCTCCAGGACGTCTACTAGATGAACAAACATGATTTGTTGAAACCAAGATCTAGTTAAGATATATTTTGTAACATTTGTGCACATCCTTCCTTATCTTCTCATTCATCATGTTGGCAAAGTTGTGATGCGACGAGGAAGCCTGTCGTAAGTTGGTGGTGAAGGTGGCATGATGCGAGGAGCATGATGTTGGCAACATGGATGAGAGAGCCAGAGGGGCGGCAATGATTGCACGCATCTGGGGATGGCGGCAACAGCCACACGAGGCGATGGTGATGTGCAATGCTAAGGAGCAACGAGGTGTCGACCAGTCGTGCTCCTCCTGAAGGATCGTGAAGTAGTGGCAAGGAGGGGCTAGGGGCGGGGTGTGCGTGGGCGAGGCATGGAGGGGTAGAGGTGGGTAAGGGCATCATCGGGGGTGAAGAGGAGGGGACCATAGGAGGAGGTTAGTGAAGGAAGTTCATAACAGTTCATAACGAAAACGCAGAAAAATAGCAAGCAATTTGCAAACATGTAGAATTCATCGTATGAATTCCAATACAAGCATAACAAAAAAAAAATTGCGAAACCACATGGTATAGGAAACAGTTGGGAAAAATGAACGACTTGTTTATTCCATAAGCCCTAGGCTCTCTTATATAGGAGAGTAGCCTATGGGTAAATTACATAAAGCATACAACTGAAAATAAAAACAACGAAGGGATACAGGCACTACTCTATATGCGTCAACACTCCCCCTCAAGATGGAGCATAGATATCAATCATGCTCAGCTTGGACGCACACTTCTGGAATGGGCCTCGAAGTAATGCCTTGGTAAATATATCAGCAGTTTGATTCTCTGAGGTGACATGAGATGTAGCAATGAACCCCTTCTGAATCATGTCACGTATGCAGTGACAGACAACCTCAATATGCTTGGTCCTCTCATGGAAGGCTGGGTTGTTTGCAATGAACAAGGCTGCTTGATTATCACATTCCAACTTCATAGGAAGCGGTATATCAAGACATAGATCTGTAAGTAGAGCTTTCACCCACATCATTTCTGTGCTAGCCTGGACCATAGCCCTGTATTCAGATTCAGCAATGGATCTAGCTACCACTGTCTGTTTCTTGCTCCTCCACGAGACTAGAGCATCTCCAACATAGACTGCAAATCTTGAGGTGGACTTCCTGTCCTTGGGGCATCCTGCATAGTCTGCATCAGCACACGCTGTGATAGAGATCTCCTTTCCCTTCTTAAATAGCAAGCCTGCACCTGGAGATGATTTTAGATATCTCAGAATCATGTGTATTGCATCCATATGGACCTGACGTGGTTGCTCCATGAACTGGCTCACGCGACTCACTGCAAATGATATATCAGGTCTAGTGATCGTGACATACAGTAGTTTGCCTACCAGTTCTCTGTACCTTCTCCTGTCCTCCTCCTCTGTGTCATCATCATAGAGCTTCATGCTGGGATCCATTGGTGTCATAGCAGGCCGACACCCAAGCATACCCGTTTCACTCAATAGATCTGTAACATATTTCCTCTGCGACATTACTAATCCATATGGATTTCTAGCAAACTCCAGCCCCAGAAAATATCTAAGGACTCCCAAGTCCTTGGTGACAAATTCGGTTCCCAGTTTTTCTTTCGCCTGCTTTATGCCCTGCTCATCATCTCCTGTAATCAAGATGTCATCAACATAAACCATGATTACAATGATACCTCTAGCAGTCTTCTGTACAAACAAGGAATGATCAACATTGGAGCGTTTGTATCCTTGTTTCTCGAAGAGATCTGAAAGCTTCTGAAACCATGCTCTGGGGCTCTGCTTAAGGCCATAGATAGCCTTATGTAACCTGCATACCTTGGAACACTCCCCCTCAACAGCAAAACCAGGTGGATGTGGCATATAAACTTCTTCCTGTAAATCTCCATATAGGAATGCATTCTTCACGTCCAGCTGATGGAGCAGCCAGTCTCTAGCAACTGCAACTGACAACAAGATCCGTAGAGTGGAATGACGTGCCACAAGCGAGAATGTGTCAAGGTAATCCACCTCGTATGTCTGTTAAAGCCACGTGCAACAAGACGTGCCTTGTACCTGTCAATAGAGCCATCTGCATTGTGCTTCACTGTAAACACCAACTTGCAGCTCATCGGGTTCACATCTGGAGGTATAGGAACCAAACTCCAAGTTCCTCTGGACTGAAGTGCCGCCATTTCTTCCTCCATTGCTAGCCGCCATCTACTATCCTGCAGAGCATCTTGATGATTTCGTGGAATATCTACAGCTGACAGTGACACAACAAATGACCTGAAATCTCCAGATACCCTCTCAAAAAACACGGATGCTGATAATGGATATGTAACACAGCTCCTCTTCGACTTGCGTAGAGCAATGGGAACATCTAAATCAGTTGTAGTCTCATCTGGCCCCTGCAACATATCCTGCTCAGAAATATCGTCAGATCCATAAACAGTAATATTTTCATTACATACCATAGGCGAGCTAGTAGACGAGTCATGACCATGAGAGGGAGGAGGCCTGCGGGTATAATGGAACGGTAGCGGTGAGATAGGTGGTGGTGGTGGTGGTGGTGGTGACGGCATCTGAGGTGGTGGTGCTGGTGACGACATCTGAGGTGGTGGTGTCATGTATATGGCATCAGTAGATATAAGTGGTAGCTGCTTGTCTCCTGAGGCTGAAAAATACATAACATATTCAAAAAATGTAACATCTGCATTGATCATATACCGCTGACGCAGAGGATCAAAGCACTTGTACCCCTTTTGAGTTCTGGAGTACCCAACGAAAACACACTTGACAGTCCTAGGAGAGAGCTTGTCAGTACCAGGCGACAACTGATGGACAAATGCAACCGACCAAAACACACGAGGAGTAAGAGTGAACAGATCCTTGCCAGGATGAATGAGGGAAAACGGAATCTGTTCATTCAAGACAGAAGAAGGCATACGATTGATTAGGTAACATGCAGTGAGAACTACATCACCCCAGTAGGAGTAGGGAACATGACTCTGTATAAGGAGTGATCTTGTGACATCAAGAAGGTGACGGTGTTTCCTTTCAGCAATTCCGTTCTGTTGAGATGTATGAGCACAAGATGTTTGGTGAACAATCCCTTTTGAGGAGTAATAATTGGCAAGAACATTGGTGCACAATTCTAAAGCATTATCACTTCTCACAAACTTCACAGATGTGGAGAAAATATTTTGTATTTCATTCAAAAAATGGATAATGATATTTCCTGCTTCAGATTTATTTTTCATCAGAAACACCCATGACACTCTAGAAAAATCATCCACAAATACTATATAAAATCTGTGTCCCTGGTGATCAGGTACACGACTCGGACCCCAGACATCAATATGAAATAACTCGAACTTTGAGGTACTACTCCGACCTAGACGACTGGGAAAGGACGACCTGTGATGCTTTCCCAACTGACACGCCTCACAATGAATAGGTGTGTGAGGAAGACCATAAGGTAACACTTGACGCAACTTCTGAAACGGTAAATGACCAAAGGCAGATGCCACAATAAAGTAGATACTTGTCCAGAAGGAGAGGATGAGGTTCCAGCAAATGGGGTCTGATTCAGGCGGTAGAGGCCTCCTTGCTCATAGCCACGACCAATCACGTTGCCCGTATGGATGTCCTGAAAAATCAAAGAAGATGGATCAAAAATTGCCTGACAATGTAGATCCTTCGTAATCTGACTAATTGACAACAAATTCATTGAAAAATCAGGTGCATGTAGCACATTCTTGAGCTGCATAGAAGATGTCAATCTAATCTCCCCCTGACCAGTGATGGGGGAATGTGTACCATTGGCAATTACTACTGTCCGTCCTGGAGGGATCTGAGTGTATCCTGTAAGTATACTCTGGTTGCCACATAGGTGATGTGTAGCGTCCGAGTCCATAATTCATGGTAATGTATCTGATCTACTACTGTTGAGTGCAAGTATACTACCTGAAGCACAGGTAGACGCAGAGGCAGAAGTAGCGGCATCAGAATGACTCTCTGTAGTTGGTGTTGGACCAGATGGTGGAATAATGCCCCTCAGACGGGCAACTAGATCGTCGAACCGTTGATCCAAAGTAGCAGCAGATGGAGGCTCTATCTGCTCAGCAGCTCGTGCGGATGCAGGAAATCCATGCTTCGAGTAGCATGTGTCTTCATTGTGTCCAACTCGGTGACAGTAGGTACATGTTGGCCTAGTGCGGCCACCTCTTCCACGAGGTCCACGTCCACGGCCCTGGTGATGAAATCCGCGACCTCTGTTGGTTGCCATGGCTGAAGAATTCTGACTCGCAGCCGTGGAAGGAACTGTGATCCGACTCACTCAATCTATGAAAAGCTTCCTCCATGGGAGGAATAGTAGAGTCAGCCAAAATCTGTGATCGTGTCGCCTCATACTCTGGATCGAGTGCAGCCATGAACACACCCACCATGGTCGCGTTCCTGTATGTCTTCTGCTATTCTGGCGTGGCTGTAAGAGGCATGAAGCTATAGAGCTTCTCGAACATCCCTCTCAGTGATGTATAGAGAGAATGTAAAGGGCGACCATTCTGCTTTATTGCGAATATATCATGCTGAAGTTGCAAAATCTTCGTCTCGTTCTTCGCCTGAGAGTATGTTGCCGCCAGAATATCCCACATATCCTTGGTTGTGGGTAGATGTAGGATGTCATTGGCAATTTCAATAGCCAACGTACCAGATAGCCAAACCTTGGCATATGCATCATCAGCCTCCCAAGAGGCATTGACTCCAGTCTTCTCAGCAGGCTCTAGATCGTCGAACCGTTGATCCAAAGTAGCAGCAGATGGAGGCTCTATCTGCTCAGCAGCTCGTGCGGATGCAGGAAATCCATGCTTCGAGTAGCATGTGTCTTCATGGTGTCCAACTCGTTGACAGTAGGTACATGTTGGCCTAGTGCGGCCACCTCTTCCACGAGGTCCACGTCCACGGCCCTGGTGATGAAATCCGCGACCTTTGTTGGCTGCCATGGCTGAAGAATTCTGACTCGCAGCCGTGGAAGGAACTGTGATCCGACTCACTCAATCTATGAAAAGCTTCCTCCATGGGAGGAATAGTAGAGTCAGCCAAAATCTGTTATCGTGTCGCCTCATACTCTGGATCGAGTGCAGCCAGGAACACACCCACCATGGCCGCGTTCCTGTATGTCTTCTGCTATTCTGGCGTGGCTGTAAGAGGCATAAAGCTATAGAGCTTCTCGAACATCCCTCTCAGTGATGTATAGAGAGAATGTAAAGGACGACCATTCTGCTTTATTGCGAATATATCATGCTGAAGTTGCAAAATCTTCATCTCGTTCTTCGCCTGAGAGTATGTTGCCGCCAGAATATCCCACATATCCTTGATTGTGGGTAGATGTAGGATGTCATTGGCAATTTCAATAGCCAACGTACCAGATAGCCAAACCTTGGCATATGCATCATCAGCCTCCCAAGAGGCATTGACTCCAGTCTTCTCAGCAGGCTCAGGTTCAGTAAGGATGTGCTTCTTGCCAGTTGACTTCATCATATTCATGAACTGCATTTCCCACAGTTCATAATTTGTACCATCCATCTTTACTATAGGCGCTGGACCACGAAAGGCGCCAATAGATGGGATATCTGACTTGTTTTCTGACATTTTGGATACTGAAGACTGGAGTGATTGACCAATGATGATCTTTGTCTACAATGACATTGACGGGTTTAGTTGCGCGTGTAGACCTCAAGCAACTAAACCCATGAGGATGATTTTCTGCGCTTTAGGGCTGGACACGTGCACGCGTACAGGAGGTACACGCGCTGGCACACTGGTCGCGCGCTGGAAGTGCAGTTCACGCGCACTGGTCGTGCGCTGGGCTGGTGCAGTTCACGCGCACCAGGGGATGCTACAGGGGATGCGCGCACTAGAGATGCACGCTACAGCGCTGCTCAGAGATGCAGGGCACGTTCGCGCACAGGCGCAGGGAGCGCGCAAGGAGGAGGCGCTACATCACGCAAGGGGCTACGTGCACAGCGCGCAGAGGCGCACAGCGCGCAGAGGCGCACAGCGCACAGGCGAAGGGAGCGCACAGTGCACGCGCACAGCGCAGAGCGCGCACGGAGGAGGCGCAATGGCGCAGTGGCGTTGGAGTACCGGCGCTGGAGCGGCAACGGCGAGCTCTGGCGGCGCCGATGAGATGGAGAGAGAAGGAGAGGCCGGCGGGTGGGGTGGGGTAGGGTTAGGGTTTCAAGAACTCCGGTCTAAGACCGTCGCTCTGATACCATGTTGGGAAAAATGAACGACTTGTTTATTCCATAAGCCCTAGGCTCTCTTATATAGAAGAGTAGCCTATGGGTAAATTACATAAAGCATACAACTGAAAATAAAAATAACGAAGGGATACAGGCACTACTCTATATGTGTCAACCTTTTTCCAAATCATTTCGCAAAGCCACAAGAGTGTTAGGGTTACCTTTTGAAGTATGAGTTCTAAAAGAAGAGACCTCCCGAATTGAGTCAGATCTGATGACTCTTCTCTCACGGGCGTGAAGATGACTCGCGTAACTTCCCACGAACTTTCGAAATCAAATTCTTCTTGAAGATGCTCGCGCCAAGTGAAGATCAAGATGATATCTGCATGATGATTTCGTTACACAAAATCGAGTCCTTCACATACGAAAAGCACGAAGAAGAAGACTTTCTACTCTCATGAAAGGATGAACCGATGTAGAGATGGTGGAGGCAATGTGGTGGACGTGTAGGGTTCTCTATGGAAGAGAGAGGAGACGGCCAAGAAAGAGTTCTCAACTCTCTCTCTCTTCTCCTCTAAGCTCTAAAGGCAATAAGGAATTGGTGGAATGAATCATATGCTTGCAAGAGAGAGGCCATACCTCTCTTTTATACATGTGAGGGATGTCCCCCAGGAGCCCTACTCCTAAAGGGGACGTCCACCATGTGTGCCTTTGAATGATCATCTAAAGGAAAGGATTTAATCCTTTGCTTTCAAGAAATACAAGTCTTATTTATCCTATTAATTATCATCCAAAATAAATTAAGAGATAACAAAAAAATAGGAGTCCTCTAATCACATTAGGATTCCATGATCTTGTCATATTTTTGGTTGCAATCTCTTAATTATCATTCCATTATCATGATTTAATTATTAAAATCATAAGTGGGTATTTTATGAGAGCTTCCTCTTAAATTATGAATTTTATACATACACCCAAAATAAAATATAAATCTAATTTACATTTAATTTTCAATGTGAATCATAGTCACATATATGCCTTGGAATAATATATATGAATCATATTCATACATATATTATGAATCAATATTCATATTAATTAAATAATGTGAATCATATTCACAAATTCTAAATACGCATATCTATGATAATAACAATAATTACTCATATCATTGATATCATCAGATCCAAGTCCTAACCCAATTAGGACTAATAAGTGGTTGTCATGGATATTTGAAGATAATGTTGGAGATCATACTATCCATGTATAGTGCCTTGATACTTGGATAAATATCTAACTTCAGGGTTTAGACCACTTTTGGCAAAATGCATCACTTGTAAATGTTGAGCTCGAGCTGAAATGATTCACACTCTATGGAAGCTCAAAGAAACACATTACACTCTCAATGAGCTCAACAAACTATCAAAGTGATGAACTCGTCTTCCAACTTCATTTCTAATCATTGTCCAAACCTTTTCGACTTTAGAAATGAGCTCTAAAAGAGCGTTCATCTCCATTTCCGTTTCTATTTCCAACATTTGGACATTAAACTTTGAATTGAAAATTGGATGAATCTAACCAAATTTAATCCAATAAGTTCTTATATCATTAAGACGTGTGGTGGAGTAACTAAAATCCATCCAGTTTCATCACTCCCTCGGAATGCAAGTGTCATGGTAGATGATCTACCAAGATAGCTTTAACCTAGAGTATTATCAATACTCCATCATCCTACATATTGGAAGACTTTGATACACATGAAGTTCAAACCCTTGTTTGATCATTTCTTCTAGGGTATATCGGTAGATTTTTCAATTGATAATTGGGCGACAATATAAATTATATACTTTCCAAATATATATTAATATCTCGAATTCATATATTATTTCACAAACAATACGAACTCCAAATATCTCACAAGTGAGCTGTCTCTTGAGTCATCGAATATGAACACGTATGATTCCTTTGAGAGATAATACTTCTCATATGTCCTCATACATATCAATGCATTGATATATGAACCTTGGTTAGGTCTTCAACCAAATGGTTTGTCTAATATGCACATTTAGACATATAGATGTATATCTGTCTCTAGTCAAAGGATGTGTGCCTGATCATGACAGTTACGATTTAGATCTTAGTTTATCTCGATCTCATCAAGTCAACTCTTTGACATGATTATTGACACATTTGAATCTCTATTCATGTGTAGAGAACACGCATCAAACAAATCGGTCAGAAATCAGTTTTTAGGGAAAGATTGTCATCTCTTTCTCAGTATGAAGATCGATATTGAATATCGTATATTAATGCCAGTTGTCTCCTTCCAACTGCAAGGTATTCAATAAGATGATCATAATTGTATAAAGGGGCCTTTAATTCAAGTGCATTCACGAGCACTTAATTCATATGGACATGAGAATACAATAACTTTTGTGGGTTTTTTACACCCATAACCCTGAGTAATTTCGTAATAACATTCATAACCCTGCATAATCATGAATTACATGAGAAACCCCGAGTAATGCTTAACTCTTACATTACATAACCCTGTGTTATGTTCTGTTTGAGATGTCCGTTATATTTGACAGTTTCCGTTTGAAAAAAGACAAAGTCACCCTTAATACTTATTCTTATTTGCAAATCATACCATCTCTCTCTCCATGACTTTGGAGGGGTTGGTGGGATCCTCTGCCTCTTGACGTCGTAGGTCGTCCGCACACCTCCCCTACTTGCATGCTCCCCCCAGTCCCCGCATGCAACCGCGTCCTCCCTCCTCCGATCGACCTCTACAAGCAATCTCCCATCCACCTCTGCAGCCTCATCCCCCTCCGACGACCTCCGAACCTCGGTCGCCCCCCCCCCATTGACCTGCAACCTCCTCGCACCTCTGCAATCCCCCTCCCTCGCTGTAGAACCATCTTGGTCGACCCACAGAACCCCCTACCCGACCTCCAGAAGCCCCCCTCCCCCTTGCGTCCCGTCGTCATTGACCTGCAAGCTCCCCCCCACCCTCCCTCCTCGTGGAATCACCTGCCTTGGTCGACAACCCCCACCTGTGCCTCTACAACTCCCCTCCCTCACCACGGAACCGCTTGGGTTGGTCGACCCTCACAGCCCCTACCCGACCTCCGGAAGCCCCCCTCGTTGACATGCAAGCTCCCCCCAGCTTCCCCCTCACGGAATCGCCTGCCTTCTCGACAACCCTCACCCGCACCTCTACAACCCCCCTCCATTGTTGTGGAACCGCCTTAGTCGATCCGACCTCCGGACCTTTGGTCGACAACCCCCACCCGCACCTTTGCAATCCCCCCTCCCCTCGGAACCGCCTGGGTCGACCCCTCCTCTCCGCAAAACCGCCTTACTCGACCCCCACAAGACCTACGGAACCCCCCTTGCGTCAAACTCTGCAGGCGACCCCCCCCCCCCGTCAAACTCTGCAGACCCTCGGAAGCGTCGCCCCCCACCCGCACGGTCCCTGCAAGCTCCCCCTTCAGACCCCGCCGACTTCCACCATCGTTCGACATGCAAGATCTCAACCCCCGCCGCCGTACTCCACCATCCCCTTCCCGCAGCATGGAAGCCCGTCAACCCCTGTCACGTTGTCTCGTTTGTTGCAGGCTGCCTCAAGATAAAAACATTGGATTTTTTTAGTTAATCTCAACCGTTAGATCGTTGATTGGTTAGATTAACGCAATCATCTGATTGAGTTAATGGTGTAAGGTAACGGAAGGTTATGGATGTAAGACGGCACACTTATTCAGGGTCTTGAGCGTAATTCACCATTATGCAGGGTTATGAATGTTATTACAAAATTACTCAAGGTTATGGATGTAAAAATCCTTAATTTTTATTACATTAATGGGTCGTCAATGGCTTAAAAGTACGTCGGTAAGGGTACAAAAGGCTAGAGAGTATCGAGGATGTGGTGGATGTGGGTAGCACGGAGGAGGAGGTCATACTCGTCAGAGTAAAAAGGAAGAAGGTGAAAGAAGATGAAGAAAGAGGAAAAAGAATAAAAAATTACATATGTGCCCCTCTCTTTTCTTCCTAAGTATGCTTGTGCCCCACAAATTAATGGAAGGCAACTAAACCGAGGGACATAATTATTAACGGCCCAAAAAGGTAAGGGCACAAGTGTTATTGCAAAAAACAGGCGCTTAATTATATTTGTAGAAACACAGAGGGGCACAAGTGGAGAAGTCCAAAAAATAATTATACATGGTCGAAGTGTCAAACAATGACTTGTTTAATTAATAAACTACGTGTTTCAACAAACTCCCCCTTTTGATAATGATAAAGCATTGCAAAAAGTCATCTCAAATAAATCAAACTATAATATCTCAAATACTTCAATTTCAATATATCCCCTAAAGCTGTGCATTTCATAATATAAAAATAATACATCAAATGCACTTTATGCCAAATGTTAGAGATAACATGTCCCATTTTTTCCATAAGGGGAAAGATAAACTAATAACTCAAACAAGTGCAATAACATGAAGAAATAGATATTCTATTAGAAGTAGGTAGAACAAACTTCAAAGCATAGAAAAAATGTCTCTTATAAATTAAACTTTTGGAAAGAAAAGACATTAAAGTAAAGAAAATAAAACTAGGGTAAAACTAGTGTAACACTGCCATGGATTCAAGGGGGCAAACTCGAAAATTGGCATGTACTCGAGTTGTTGTTGATTGGATGAGCTTGTGTCACCAAGGTTGAAATAATGCGTATGCTAGATTTCTTCTTGAGTAAAGAGTCTTTCATTTTCTTAGGAGCAGAAAGACCTTGAATCTGCTTCAAAACTTCTTTTTGTTCAGTCTTCAACCAGTGATACAACTCTTGTTAGCGGCGTAGAATGAATGACATTACAAGGTGATAGGAAGAGGTTCCAATATCACAAAGTTTGGAAAGAGTCAAAAGGAGAAGGTAAGACAACTCCTCTATGGGATATTTTAATCACCATAGAATGTGCTTGCAGTTTATGCAAAGGAGGCTTCAGCATGGGATTAAGGCTAAGGAGTGGACTCAACTTCAGATAGTAAGAGGATGCATTTTGTGTTCTTCGCTAACACATAAAAACTTCACTTTCTTAAAAGTAATAGTTGACGAAATGAACTTGAGCTATCTTCACATGAAAATTATTTCAACTAAAAGACTTTTTTATCTTCATAATTTTCTGTTGTGAAATATATAGAATTTACTTGGTGGGCATTTTCTCAACGTTTTACCTCTTTTTATCCTCAAAAAGAAAATCACTTAAACTCCATGCATGATGCAAAGATGAGTAACTACAACTTACAAAGCAAGATAAGAGGGATACAAGTTCATCACGCCAAAAAAGTAATCTGCCCAAAAAACCTTAAATTGCCAAAGTACGACAAAAACAAGAAAGTCCATATCATGCAATATCTGAACAAAACACCATCATAGGCAAGAAAACTTCTACCAAGATCGTGTATATCATCTTTGCATAATTATAAAATAATTCGTAGCTAAGGGGTTCGCAAAAACCTTGAAGGTTGGAATTGAGAAAGCCAACTGCATAACAGAATTTTGAGTTATATACTCTTAAGGAGTAGTACCGATAAAATCAATGACAAGAACATTGGTTTAAGTGGTACGATCAAAATAAAAAATGGTTGGCCCTAATGAGCAAAGAATCACAAAGTGGCAAATCGCGAAACTTAGGGAAATAGTCGGCACTACGATCCCATCTGATAGGTTATGACTTATGAGCATAGGATCGTGTAGGACGTACATTCTTCCTAGCGTTTTTAGGCTACTTTCGAACAAAATTGAGAACGTGGAAGATGTGATGCAGAGGAAGAAACTCGAGAAGAGCCACGACGAAACATATGATAATAGGTAAGGCATAAAAAGTATTGGATTCCTCTTCCAACCCAGGTTCACCATTCCTTTACAAAAAATAAATCTTTAACCGTTTTTTGTTTAGAGAACCCTTTGATAATTTAAGACATCTTGAGTAAGTACAAATATTTTAACCTACAAAAACTGAATTTTCTACATATATGATTAAATCTTTCATAATTTAGAAGCTTAGTAAAAACATCAATTGTAAAGAACAATGGGATAGGATGAGATGGTTCTGTAATGGGGTAGGATTTCTTATATAGAGTGAACCCCTAAAATCCAAAGGTGAAAATACAAATAAGTTCTCAACATGATTACTAACAGTGAAATATGTTTTTTGAAAGAACTTTAGTAAAATATATGCAAGCCATAGCTCTGTAAACATATGAGTGATAATTTTTTCCTTCACACATTGCATGCCCGGGTAAAAATGACAGTCTATTTTAATATGCTTGGTGTGTTCGTGAAAGACAGGATTAGTGGCAATCTGAGTGGTTATCTAGTTGCCATGGTAAAGGGGAATCGGCATTCTGATGGACAACCCAATATCATCTAGAAAGGTGACAAGCCAACTAATCTAGCAAGTGGCATGAGCCATGACTCAATATTCTGCTTCTGCTTGAGATCTTGAGATAGCAATATGCTTCCTATTGCACCAAGTGACTAAATTTCCTCCAACAAATATGGCAAAACCTGTGGTGGAGCGTTTATCCATAAGAAAACTAGTGTAATCTACAAAAGCATGGAACGAAATTTCTATGTGACCATCGGAAACATAGAAGAGTCCCATGTCTGGCAAATTCTTCAAATACACGAAAATGAGAAGGCCATCATGTTAATGACTATATCTTGATTTCTCCATATAGTATCTGACTGTGCTCACACCATAAGAGATATCAAGCTTATTGAATATAACGATACGAAGTTTGCCTGGTAGTGTTAAAAAATAGAGAATGCGGAAGCGTATCAGAAATAAAGATAGAAAACTTGAACATAAGATGGGATTTTACGTGGAACCCTACTCCTTAAGGAGCGGGATGAAACAACGGGAGAAGCCCTTAAAGGGGCGGATATTGCATTCTTTTTTCTCAATGGATACAGGAGGTCTAGGACTCCTTATATAACCTCCACAGAGCCTCCAAGTCCCACCATTGGTAGATGTGGGACTAAACACATGGATGGGGTAAAGGGATCGTAGAGGTATCCATTTACCCATCTACAACATAATAGGCGCACAACCAAATACTCCAACACTCCCCCTCAAGCTAGAGCATGCCATGCTCAGCTTGGACAAACAGAAAGAAACTCAACTCACAATACATGACACTACAGACAATATCAACTCAACGCGTACAATTGTCGGTTGTTGTCGAGGACGTTTCTTCTCATGCCGTGCAGGTAAGGAGGACGAACGGGCAGGAGTGTGAGTCAACTGAATCTCCTCATCAGAGAGCATGTGCTCTGAACTGCGCTTGTCAGAGTCACTGCAACTGAAATGAGTCTCCTCGTCTAACTCTAAGTACTCTAGCCCACCACAATAATGTGGACAATTGCTCCATCTCTGAAAGGGCCGAACTGAAAAAGATCATAGAAGTGCAATCTTCGTCGGAGTCTATAGTTACTAGAGAATGAAATTTGAAAGAGGTCTCCTCATTGGAGAACTGGGTCTCTCTCATATGGCACAGAGAATGGTAGTCTACTCTGGAGTCCCATGAAACCACATGAAAACCCTTGCCCACATTGCATAGGGAATGGTCCTCTACTCTGGAGTCCCTATGGCTCACATGAAAATTCTAACCGAAATAAGAAAAGAAGGGGACCACTACAAAAGATGGCAAAGATCAGTATATCTGAAAGAAGACCGCATACGTGTGCGTGTCTGAAACTGAGGACTCGGAATCATCTGAACAGAGTCTGAACAATTGATCCTCTGTAGAGTCTGAACAATCTGGCTGATCTCTGACAAATATGAATCTGGCATATAACTATGACTCTACAAAATACTCCCCCTTTCTCCCATACTGATCAGAAAATCAACATCGACCAAGTTGGGAGAAGACAAGATAATGGTGATACAAAACATCAATAAGCCGTATAAGAATTTTTCCGATTTTCCTTGAAAATTTTTCTCTTTTTTTCTCCGGTTATTTTCTAATAAATTTTTTATAGTCTTGACCTTTTTTTTCAAAATAAGCCTATTTTTTTCGGCTTCAATCAAATTTTTTTCTCAAAACACCTTTTAACAGAATATGCAGTCCCCCTTTTTTTCTTTTTTTTCAGGCTCTATTTTTTTTCATGGTCCATTGTTGAGCCTAGAAAAAAAACTTTTTTTAAGTAACGCACGGCCCTCTGCTCCCTCTTTTCTTTAAATGGCCCAACTATAGAAGCTCTTTTTTTATAATAGAACGGCCCAACACTTGGGCTATTCCCCCTTTCTTTTAAAGAGGGTCGTCGGGCCTTATTCGCAGGAAGGATAGTAGGATTCCCACGATGGAAACCCTTTAACACGACAGAAAGGGGTTGTCGTTGTTGTGCCTGAGGAAGGCGCCGCCCCGCGAGATCGTTGCCGCCACCTGCATTGAAGCTTGAGATCGGCTATGTGATGGGAGCTCGCATAGGGTTCCTGCGACCTGATGACATGGCCTCAAATTTCGGCGAAATTCGGTCGAATTTATGTCGAATATCGATATCCAGTCGAAATCGAAATTCGACCGAAATGACCAAAACGACCGAAATATGGGGGTCCTAGTACAAAAAATGACCGAAATGACCGAAATTCCGGTCGAAATTCCTTCGAAATTCTGTTTTGGTCGATACCGAAATGGTGACTGAAACCGATATTTAGGGTCAGGCTGATGATGGACAAGCGTTAAGGATCGCCTGGCGGGAGATGTTCCTCCTGAAGCGATGCACATATCTAGGGTGCGCCTCCTGTATGCAACGGCCTGGGTGCCGCCATATGCGGCTAGGGTTTTATGAGAAACCCTAGACAGTATTCTTGGAGAATCAAACAGATTACGGTTTCAGCAAACCCAAAAACAACTCTTGAGCAGATCTCAAATAATTTACATAAAATCGAACCTCGAATAAATAATAATATGAAATCCTCGAGAAACGAATCCTCTCTAATACCATATTAGAAAATAGAGAATGCAGAAGCGTATCAGAAATAAAGATAGAAAACTTGAACATAAGATGGGATTTTACGTGAAACCCTACTCCCTAAGGAGTGGGATGAAGCCACAGGAGAAGCCCTCAAAAGCGTGGATATTGCATTCCTTTTTCTCAATGGATACAGGAGGTCTGGGGCTCCTTATATAGCCTCCACAGAGCCTCCAAGTCCCAGCACTGGTAGATATGCGACTAAACACATGGATGGGGTAGATGGATCCTGGAGGTATCCATTTACCTATCTTCAATATAATAGGCATGTAACCAAATACTCCAACAAGTAGGCTTCAATATAGCATAGTATCCTAAGACAATGGATCTGCCAAGATGGCATGACTCAGAGATTCAATGAAATAGATGATGGTTTACAACCAAGTAAACCAGCATCTACAAGGATGTTAAGACAATACTTTATTTGGAATAAATGTAGTCCTTCAGAAGCACGAATGACCTCAATCCCAAGAAAGTATCATAGGTAGCCAAGGTCATTAGTGACAAATACCTTCTTTATAAAGGCATAAAGGTCTCAAACGCATTGTTACTTCTAGTAATAATCATATATATGGCAAGGATAACGATACCTTGTGCATTTCTCCGAACAAGTAAGGATTAATCAGACATAGTCTTGTAAGAAGCAAAGGTGTTGATCTATATGCTGACTAGTGAGTTTATCAAACCAGACTCGTAGACTCTAATAAATGCCATCGATAGCCTTGCGTAGAAGATTTACCGCGTAACGTCCTCATCCTAAGCTCGAGCCGTTATCAAGGATTACTTGCCCAAACAACTTGTTGGGCTTGGGCATAACTGGACTCCTTGACCACAAATCAAAATACTTAAGCCCATGTTGTCCACCAGTAGACCCTATTACTTATAACCTACTATAATACTATGTGATTACTAGCATGGCCTCAAATTTCAGCGAAATTCGGTCGAATTTCTGTCGAATACCGATATCCAGTCGAAATCGAAATTCCACCGAAATGACCGAAATGACCGAAATATGGGGGTCCTAGTACAAAAAATGACCGAAATGACCGAAATTCCGGTCAAAATTCCACCGAAATTCCATCGAAATTCTATTTTGGTCGATACTGAAATGGTGACCGAAACCGACATTAGGGCCTTGATTACTAGATGTATGACTATGGTAAGGTGCTATAATCACCCAAATGTATACTCACATCATCATCGTTGCGTAATGGCTCATCACTTATTCCCAATAATAATGGAAAAGGCTACTCAAGGGTGGAGCCACCTCAACCAAAGAGGTAGGAGGGAAACGCTAACCAAGAGAATGCAGCCGACATCCCCCCCCCCAATGGTGCAACCTGATGGTTATGCCAAATAGACTTCTTATTACCACCATAGAGAAAAACATCATTGACATTAATCGAAAAAATCGACCAAATTTTTTAGATAGCATCAGAAATAATAGCATGGATAGATCTTATTCTGACAACTAGAGAGAGAGTCTCAACATGATCCACGTATTAGTCTTGATGAAGCCCTTGGCCACTAATCTAACTGCCAGTCTATCATCTACTCCATTTGGAGAATGTTTCGTAAAGACACATCTGAAAGCAACAAGAGTAACACCTGCTAGATAAGACAATATCTAAAATGTCCTTAAAAAATAATAACATTCTTTCAAAGATAAAAAAATAACGCCCATTCCCTCGTTTAGCCTGATTTCAATCTCAAGGATTGTATAATAACCATGTAAAAAAGACCGCCACAATAGCAAATTTATAAAAAAGCACATCACAATTAGACGAACCATGTAAGTAAAATGTGACAAGGAACATATTACATCGCCTTTTGAACTTAAAACAATAGAAAGTTTTAGAAGGACCATCGGAATCTGCACTGCGGGTCATTTAAGAGAAGCTCGTCATCCATTATGGTAAGAACAAATAAATAGATAAACACTTACAATTTAAGGTGCTCATGTGAGTCGTATCGTAGACCCGGAGCAGACTCTAAGGGAATGTCACTAACATGAATAGAGACGAAACTCATTTGTTTAAAAAATTTGATGGATGTACAAACATGGTATTGACCCCCGATTGGGTCATGTACCCCTTCTAGGTTTGAGAGTACCCAAAAAAACACACTCGATCATGCATTCGGATAAGTTATGCAGTATGAAAATTATGGATAAAAGCAGCTAATCAAAAACTTGTAAAGGCAATAGAAAAGGTTCTTCACCTTCATACGAATAGAAAACGGGGTAACCCTACCATGGGCAATCAAAGGTACCCTGGTAATCATATACGATGTTGTTTAGATAGAGAGATATCTTTGGTTATTTTAGGTATTCTCTTTTCTTTCTGTTTCTACTATGTAGTTTGCCCAACAAGGTTTCTCCTCTCTATATAAGAGAACCCTAAAGCTTTATGAATATTCAATTAAGCATTCTTTTTCCACATGATATCAGAATGATGGTCCTAGACTGGCTCGCCCTTAGCTTCTCTTGTGAGACTCTGGCAGCTCCTTGTTGTCGAAGTAGCCTCCACTAGTAGTAGTTCTTGTCGCGCCCGTAGGTGCCTCTGTAGCACCCCTTGATGCTATTTCGACACTGTTGGAGATCCTAGCCGCATATTAGCGGCATCCCAATGTTACCGGTCGTGATATGCGGCACCACTTGTGCTGCTGGTGGGCCATGTTGGCCTAGGTTTGTGCTACCACCATACTCTAGAGATCTCCATGAAGGTCTCTTTGTGATTTAGGCACCGTTGCGGTCTGATTTTGATGTTATTAAGGTGATTTCAGACCTATAAATCATCCCATACGCCCTAGAGTACTACAAAACTGATGGGAACAGTTGTGGCATGAGCCCACACACAACCGATTCTCCATATGCAAGGTTCAGGAAAGCGGTATGCGTATGCGTTCGGACAGGTCACTGAATAGCGATTAAGCGGTATGTGGGGGCATATGCGGGGTATATGCGGTTCTACGCGGTTTCCTAATTTTTTATTTAAAAATTAATAAATATGTACAAATTTGACTACAACTGAACTAAACTTATGTATAATTGTGGTCCAACATAAAATATAAAAAAGATGACTCATTTATTCATCAATCAAATATCAATACTTTGATAAAACAGTTAGCAAACATAATGATTAACAACAATCACTAAAATATGTAAGAATATGAAAGAAAACTGAAGTTCAAAACAAATAACATTAGCAAAAGTACTGATTAAGATAGCATAAGAAAAATGAAATGTTTAAACTGTTGGGAGAAAAGACTTCGATAATCATTCAGAAAACCCTAGGCTCTCTTATATAGGGAGAGACCTTAAGGGTAAATTACAAAGAGGTCTATAAAAGATAAAGAAATAACGACAAGATACATAAAGAGATAATAATACTAAGAACTATCTCTACACTCCCCCTCAAGGTGGAGCATAGATGTCTATCATGCTCAGCTTGGATGAACATCTCTGAAAAGGTCCTCTGAGCAGTGGCTTGGTGAATACATCTGCAGTCTGATCTCCTGAGCTCACATGTGCAGTAGATATCAATCCTCTCTGGATCAAGTCTCTAGTGTAATGGCAGTCAACTTCAATATGCTTGGTCCTTTCATGAAAAGCTGGATTGTTGGCAATGAATAATGTTGCATGATTGTCACACTGAAGCTTCATAGGTAGGGGCACCGCTACATGTAGATCTTCTAGTACGGACCGAACCCACATCATTTCCGTGCTGGCTTGAGCCATGGCCCTATATTCGGATTCGGCACTGGACCTTGCCACAACAGTTTGTTTCTTGCTTTTCCAAGAAACCAGAGAGCCTCCAACAAACACTGCGAACCCTGAGGTTGATTTTCGATCCTTAGGGCATCCTGCATAATCTGCGTCTGCACACGCTGAGATGGATAAGTCTGTGCCCTTTCTGAATAGCAGCCCTGACCCTGGAGAAGACTTCAGATACCTCAATATCATGTGTATAGCATCCGTTTTTTTAGGCTCAAAAGAGGGGGAAGCACTCGACGGTGATCACCCCAATTTATTAAATAAAAAGAAAGCAGTTTTTACAGAAAAAGTAGAGAAGTAGAATAAAAAGGACTACCCGATAAGGTAGCCATAAGCAATGGATCCCCCATACAACCACAGTGACCTATCCCTGGGACCAATCCTCCAGAAGACGCTTAGCACGCAACGAAATGTTCTCCCTGTAGAACCGCTGACCCACAAATAAAGCCTCGTTCCGCCCAAGCCAAATACTCCACAGCCTTGCGATCGGATCAAGTAAAAGCTTCCTTTCCCTGTCCCTAGAGTTAACCAAACTCCCGCACAAGGCAGGAAAAGAGACGGTGTTAACCCAAGGAAGATCATCCCAAAGAGTACAAACAGGGCCGCACTCGAAAAATAGATGAGAGATTGTTTCCCGCTCCGCATCAGAGAGGCCGCACATGTGTATAGCATCCATGTGAACTTGTCTTGGCTGCTCCACAAATTGACTCACCCTGCTAACTGCAAATGCAATGTCTGGACGAGTTATGGTAATGTAGAGGAGTTTTCCCACCATTTCTCTACATCTCCTCTTATCTACTTCATCAGTATCACCATCATACAACTTCATACTAGGGTCCATGGGAATACTTGATGGTTTGCATACATCCATGCCAGTCTCAATCAGGAAGTCTGTAATGTACTTCCGTTGGGTCATCACCAAGCCCTGTGCATTCCTTGCAAATTCCAACCCCAGAAAATATCTTAGGGTTCCAAGATCCTTTGTAACAAACTGACGGCCTAGGAATGCCTTCGCCCTTTCTATGCCCTGAACATCATCTCTTGTAACAAGAATATCATCTACATAGACCATAATAACAACTGTACCTGCCGATGACTTCTGGACAAACAATAAGTGGTCTGCATTTGACCTCTTGAATCCCTGTTGCTCAATTAGGTTGGAAAGCTTCTGGAACCATGCTCTCGGACTCTGTTTGAGGCCATATATCGCCTTGTGAAGTCTACATACCATCTGCTTCTCCCCCTCAGCAGTAAACCCAGGTGATTGTTGCATGTAGACTTCCTCCTGCAAGTCCCCGTACAGAAAGGCATTCTTGACATCTAGTTGAGATATACTCCATTCACGAACCACAGCAACAGATAAGAGAATACGAAGGGTAGAGTGTCTCGCTACTGGAGAGAACGTATCCATGTAATCTACGCCATAGGTTTGTGTAAACCCACGGGCGACCAAGCGTGCTTTGTACCGATCCAACGTGCCATCTGCATGATATTTAACTGTGAAGACCCACTTACAGCTCACAACGGATGCATCAGGAGGTGCAGGGACCAAAGACCATGTGCCACGGGACTGCAAGGCACTCATCTCTTCTTCCATAGCTAATCTCCAGCAATCATTCTTCAAAGCTTCCTGGTAGGTCCGTGGTATATCCACGGAAGACAAGGCTGAGGCAAATCTCTGAAAATCACCAGTGAGACGGTGAAAGGAAACCTGTGAGGCAAATGGATAAGAGGCATATTGCCGCCTCTGCTTCCAAATAGCAATCGGAACATCAAGATCATCATCTGCTGCTCCAGATGGGCTAGTGTCATCCTTTTCTGAGGAATCCTGCACATGTACCAAACCTGACCCATCAGTAGTAATGCCATCTGAACATACCTGAGGCGTGATGAGTGGCTGATGTGTAGTCTGAGCAGGACCTGACCGACGTGTATAGAATTTTGGTAGCAGTGAAACGAGAGGCCGTGGAATGGGTGGAGGAGGAGGAGGTGGTGGTGGTGGTGCTGGCGTGGAGGCAGGCACAGGGGAAGACTCAGGTGAACTCCATGTAGGTGGTGGAGGAACATAGACATCATCATTAGTAGTGGATGGTACCAGTCTGTCACCTGCAGGAGAGAAATACATGACAGACTCAAAGAAAGTGACATCAGCACTCACGAAGTACTTCTTATTCGTAGGATCATAACACCGATAGCCCTTCTGCGTCTTGGAATAACCAACAAAGACGCACTTGACTGCTCCAGGAGAGAGTTTGTCAAGTCCGGGAGATAGAAGATGCACGAAAACCACAGTACCAAAGACACGTGAAGTCCGTGAGAATAACTCCTTGTCTGGAAAAATAAGAGAGATAGGTATCTTCTCACCAAGAACAGAGGATGGCATTCGATTGATCAAATAACACGCAGTAAGAACAGTGTCCCCCTAGAAAGAAATAGGAGCACAACTCTGAATCAACAGCATTCGAGTAATATCCAAGAGATGGCGATGCTTTCTTTCTGCCACACCATTTTGCTGTGATATATATGCACAAGTGGTTTGGTGAATAATACCCTTTGATGAAAGAAATTGAGAAAGTGTTCCTGTACAAATATCTAGGGCATTATCCGTCCGAACATATTTGACTGAGGAAGAGAAAACATTGTGCACTTCATTAATTAAATTCTTGATCACATCTCCTGCTTCAGATTTATTCTTCAAAAGAAAGACCCATGACACACGAGAAAAATCATCCACTACCACAAGATAAAATATGTGCCCCTGATGATCGGGAACACGACTCGGACCCCATATATCTATATGTAACAACTCGAATGGGTAGCTACTGCTCCGACTCTGACGACTTGGAAAGCTCGACCTATGATGCTTTCCCAACTGACATGCTTCACAGCGGAAAGACGAACTAGGAGAGATCTGGGGCAGAAGATGGCGCATTTTCTGGAGCGGAAGGTGACCAAACCGGAGATGCCAGATGTACGGAGAGAGTGGTACGGCAGAATGAGAGGAGACGCCAGCATAGGAATCCTGAACAAACCGATATAGACCATTCTGCTCAGAGCCACAGCCAATCACCATGCCCGTGAGTATGTCCTGAAAAATGAGAGAAGACGGGTCAAATATGGCACGACAATGCAAATCCTTCGTAATCTGACTAATAGATAACAGATTCATTGAGAACTCAGGAGCATGTAGAACGTTTTGTAGCTGCATAGTGGAGGATAGAAAGACCTCCCCCTGTCCAACAAGGGGTGAATGGGTACCATCTGCGATCTGCACTGAACGGCCGTAAGGAATGTCCTTGTAGGACTGTAGTCTATCTCTATCTCGGTAGAGAGTGTCGCTCCCGAATCTATAACCCAGTCAGATATATCATGAGACGGTGTGAATGCAGTAGATCTACCTGAGGTACTAGCAGCGACAAATGAACTGGTGGAGGCTGTAGCAGCAACATCTGAAGGACCACCAGACGAATCACCAGATGAATGTGGCATAATATCGCGGAGACGTGCAACAAGTTCGTCAAATCGATTATCTGCAATAGATGGTAATGGGGACTGAGAATGCTCTGCAACACGTGCCGATGCTGGAAATCCATGCTTAGAATAACATGTCTCCTCCAAGTATACTGTGCAGTGACAATAGGAGCATGTCTGACCGAAGCGACCCCCCTTCCCTGGGGTCCACGTCCACGTCCACGACCACGGCCAGAAGACGGGCCACCTCTCCCACGCGAGACTGCCATCACTGATGGGGGTGGAGTAGAAGAGCTGGAATAAACTGGAATGCGACTGAGTCGCCTGTAAACATCCTCGACTGGAGGAATAACTACATCAGCTAGGATCTGAGACCGGGCGGCATCATATTCAAGATCAAGCGCCGCAAGTAGAACACCCACCATAGTGGCGTTCCGAAACGTCTTCTGCTGTTCAGGAGTAGCAGTGATTGGAATAATATTGTATAGCTTCTCAAACATCCCTCTCAGGGATGCGTATAAGGAATGGAGAGGTATGCCGCTCTGCTTCATTGTGAAAATGTCATGTTGAAGTTGCAACATCTTGGTCTTATTTCGCACCTGCGAATATGTAGCGGCGAGAATATCCCACATTGCCTTGGCAGTGGGATGATGAAGGACGTCTTTAGCAATCTCCGACGTCAATGTACCAGACAACCAGACCTTTGCGTAGGAGTCATCAGCCTCCCATGAGGCATATATCCATGTCTTCTCTGCGGGTTCATCCTCGGTAAGAATGTGCTTCTTATCATTCGACTTCATGAGGCTCATGAACTGCATAGCCCAGAGCTCGTAGTTAGACCCATCCATCTTCACTATTGGCGCAGGACCTTTGAATGCGCCGGTGGAGGGCATATCGACCTTCGATTCTGACATACTGCCGCTGGAGAAGAACTAGGGTTTGTAGACAAGATAATGATTGTCTACACCAACTGCATCAGATTTGAGTGCGTATGTAGACGTTACGCACTCAAATCCATATATCGACGGAAGAGTCGAGGTAGACTAAGGCACGCCTTGGATGAGGCCTACAACCCTCGCAACGGGGTCACGCCCAAGACGCATGGGATGGCGTTGTGTGAACCGGCGGCGTGGGGGATCTGCCTGGGATGGCTCGGCGGCGGGCTGGGAGCCGCCTGGGAGGTTCGACGGCGGGTGGGGGCCGCCTGGGATGGCTCGGCGGCGGGCTGGGGCCGCCTGGGATGGCTCGGCGGCGGGCTGGGACCGCCTGGATGGGGCCGCCTGGGAGGTTGTACGGCTGGAGAGAGAGAAACGAGACGGAGAGGGCGGCGGGTGGGGAAGGGGCAGCGGGTAGGGAGAGCCCTAGGGCGGCTCTGATACCATGTTGGGAGAAAAGACTTCGATAATCATTCAGAAAACCCTAGGCTCTCTTATATAGGGAGAGACCTTAAGGGTAAATTACAAAGAGGTCTATAAAAGACAAAGAAATAACGACAAGATACATAAAGAGATAATAATACTAAGAACTATCTCTACATAAACGATAATGAAGTACAAACTACAAAGTACAAAGCAATTCTAATCTAGTCATCATCAAATTCCACTGCGATATTATCTTCATCTTCACTTTCTTCCTCAGATAGGAGTTCTTCCTCATTCAAAGTCAGCAATGAGGTTGAACCAGTAGCATGCCTTTGGCTTCTTCTATGTTGCACGAGATCTTCTGCACCAGTTGCATCAGCCACTAAGTTCCACGCCAGCCCCGATCCTAGGAAAACTTCATCATCTCCTTCATCTTCTTCACCAATCCAATCTCTCAAATGAGTTCTATCATTTGTGGCAAATGGATCATTTCGTTTTTTAAGACGATGATCTCTCAATTTGGCGTTGAATCTGACATACACCAAGTCATTTTAATTGCTTGAATTCAAGTCTATTCCTTTTCTTCGTGTGGATCTACAAAATAACCATAAATATATCATTTACCACATCATTAATGAGACATAACATATAACATGTGGCGCCAATTTTATAACTTTACCGCCTCAAAAGTGCTCCAATTCCTTTTACAACCCGAGGAAGAAGCTGTCAACTTCAAAACTTTCATTGCCATTTACTTTAAATGTGGCGTTTCCATGCCATGCAATCCCCACCAACGGGCTATTTTCGAAAAAACAGTTAATAATCGTTAAGCATATAATTCTATTACTTCTAATGAGAAATTATACCTGGATTGAAATCATCACCAATGATTGACCTCTGTCTAATAGCCAAAGGTTTGCCAAATGGTCCCTCTGCCCTTCATACAAAGGCAACTCCTTCCTGGTGATGATATCTTGGATCTCTAAATCAGGATAGAAAATATCCATACAATCCAAGAATCCCTTCAAAGCGAGACCTTCCCATTGGATTTGACATTATCCCTATAAAAGAAATAGGGATTCAAAAAATACGCAGCAAGGTGGAGGGGGCTATCCAGTCTTCCTTTTGATTTTAAGTCAATGGCATCAACAAAATGTTTGTAAGACGCTTCGACATCTTTTCAAATGCTCATGACCTCTTTTCTAGCATCTTGCAACTCACCATATATAAACCCCATAGCCGGCCTCCTATCTCCATCAACAATCCGCAGAACATGTACCAACGGAGAAAAGACCTTCAATGTCAAAAGACACTTGAGTCCAAAATGAAGGACTCAAAATTATGGTTGAAGCCATTTCCCCTTTCTTGGTTTTATACCATTTACAAGCTCTCCATTCATCAGAAGAAAACATAAGTCTCAACTTATCTTTCTTCTCCATCACAGATTGCAAAGTGAGATATGTGGTGGCAAATCTTGTTGTTCCCGGCCTCCCTATCTCACCCTTTTGTGTAAATTGTCTCATTAAGCTCAATGTTTTGGCATGATTGTATATGAATACAGTCAATGTCCTTGCCTTTGTGATGACAGTTTTCACCTTCGATTCTTTGTCAATCTCTTCTAGCATAAGGTCGATGCAATGTGTTGCACAACAACTCCAGAATATCCGTGGGTAATTTGTTCTCAAGATTCTGCCTGCAACCATAGTGGCAGATGCATTGTCTGTCACCACTTGGACTACATTCTCGGTCCCAACTTCCTCAATGAACTTATCCACTAAGGAAGCGATGTACTCTGCGGTATGAGAATCTGCATACGAGTCAATTGAATTCAGAAAACTAGTTCCAAGCTCGCAGTTGACACAAATATTCATTATGCTCCTTCCCCTCCTATCAGTCCATGCATCCGTCATAATGGAACATCCAGAAGTCTTCCATGTATCACGATGCGCTTGCAAGAAATCTGTTATTTCCTTAACATGTTCCTTCAAAAGAGTTTCTGTAAGCTCATAATACGTTGGAGGCTTGTATGACCTTCCATATTGCCCAATTGCTTCACACATTCGGAGAAAGGTGTCATTTTTGACAACATTGAAAGCAATGTCATTGTCATAGAAATACTTTGCCACGAATGAATTTACACGTGCACGTTCCTCCTTGGCAAATGTATCTTTGATTGTGGATTGGCGGAGATTCTCTACAGGCACATCTTTTGCTAAAGTTCGGGGCCTTTTCCCATCCCTTTCTTCATCAACCAAGGGTTGATTCATCTTGATGGAGACTTGCCCTTGAATGTCTTTCATCCTCATGGTCTTCTCATTCCTTTTCACTTTAATTTCCTCCATGTTGTCCATGATTTCTTTCTTCACCTCAGGAGTCACTTTGGGACAAGATGCCGTACCTTTAATATGAGCCAAATGTTGCTTCATGCAATTGATCCCTCCGGTCACAACCTTCCAACATAATCGGCAATTGGCCATGCTAGGAGTACTCGGATTCGCTAGAAAAGCATACTTCCATCCTGGATCATTGGATCCAGGAGGAACAAAAAATCCGATGTATCACTCCTCTGAATAGGAGCCTCACTTCCGCTTCCAGCTCTAGGTGTAGGAGAACAAGCGCTGTCAGATGGTAGTCTGGAGGCCATAGTTTCCTAACATTCAATCATAATCACAAAATATCAACATAAAAGATTTAATATGCATGTACAAATCAGAGTTTTAGGAAAATATTTGTTTAAATAATGATATTCTCATATAATATTATAGATACATGCTAGAACGTGCATTCACAATCGAAATCCTTGGTGGGAACATTTTTAAGAACATTTTTGGTGAGAAATCAATGAATACATTCACAATCCATATCAGTTAATATTCTATAATGACATGAAATCCAACATTCGATCAATGAATAGTGACTATAATACTTCTCAAATTATAAATCAAATATGCAAAAAATCTAATTTTCCATCAAATATGGTAAAAAATTAATTCAATAGAAACTAGATACCTTCCCACGGCTAGTGGGCGGAGGAAGCTCCTGCAAACTGGGTGGCGGAGGCGAGATAGGAGGAGGCGGAGGAGGCACGGAAACTGGGAGGAGGACTGGACGCGATGGAGGCAGCAGTTACGAGGAGGCGGAGGAGGCGGAGTTGGCAGGACACGGAGGAGGCGGAGGAGCTTGGAGGAGGAGGTGGAGGAGGCGCACAAACTGGGAGGCGAGGAGGACTGGGAGGAGGCGGAGTAGGCAGAGTAGCTTGGAGGAGGCGGAGGAGCTCGGAGGAGGAGGCGATGGAGGCACAACCGCACAGGAGGAGCCGATGGAGGGTTAGGGTATCGGGATTTTGGGGGGTATCGGGGTAACGAGGGTTAGGGATCATGGTAATCGGGTAAGGGTATTGGGTATCGGGTTATGGGCATATGGATCCAGCCAGAAACCCGCCAGACCTCGACACGGCGCTTGGTCCGCATATGCGGCCGCACAGCCCGCATATGTGGGCCGCATATGCGCAATACCCGCATAGTGACGGGCTTCATGAATGCGGTGCACCTGAAGGCCCGCACACGCATATGCTGCCGCTCCGACCGATTTCGTGAACCCTGCCCATTTGTTTGTGTAGACATGTTTACTTCAATTTATAGCCCTAATTTTCGTCTTTTTCCGACATCATGTCAAAGAACAAGGACGACATCCCATCTTTGGGTGCCTTCAAAGGTCTGGCGCTCGTAGCCAAGATGGATGCCACCAACTACGAGTTGTGGGCCATGCAGTTCATGAACCTTATGTAATGCAATGGGAAGAAGCACATTCTGACACAAGAGGAGCCAACTGACAAGACAGGGGTTAATGCCTCTTGGGAGGTAGATGATGTGTACGCACATGTGTAGCTATTTAATACCCTGGTTGTGGAGAATGCTAATAATACCCTACATCAACCCACTCCAAGACAACCTAGGACCATTTTGTTTGGAAGGAGGGGAGTTTTTTTGTAAGGAAGGCATACCAGGCTCTCAGCAGCTCGTGAGGGACGCAGCAATAGGAGGGCACTTGGGACTACAGAATCATTTGGGCAAGCAAGGTTCATTTACGGATCAAGGCCTTCATGTGGTTGTGAGGCGCAGACGGCTGCTTTCTGAGGCACGCAGGGCGAGGCTGCTGGGTTACGGAGAGACCACTTATGATAGATGTAGCTCTAAACAAGAGGACTCTGAACATTTATTTTTTGGTTGCAGTACCTCGATCGCGGTATGGAAAAGGCGACTGTACTCTGGATTCACTCGATGGATAGTGAATCGTTCTGACGTTCAGTAAGAGTGGCTTGTGGGAATTCCCAGAAGGGGCGGCTAGTTCGTTTGCCATAATCTGAGTCATCTGATGTACAAGAAATAAAAACATCTTTCGATTTTTTCTTTTCTATGTAGGAGGGTGTTGGGGCATTCTAGGGCATTGGTGAATTGTGGCTAAGCTTATAGCTTGTTATGTTTCTTTTGTAACCTATTTGTACTCAGTTTCTAACTTGGTGGCATAAAGTTGCGGTGGGTTCCAATCATGGGACCACCCTCGTTCTTCTAAAAAAAACCAATCTGAGACATCCTTGTCGCCACATACTCTCAAGCGATAAATGAGACGAAAATACTGCAGCTCCAACATGACATCTTCATAGTCAAGCAGAATGGCAATCCCCTTCATACCTTATACACATCTTTCAAGAGCATGTTTGCAAAGCTCCATAGATTCATGCATCTGACAGCAACTCCGTAGCAACAGAAAGCGTACGGAAATGCTACAATGGTTGGTGTCTTTTTGGTCAGCTCTTGATCCTGAGTATGATGTCGCACGGTCAAAGTTATGCAGATGTTAACATACCTCCTGTTAGAAAATAGAGAATGCAGAAGCTAAATGATAAACAGAGCATAATCTAGAAAGATAAACATCGAAGACAAAGATTTTTACGTGGAACCCTACTCTCTAAGGAGCAGGATGAAACCACGGGAAAATGCCTCAGAGGACGTATGTGTTCATTAAACTTTCTCATTTGACTACAAGGGTGTGGGGCTCTATCAATGTTGTAAAAGTCACCTGACTAGGCCAACTAGTAGGTCCGACTAGTCTAGTCAGTGGGGTGGCCGACCGAGTACCGACTAATTCCGACTAGGTCCACTAGTCAACCAATTTTTGCTCGAAGATACCATATTTTTTTACTTTTTTAAAAACAAACTTATTCTAATACGCATAATGTTTTATTTAAATTCAATTACTTCGTGTAATTCATTATGATTGTAAATATATATATATATATATAAATCTATGTAAATATATAATAATATATGTATAAAAATGATTTGTATATTTAAAAAAATTAAAGCCGATTAAAATCTGATTAAATCCGATTAATCACCCGACTGCCGATTAATCCTTAGTTAGTGACCTGACCGACCAAATACCAACTACCGACTTTTGCAACCTTGGGCTCTATATATAGCACCCACAGAGCCTCCACATCTCCAAACTGGTAGATGTGGAACTAAAGACTGGATGGGTTAAATGGATCCAGGAGAGATCCATTTACCCATCTCCTATGCATATGACGCATATAACAAATACTCCAACACTCCCCCTCAAGTTGGAGCATGAAATGCTCAGCTTGGACAAACAGAAAGAAACTCAAGTCACAATACATGACACTACAGACAATATCAACTCAACGCGCACAATTGTCGGTTATTGTCGAGGATGTTGCTTCTCATGGTGTGCATGTGAGGAGGACAAACGGGCTGGAGTGTGAAACTGGGTCTCTCTCATCTGACATAGAGAATGGTACTCTACTTGGAGTCCCTATGATACCACATGAAAACCCTTGCCCTCAATGGCATAGGGACTGGTCCTCTTCTCTGGAGTCCCTATGGCTCACATGAAAACTCTGACCAAAACAATAAGAATGGTGGGGACCACGACAAATGATGTCATGTGTCGTCGTCGTGTCTGAACAACAGTCAAACTGTAGAGTCTGGATTCTGAATGGCCTGGAATCTGTATCTGAAAGATCTGTATAGACCTGTGACTACATATACTCCCCATTTCTCCCATACTTGTTGGAAAAAAGAACATCGACAATGTTGGAAGAAGACAATAGCATGGGGAAAACAACATGAAACAAATAAGCCGATCTTTATTGTTCATATTTTTTCCTCGGCTTTCCTTGCAATTTTTTTGGGCTATTTCATTCCTCTCTTTTTTTAATAGCCGGCATTCATTTCATTTTTAAAAAAAACCGTTACCTTTTTTCACTCGGCTTTTCCCCTTTTTTGAAAATATTTTTGTCTATGGCTTTTTATTGTACGTATTTTTTTTAAATCTTACAGCTTTCTCTTTTTCTTTTTTGATTGATGGCCCGCATGGGCTTTCCTTCTCCTCTTCTTTTTTTTGTTTTTTATACGTCCCATCATTGGTCCCAAACATCGCATGGCTCCCTATTTAATTTAGGGTTTTCTCCTGGACCCCTCCGATGGGGTTCTTCTTATCGTCGTTGTCGCCACCTAGGTGGACCTAGAGAGACGTGTATGAATGGGGGGTGCCTTGACCGTTGTCGTCTAGAAGATCTCGGGGAGGAGGAGCGATGTCGCCAGCACGATGGAGAGGGTGCGACGCCTGGAGTGCACCGCCTGCGCAGTCTTGGAGGGCGACAGTAGAATCGAGGTGGTCCGATTTGGAGTGCTCGCCGCAGGAGGGGAGATGTTGAGCATGACCGTCGCTCGTGTAACCTAGAGGGATCACGCGAGAAGATTCACCTTCGCCTGAGGTGATGGAGGGCAATAGGTGAGTCGTTGATGCATCTAGAGGGCGATCAAGCATCTGGTCAATGATGCATCGCCGCCTTCTGGATATGCTACGCCACTGGGGTTGCGCCTGCGAAGAGATGAAGATAACCCATCTGAAAACATGATCATCTGTAGTGCATTGGCTAGGGTTTTCTCCTGGATATGCTATGCTTGAGCATCGATATGGAGAACGAGAGGAGGTGTTGTACTGCACGAAGGATGCTCGCAGCCTGGAGGAGAGGCGCAGTGCCCCACTAGGGTTCCCAATCGGGGAACCCATTTGTCACTGCAGCTAGGAAAAACACAGATTGCGTGCAACCTTTTCTTCTTTGAGAACTGTGACTGGACGCGACTGGATGATGCACCCCGTTGCGTACGAACAGGGAATTCGAACCTTCATATCTGCATGAAATTCTTTGCAGACGTGTTAGAGTATTTGCAGCATGCATCACTTTTTATGGATCTTGGAGGGATCCATTTACCCACCTATTACATAAGTGACGCATGCTCCTTAAGGAGTGGGGTTCCACGTAAAAAATTCTTTCTTTTTTCTCTTTTTTTAAAATATGCATCATGCTCTCTCCTCTTTTTCACAATTGTTTTCAGAAACAGAGCACACGTGGGCTTAAATAATCAGGCGTACCCCTCCCCCTCCTTTTTTAAAAAATTTCGATCCTATTTAGGGTTCCCTATCGGGAACCCATTGACCAAGGATCGCCACCCCCCATCGAGGCTTCTTCTTCATTGAGTTTCGCAGGGAGCGCCCCATTGCAGATGCCTTGGAGCATCACCACTGGTGGAGTTCGCGAGCGATGGCGCTGCGCAGATCGGACCGTCGCGAGATGGCGTCTGGGGACAAGGCAATGGAGGAGAGAAGCTTCGTGGGCACGGGCCCGCTGCCTGGAGGCGCACTTGCGAGCTGGAGACATCGCCAGGTTGCTGGAGAAGGGGAGGCGGTAGGTGCTCGTCGTCGTCGGCTGCTGTGTGGAGAGGCGTTGCCTGGGGGTTCTTTGGAACCCTGGCGGGCATGCGCTGGGAAAGGCATGTCGCCAGGAGCCTCAATCTCCGCATGGATTCTTGGTTACGAGGACACCGCTCGGAGCAAAGATGGGAAGAGGGCGGTGATGAGAGGATGCTCTCGTCAGATGTCGCAGCACAGCCTGGAGATGACCTGGATGGCGATGAGTTGCCGAACTCCAAGGAGGAATCGTGTCGCTCGTTCAATAGGGTTCCCATCGTGGAACCCTCGGATATAGGCAACGCCAAGTGAGAAGATGTTGCATGGGTTCCTTGGAAGGAGATCACTATGTTTGCGGTGCGGTTCTGGAGAGGACCCATCTCCTGGAGATGGCGCGCACCATGAGGAAGATGAAAGAGGATACTTGTGTGGAGTTGCACCTCCTGGATGGCGATTTGCTTCTTCTTGGGTACCTGTAGGGTTTGTTGGGGACTCGCGCCGCCATGTAGAATTAGGGTTCCTGATGGATCCCTAGTCATGCATAGATTTGCTGCCACCACAAAGGATTAGGTTTCTAAGGGAACCCTAGAATAAAACTCATGGAACAATCTTTCTTTTCAAACTTGGATTGATCAACAAATAATAATCAAACTTGAAAACCAAAATTGAATCTCTCAGAAATCGACTTGCTCTGATACCATGTTAGAAAATAGAGAATGCAGAAGCTAAATGATAAACAGAGCATAATCTAGAAAGATAAACATGGAAGACAAAGATTTTTACGTGGAACCCTACTCCCTACGGAGCGGGATGAAACCACGGGAGAAGGCCTCAGAGGGCGTATGTGTTCATTGAACTTTCTCATCTGACTACAGAGGTGTGGGGCTTTATATATAGCACCCACGGAGTCTCCACATCTCCAAATTGGTAGATGTGGGACTAAAGACTGGATGGGGTAAATGGATCCTGGAGAGATCCATTTACCCATCTCCCATACATATAACGCATATAACAAATACTCCAACACCTCCCATGGAAGAAGTATATTGTCGACTCAACAGGACCACACCCTTCATTAGTCTCCTCTCAAACCTCCTCGACAATTTCCGCATCTCACAATAGAGGAGGATCTTCTCAGCTCAGAGGATGTGGTGCCCATGGTAGAGGAAGGCCTCGTCCATGTCAGCCATGCACTTATTGTCACTGCTCCAATCACTCTAAGGACACATGCTATTCTAAGCATGGCTTTTTGGCATCTGTCTGTGCCACTGAGTAGGTTGAGACTCATGATGCTCCTGCACCTGCTAGTGACCAGAGGTTCAATGAGTTTGTCTCCCATTTGAGGAAAATCATGACCCTATTTCTGCACCCTCTAGTTCTCCATCAAACTCGCTTGACATCGTTGCCTCAACTAGCTAGTACTTCAAGTATAGCGTTATGCTCTTACTAGTTGTCACAAGGTAGACTTCTCGGAGTGGATCACGGATTCAGGTGCATCTCATCACCTATGTGTAGACAGAGCTCGGTTCACTTCATACATATATGTTCCTCCCGACAGAACAATTGCTATTGATAACGGGACGCATTCTCCCATTACAAGACGGGGGAGATTCGATTGACACAATCCATGCACCTGCATAGTGTTCTTCATGCTCCTAATTTCTTAGCGATGTTATTATCTATTAGTCAAATCACCAAGGATTTATATTGTTATGACATCTTTAATGCCTCCTCTCTTGTGTTTCAGGATATACTCAAGGGCAGGGTGATTGGATGTGACCGTGAGCAAGGGGGTTTCTACAGAGTGGTCCAATCCCCATAGGTTGGTGCCTTTTCCATTCTCGTTGGGTATGTCTCCCCCTAAATGTGGCATCTTCGGTTCGGTCATCTTCCTCTACAGAAGTTGTGTAGAGTCCCCTCTATAGTTAGTGGCGATCTACCTCTCTGCACAAGGCATGCCAGCTTGGGAAGTATCATTGATCTAGGTATCCGAATCGTCAAAATCATAACTGTAGTATTTTGTTTATGTTGGTATATTTTGATATCTGGTATCTCAGTCGTGTCCATGACCATCAAGGGCACAGATTTTATCTTGTACAAGTCGATGATAACTCTAGACTGACATGAATTTTTCTTTTGAAAAACAAGTCTGATGTGGGGTATGTCATTCAATCTTATATTTATGAAATAAAAAAATATTTTTCAGCAACGATTATCTGTATTCGCTTTGATAATGCCTCGAAGTCATGTATTACTCAGTTATCCCAGTTCTTCAGGTCTCATTGCATTATACATCAGACGTCTTACCCTTTTACTTCTTAGCAGAACGATGATGCAGAACACACACTGTCAGTTTTTTGATGTGACCAGGACTCTTCTCATTCAGAATTGTTCTCCCCAATCCTTTGCGAAAGATGCAGTTCTCATTGCTTGGTATCCGGTCAACCAGATGCCATCCCCTGTATTAAGTGTAAAGATACCTTATTCGATTACGTTTACCAATAAGGATCGTTTCTCCTCAACACCTTGTATATTTGGTTCAATGGCTTTTGTTCACCATCTGACCCTTGGTCGTGACAAGATCTCTCCTAAAGTTGTCAAGTCTGTCTTTGTAGGATACTCCTAGAGCCAAAAAAGGTATCTTTGCTTCGATTATGTTGGACGGAAGTACTACACTAGCATTAATGTCACTTTCTTTGAGTCAGACATGTACTTTACTCATACAGGTGAGACAGGATTATCGTGTCTGAGTCTGGTGAGGAGGTTTACATACCCCCTCCTCCTACTCCACCACCACCTTTCTTGGGGTTCCTCCTACCCCACCACCACCTTATCTAGTGGTTCCTCCTATGTCACCACCTCCACTACCACCACCTCCAGTAGATTAGCAATGGCCTTACTTTTACACTCACATGTCGTCGATTGTACTCCCTGTTAATGGGTCTTTCATGTCATCTAGCACGCCTCTGGTAAATTCTAAACACTTCGGCTCTACTGATGGCACAAGTGATTTGTATGTTTCGCGGGTCACTTTACAGGTTGAGCATCTTGCACCACAAGTTACAGATCTTGTAAGTGATCTAGATTAGCATATTGCTCTTAGAAAGTAGAGGCGTGCGTGTGCTACATACCCTCTTAATGCGCACGTTTCTTTGACGCATCTGTCTACGAATTTCAGGAGGCTTGTCGTGGGTCTCTCGGCTAAGGAGATCCCACGAACGTATACGGAGGCTATGCAAGACAGTCAGTGGCATCTTATTATAGAAGAGAAAATGGGAGTACTCCACTACCGTGACACACGGAGCTTGGTTGTTGCTCCTACCGAGGCATCCATGGTTGGTTGGTTGCAAGTGAATGTTTACAATGTCATCGAGCAGATGGCAGCATTGATCGCTACAAGGCCCTTATGGCTCGTGGGTTCACCCAGACTTATGGGGTGGACTATTAGGACATCTCTCTAGTGACTTGCCATTCTACTCTTCATATTCTTCTCTCGGTTGTAATTGTTAGAGACGGGTCCCTATCTCAACTGGATGTGAAGAACGCCTTTATCTATGGTGACTTGTAAGAGGTCACCTAGGTTCGCTATTGAGGAGAGTGTCAAAAGGCTTGCAGACTTCATAAGGTTGTTTATGGACTTAAGCAGAACCCTAGGGCATAATTTCAAAAGCTCTTAGACTTGATAGAGCAACAAC
Source organism: Ottelia alismoides (assembly GCA_037367405.1). NCBI lineage: Eukaryota > Viridiplantae > Streptophyta > Magnoliopsida > Alismatales > Hydrocharitaceae > Ottelia > Ottelia alismoides. Next base: position 725,369 of record JAZKJV010011375.1, read on the forward strand.
GGTTCATGAGATCAAAAGCAGATCATTCATTGTTCAGAGGACTCAGAAGGGTATAGTTGTCATTCTGATTTATGTTAGCGATATCATTTTTACAAGAGATAACGTGCAAGGCATTAGTACGGCTAAAGAGTTCCTTGGATCGCAGTTTGTTACCAAGGATCTTGGCGAATTAAAGGTTGCAGAAAGCAGTAGTCGGCACTCGACCGGCAAGGTCACTGACTAAGGACTAATCGGCAATCTCGACTAATAGGATTTAGTCAGCCTTAGTCAGTTTTGAATTTTTTAATTATTTTAAATATATAAATCATTTGTATACATATATTCTTATATATTAACATAGATTTGTACATTTTCTATACTATATAATGAGACAAAAGAAGTAATTGACTTTAAATATAACATTAAGCATATTTGTATAAGTTTGCTTTTAAAAAAAGCACAAAACTAAAAAATAAAAAAGTTCAATGTAAAAGTCGGTCGATTAGTCAGCCAACTAGTCGGTCGGATTAGTCAAGTTGACCGACTAATGGTCAACTAGGCAAAGTCGAGTCGGCTACCCTCCCCCCCCCCCTCGACTCGACTAGTTGACCGACTTTACAAGCTTGGCGAATTCCAAGGCTTGAATTCGTCGAAAACCAACGGGATCTTGTAATGATCCAAAGGAAGTATGTCATAGATCTCTCGTAGACATAAATGGTAGATGACAAACCTACCACCACTCCCATAGACGCTAGCATGAAGTTATTATATGATGATACAAAGGAAGTGGACAAGCAAAGATAAAAGGAGCTCGTTGGAAAGCTACTTTATGTGACTATCACCAAGCTCAATATCTCCTTTGTTTTAAGCAAAGTGAGCCAATTTATGGAACAACCAAGACAGGCTCAGATAGATGCAGTTCACATGATTCTGAGGCACCTGAAGTCTTCTCCAGGTTCAGGATTGTTCTTTAGCAGATGGACATCCCCTGTCAATACAGTTTGTATAGATGCAAAATATGTTGGATGCCCTGAGGACAGGAAGTCTACCTCCAATTTTGCAGTATTCACAGGGAGTTCTTTGGTATCATGGAAGAGAAAGAAGCAATTGTGCTTGCTAGATCGAGTGTTGAGTCAGGGTAGAGAGCAATAGTGTAGGGGAGCACTGAGATGATGTGGGTCAGAGTTGTTCTGCCAGATTTAGCTATTGATGTGCATCTTCCTATGCAGTAGCAATGTAATAACCAGGCTGCTTTTTCATCACCAACAGCCCGATCTTCCATGAGATAACCAAGCACATTGAGATTGATTGTTATTATACTCGTGACATGATTCAGAAAGGGTTTATCTCTACTTTCTACATCAGCTAAGGGGAACAAATAACAGACGTGTTCACCCAGGGCAGCATGACAAGGCTCTGTCCTGCGAGAAAATGACGCTCTGTGATATTTGTCAAAGTGACAAGCCTCGCACTTAAAGGGCTTAAGAAAGTCAGTTATGTGGATTGAAATCCATGAAATCTGGGTTGGCTCATATCCAAACATCCTAGTCTCTTGCGGTAGATCGGTAGTATACTTCTTCTAGGACATAATCAAACCTCGTTTCGAGACAATTCCGAGGAAATATTTCAATGGTCCAAGATCCTTGATCACAAATTGCTTTGCCAACTGAGAACCTTGTCGGGACATAATCAAGTTTCTTCACCTCCATTGTGCCCTCCAAACCATCATCACTGGGAACGATATCATTTACATAAAATAGCATGTCCATCGTGCATTTCCATGTCTTAAACACGATAAGGATTAGTCTAGATAAGGATCTAGAGGGTCACATGCTCCTAAGAACCTCTAATAGTTTGTGAAACAAGACTCAAGCGTACTTAAGCCTATAAATGATCTTTAGCCACTCCCTCATAACCTCATGTTGGGAGGTTGTCGCATATAAATGGTCTCATGTAGATCGTTGCAGAGAAAGGCATTCTTCATGTTAGGCTAATGACGAGGCCAATCAAACTACACTATCATGGAAGCAAGAATTTGTATTGTCAATGTCATAATACATAATGAAGAGAATGTATCGGAGAAGTTTACCCCATATGTCCATATAAAGCCTTTGGCTACTAGCCTAGCTTCATAACAAGCAATTGAGCCACTTGAATTGTACTTCAAAATAAAAACCCATTTAGATCGAACCAAATTGTCATCTGCAGGAGGATCTATAAGCTGTCATGTTCCAAGAGAAATGGAGAAAGCAACTCATCCATCACAAGTAAACACTTGAAGTGAAAGCATCGCCACCATTACAAATAAACACCTAAAGTCGCGGAGAGCCTCAATACACATGCGGTCTATGAGAAATCTCTGCCCTAATAATGCCTCGACAAACTAGGGGTGCACATGGATCGGATTGGATCAGAGTTTAGCTTAATCCATGCCTAACCTAACTTTAGCAGATAAGAACTTTTCCCAATCCAATCTAGTCCATTAAATATTCAAATCCAAACCAATTCAATCCACTAGATTATGGATTGGGTCGGATTGGGTTGGATTTTTATACTTATATATTCTTCCCATCATGGTTTATCCTCATGTTAGTAGCACTTTACATTTGGATTATATTTTTTATGTTGAATCAATGTAAAAAATATTGTTTACTGCAACTGATTTAGCACGCTTATTAATTCAAAAATATTCATATTAAATATTTTATAAAGGAAACAAAGAAGATTATTGTATTATTGATTTTCAATCAAAAAATAATAATTGTGAGGTAGCACATGTGAGAAAAACTTGACCTTTCTGAATAAAAAACAAAGCCAATAAGGTGGCCCTATGGTTTGGATTGAAAAGTAGGTAATCGATTTCAGATGAAGAAAGCTCCCCAGCAGAAGGAAATGCAAGGTCCAAACACTTGCATTATCAACTTGGGACTTGGGAGGGTGTCTTGTGACAAGTAGAATAGGATAGTTGGTTTTATATTTTAATCTTGAAGTGTTTTAATCCCATTGTGATGTTATATGTCAAATAACAGTTAAAATACCACTTGACTAAGGAGGTTGTGGGCAGAATTCATAAAGCAGAATAAGAAAGGAATTGTAGATATTAATATTTATCATATATAATATACATAAGTCGACAAATCAGACCCGAAAAGCCTAACAGATTAAAATATTTGATCAGATTGGATTTTGGTAGCGCAATCCAATCCAATCTATAATTTAAAAGAATTTCAAAATTGCAATCCGTCCGATCTAATTCATTGGAATGATGAAACCAATCCAATCTAATAACATCAGATATGATCGGATTATGGATTTTATCTGAACCATGTGCACCCCAATGACAACCCCTATATAGGACAGTCCAAGTGTAGAGGACACTGCTTAAGAGATAGGATGCATAGTACATTGTCCATGGCCTTTTCTAGGAGAATGCTGCCTCAAAGAAGAAATGCACAATTGGAAGTGCAAGAGGGCGCGGATATATATGCATTCGTTCGTACCCGCATCCATTTTGAAGAGAATATGGATGTTTTTTTCTAATTATGGCGACGATTGTAGATATGAATGTTGATCTTTAGCATCCAACGAAAATGAATGCAAATACAAATGTTAAGAATATATTTTGACGAATATGAATGTAGATGCGAATATAGAAATGTAAATGAATACAAATGCGGATATCCATTTTTTTTATATGTTCTATTGTATTTTAGTATACATCACGTGATAGGATACCTCATATAGATTAGACATCATAATTTTCAAATATGATAATGTAATTACTACATGGGTTTGGATAAATTATGATAGAATTTACAATAAAGTGGAGATAACAATTAAAGGGAAAATATATGAGTAAGATATTTTGTAGGATGTATGCAAGAATGGGTAAAAAAGAATATACATGCAATATTGAAGATGAAGATAAGTAAGGTGGAGTATTGGGTCAGGCCAACCTGGACCCGACCCTGACCCGACCCCAAAAGCACGGGCCCAGCCCGAACCCAATATAAATGGAGGCCGGGCCAGGGCCTCATATTGTTGAAATTTCATGCTCGGGTCACGCCCAGCCTAAACTCGTGGCGGCCCGGATCTACCCGACACTACCCAACCTCTTATGGGTTCTATATGGGCCTTTCAACCCACCCGATATCACATTCTCCTCTTAATTAAAATGAAAGACATGCATTTCCCAAACTCTCTCCACTCACCTCCTGCTACAAGAGTCTTACCTAAATCATGAGTCCCCAAACCAATCCACCGGTCTCCCCAAGGAAATCCCTGTGAGGAATTACCCCGACATCTGGTGCCAGCTTCTCCCCAAGTTCGCAGTGGAGCCATTAGATTTTAGCGATGTTGGGACGTCAGTCTCAAATGTGATCTTAGACCTCACGACGAGCATCATTGGCTTGGGGATTATACCCATCCCAGCAACATTGAAGGTCCTCGGGATCGATCCCAAGATCACCGTGATCGTCCTCTTGGTGTTTCTTTCAATGTGGTTTGGTATACAATTGTGGAGGCGACACCACATGGATGTTGTATGTGGCAGTGATGTGAGAATCGCTTCGAAGGGGGGGATTTGACGATACATTTCCTCTAGCATTTTTTCATCATTCATCAACCGAATTCGCCTTCCCCCTAATACTAGTGATGCCCGCAAAAACTAGAGCAGATATACGGACCTATCAAATTAAAGATGAGGCACGTACTCCAACCAAAAAAGACTTTCTTATTTGTGAATAAGCATGCGAGATTGTTCAAGCAATATTACTACCAACCTCAATAGATGTATATATACTATATAGTCATATGACTTTCACCATCGGCATGAAAAAATCACCACCGTCACTTTTCAAGTAGGTGATGTGCAGAAGGATGAGTGCAAGTGGGAATGCAAGCGGGGTGTCCATTCGGTCGGTCCCTCAAATACCCAATGTACAGCTTTCACCTAATCAAAATGGGTGTAGGTCGAGCCCGGCCCGAGCCCGGACCCGATCTCACAGGCCTTGGGCTGGGCCCATGTCCTAGATTTACCCAAAAATCCAAGCCTCGACACGGCCCAAAGTTAAAAGAAAATTGACATGCCCGGGTTGGGCTTTCCCTAGTTGTGTCGGGTTGGGCCCAATGCTCTACCCTAAAGATAAGGCGCTTTTTCATAACAAGACTAAGACATGTATGTACCTTTATTACTTAAATACCTTTTTAGATAATTATCTTAGAGAACAAGTGAATATTATCGTAAAAAAATGTTATAAGCATACTTTTTTGCACAATATATACAACACAACAACAAATCCTTTTCCCACATTAAGTAGGGCCGGCTACATGGATTCTTTGCCTCCATTCAGATCTATCTTGGATCAATCTCGAACTTAGATCTAAAACTAAGACAATTTTTGCACAATATATAATGACGAAGCCTTCTCCCACTATAAGTAGGGTCGGCTACATGGATTCTTGCTCAAATCCATATTGAAAGATTCGACATTTTTTTACACTGGTTGTCGAATACCTAACACAACTCCCACAAGGGGAGATTTGAACCCTGGTCTTTTAGGTGGTAGGCAAATTGCACTACCACCAGATCATTTAAGTGGGTACAATATATAAGTGATATAATTCGTATTTGTTTATCAAGAATTCGCATCAGACTTTTGAATATCCATTTTACTTTTGTATTTGTTTTCTAAAAAAATGGTTCTTCGATTCATGCATTTGTATAGCATCCATATATGTATTCATATTTAAAAATGGATAAGGATGTGATAATACACATATCTAAATCCGATCATTTGCAACCCTATGCGCAATTCAATATCATTTGACCTTTTTGGAAGCTATAGGAGCATTTGTAATATCAATGGACGGATTGTCCAAACTACCTCTTGTAGTATCGAACTCAATATCAGAGTTATAAGCACCTATAATAGTGTCAGTAGAAGAGGAAAAGTTGTTAGTCTAAAAAATTTGTCAAAAGGGCGTACCTCGATTGAAGGAGCGGGTGCCAGATTAGAACGGCGTTGACGCCACGGATACTAAAATCCGAATAACGTATCCTATGGCTTCAGGTTAAGTGCAATAAGAAGGGAACGAAGTAGTTTCAGAGATACTAGTAGGCAAAGATACATAGGTACCTAAACTTGAAAAGTGGGGAATAAGCTCAAAAAATGTGATGTTCACCCTAATATAAAACATTCATGACCATTGGGTCTAGCAACAATATCCTTATGATTACTAGCATATCCTAAAAACACATTCAAGTGCTCTGACGACTAACTTTTCCCTCTTACGACCAAGAATGTGGCCAAAGATGATGCACCCAAATACATTGAGAGGAATTGGGAAAACCTTTGGAAGGCATGTGGTTGATGAGAAAGGCACCCGTGAGTATTGCATAATCCCAATATGAGCTTGGGATATAATAGTGTGTGAGTAAACAATATCAAGATGTCAATATTTATGTTCAGCAACTCTATTTTACTGCAAGGTATGGGTACAAGTAATCTAATGAACAATCTATGAGATGAAAGAAAATATGCAAGGCACGGGAGAGAAACTCCATGGCATTACTAAAACAAAAAACTTCAAATTGGCAACGAATTGAGTTTTATTTCATTAACAAACTTGACACCAGTCGAATAAATATATGCTATTTTTATCATAAAAATCTGAGAAAATAATAACAATTTAATTATTAGGATATCAACTAGGTCCCGTTGCAGTGGACCGACTCAAACAAATTCGTACAATGGATAGCACAAGAAACATGATAAAACTTCGATACTTCCCTAGTTGATAAGCCATACACTTAAGAAAAATTTATAGGATATCTGGCGAAGCTTTTGTAAAGACGGGTAATTTGAGCGATAATGCTATACAGCATCAGAAGAGGGAGGAAAACTGACTCCCGGAGCAAGTATCAGTAATTGGTGATTAAACTAAATGATCGACACTCCCTTCTTCACTACATGCATCAATCGTCTTTCCAATTGATGTCCCAAAAAACAAATGGATGGTGCAAAAATAGCTCGATAGTTTATCTCTCTGCAGATATGAGTAGTACATAGTATGTTAGCCATGTGAGCCCGAAGCGAACCATTTCTACAATAAATGTTATTGTAATCTTTGATATATTAATAAAAATTATTGATTTATTTTCAGTCTCTGTCTAAGATTAAATGAATGAATGTACTATAAGGTCCCTTGGTACAATTAGGGTTATGTATCATGATCATCTTAATGATCATGCAGTTATTGATTCAATTGTTAAATCATAAAGGACGATGCTTGGATGAATATCTACGGAATTACATTGAGGACTCATCAAGCACTATCAAATGATTATTAAGTAATGATCTCAATCCTGAGAATAAGACGGCAATACTTCTCTATAGGATGATATTTGACCTACCTCTTGATGCAAGTTCTCTACATAGAAATAGAGATTTGGATGTGCCAAATAAATTAGGCCAAAGAGCTGACTTAGCGAGATCGAGATAACCAAGACCCATGTCGTATATTGTCATGATATAGGCATGCATTCTCTGACCGAAGACAGATGTATTGTCGTATGTCTGAGTATGTAAATTTGACAGACTGATAGCTTGATGGCCTAATCAAGGTCTATAAACCGGTTAGTTGGTGTGCATACAAGGGCATGTAAGTAATATGATCTCTCAAAGGGATCATACAGGTTCACTTGTGAATCGGGAGACATGAGCTCACTCATGAGGTACTGGAATCAATCAAATTCCATGCATGGTCATCTTGCTTTGGAAGCATGACAAGAAATTGTAGGTATGATAGATGCTTTTGAAAAACATATGATCGATACCAACTCCCGATGACCGAATGAGAAACTTGATGATAAAACCCTGAAGGTGACAGTCTAAAAGAGATCTAAAACTTCGAGTTTATTCTAAATCTTCCAGTATGTAGGATGTACATGTATTAAAATACTTGAGGGTGATGTAATCATAAACGATTATATAACCATGACATTTCCATTCCGAGGGAGTGATGAAACAGGTCTGGATTTTAGTGACTCCTCTAAGTAGAGAAGTAATCTAAACTTAGTCCAAATTTTGGACATTGATATGAATACGATTAAAATGCAATGAGAAGATTAGATCTACGGTTTTGATTTAATCAAGCATGTATGAGAGGTTCCCGAGATCTTGATTTGAGATATGATCTTAATATCCAAGTCATTATGCGTAGAACGTATAATCGTCATGTCCTTATCTCCAAGTATTCGCGAAGAAAGCACATTATATTAATCATATATATTATAAATGTGATTCATAATAAATAAGAGAGAGATATTTGTAAATAACATTTACAATTTAAATATTAATGTGAATTGAATTCACATTGGACAATTAATTGAAAATGTAATTTACATTTTATTTTGAATTGTGAATATGATTCAGAAATTTCCAATGGTGTGATTGATATTTCACAAAATAATTTGGAATTAATTTGCGAACCAATTTACAATAAAATTTGTTGTAAATAATTAAAGGATAATGTGAGATTCGTAATCTCACAAAATAGGAAAAAAGGGAGCTCTTTGCATAGAGAGAAGGGGGGACGGCCACCGCAATCCTATTTCTTGGTGACCATCCACCCTTATTAGGAAGGAGCTTGCCTCATTTCCTAATCCTTTAATGCATCATGATTTGATTGAATTAATTTACATTAATGATTATTCAATATATTTACTTTGATTAGATTAATTGTTGTTGTGTTTTTACCGCAAAATCATGGTCATTAAAAGAAACACAAATCAATCTCAATCATTGGATTTGTGTTGTCCATGGATTGAGATCTATGGACTCCCAAAATATTATAAAAGAAGAGGCAACACTATCTCTTCTTTTACAACATAGAAATCACAAGCTCTTTCTCGTTCATCATCATACACGCCTACTCTCTCTCTAAAGTGTTGTCCACTTTGTGACCTAGAGAGAATCGTCGTCATCTATCCGTCGTCGTGTTGTCGCTTCGACTATTCTTGGATCTTCGTCTTCATCGATGTTTCTAGTACGCGAAGAAGACCTCGGATTTTGTGTGACGAAATCAAGAGATTCATCGCTTGGATCAACGTCTTAGATTGTGAGAAGGACGCATTTCATCAACGCGTTCGCAAGCGTCTCCTTCGTCGGGTCAGACTTGAGATAGGTGGTATCTTCGTTTAGTAGCTTCGATCGTAATCATGCTTCAAGAGGTATTATGATATCTACTTTGTGGTTTAGATGAACGATCCGATAAGTGTTCTTGGATCATGTGGTTTCATAGCTTTAAAATTTTAAATTCCGTTGCCCCGAGCAACTAGTGTGATTAGTCGCTCCCGATCATATATGATGTGATCTTTACGCTTCTGTGATGCATTTAAGTTCTTTCTATAACCTTCAAATGGTATCAGAGCCAGGTTGAGGTCTTGGATATGATCTAAAACCCTAGGTGATCAAGGTTTATGTTTCGGATGCACGGGAATCATTGTTTTTGCATTGGGTGCAAGATTCGAATTGGTTTTTCACTAAAATAAAAACCCGTTATTTGTGCACTGTTTGGACGTATTTTTTGGTTATTAAAATGTATTTAGAACGTCTAAATATGTCCCAAAAATAGTAACCTATTATTGGCTTCAAAAGTGCATGAATATGATTCAAAGAGTTCCTTCCCATCATGCAAATTGTTTTTACATGTATTCGCATATCTGTAAGAAAATTAATTTTGCTTACAGTTTTCCCATCATGAAACATGAAACAAACAATTGGATTAAGTAGAGAATCAAACCAGCAAACCGATCGAATTTATTTCACGCGATTCCGACTCTATTTGCCCTATATATTCCATATTTAGTGGAGATGGACCTAAAGATGATAAGAATTAGATTATCAAATCTCTTTACTTAATGTGTTTGTTATTCAATGGAAATCATGAAAATTATGAATTTACCTTGATTAATTATGATGCCTAACGATTATGAAAATAATTGATTACACATCATTGGCCATTAAATGTATGTTTCATGAAAATCCTAGTTTATCCTACAATAGTTGTAGACAACTTTTACATGCAAAACACGGTTGCTTGAGATGCTTAGAAATTTTAGGATGCTTAATATTTCTGAGCGACTATTATATAGTATAATGTCAGTCATCAAAGTTGATCGATAGTACCGCAAGTACATTGGCATTATTTTGTATTGTTCTCAATCGGAATGGTGAAAGTGTCTAGTCCAGGTATGCTAGCTTGGTTTGCTAATTATCGCCTTGCATGTCAAAAAAATGCTCCCTTCCAGCATAACTTGTGTGTACTGGCCGGATCTATTTTTGAGGAAAGAATATGAGTAAGTCAAGTTGTACTCTAATTATTAAAATACAAAATACTTGCGAGGGTGTATACTATATAGTAATATCAAGCAACCCCTAATTGTTTTGTTGGTTGATTGAATGCGATTGATAATTGATTTAATATAATTAAATGAATTAAATCCAGTTAAACACTATATTATGAATAAAGTTGTATTTCCCATGGAAGAATTAATTATGTGAACATGATTCATAATAATTAATTACAATTTGAACATGATATGGAGGATCACATAAGTGACATCCATTGTCTTCCATCAAGGTGAAGGGTTCCGTAGCCATGGATTGCGTGTAGGAGACACTTGTCCGAAGTGATAACTCCTGCATATAAGCGTACATGGATCGGACTCTTTGCCTCTCGAAAGAATAACGTCGTATGCGTAGTGAACCCAATACCGGTTCCTCATATTATTGGGACGATATTAGACTACGCATAGCGAGTTCTAATCATGTTGACGGTTAGTTCAATTAACGGCAGGTCAACATCGCCTTAGGGATAATAGACTCGGGTGTTAAAGATCGAATTGAGAAATGCAAGTTGGACTTGCAATGCAAAATGAGTTCCCGCTTCTTTTTACCGAGTTACAGTTTCTCATATTATTGGGATGTAACAAAGGTAGAAAAGAAGATCCCAATTCTTGCTAGAGATATAGAGGTAAGTATATCTCTTGCTTTGAAAGTGATTAAGGAAATGAACTTTCAGAGTTGAAAAGGCAAGATTAATTTGATTAAAAATCATTAATCAAAGAATTTAATATTGAATATATAATTATTTATATGTTTTCAAATAGTTCATTCTTAATTTCAAATAACTAAGTCCATGAACCCGCTCAGCCAGTTGACCGAACTAAATTACTTGGATTGGATCCGTAATTTAGATCTTGTCCTTTCTGCAGACCGCATATCTTATGTGTTGTGTATTGACAAGAATGCAAATTCTAAGACACCGGAAGAAATCAAGTATAATGAAAAATATAACGAAGATCATTAACTGGCCAGATATTATATTTTGGAATCTCTCTCCAATGTGCTTCAAAAACAACATGTGGAGATGAATAATTGCCACGATATATTGCATAATCTGAAAGAGATCTTCGGTGATGTAAACCGCGTACAATGCTATAATGTCATAAAAGAACTAATTCGTTGCAAAATGCAGGAAAGGACTTCGGTCCGAGAACATGAGATCAAAATATTTGGTTAGCTCTTAGAACTGAAGACACTCGAAGCAGAGATGGATGAAGACGTGAAATTCTACTTCATTATGTTATCTCTCCCCAAGTCTTTCACCAAAGATGTGGTATCGTACCACATGAATAAAAAGAGATTATCTAACGCTGAACTCATGGCCCCATTAAAGTCTGCATAAAACATAATGAAGAAAGAAAATCTCTATGGCAGTGCAATGGTTGCACAGGTCAAAGGGAAGCACGATTGAAAGCAATGGTCTCAGAAGGGTCCGGCCCTGAAGAAGAAGAAGAGTCAAGGTGTTGGCTCATCTTCTAATGCTTCCGCTATAGTAGCATCGAAGAAAATTGATGTTTGTCATCATTGCCAAAAGCTGGAGCACTGGAAGCGTAACTGCCAAGATTACATGAAATGTGCTAATAAAGATAAAGCTCCAACAAGTATAAATTCTACTTTCATCACTGAAACCAATTTTCTCATAGGACGAGAAGGAAGTTGGATCATTGATTTTGGTACTTCTATTCATGTATGCAATTTGTTGCATCTATTACAGGAAACTAAGAATCTTGATGAAGGAAACTAAGATGGGATCTGATGTAATTGTTGCAGCAGTCACCGTCGAGACCTACAGACTATCATTACCTAGTGGAAGAGTCCTAATACTTAAAGAATATCTTTATGTTATAGACGTTAGAAGGAACTTAATATATGTATCTAAGTTAGTTAGAAATCACAACAACAACAACAAAGCCTTTTCCCACAATTAAGTAGGGTCGGCTACATGGATTCTTCGCCTCCATTCAGATCTATCTTGGGTCAATCTCGGACTTATATCCAAAAAAATAAGATCCCTTCGTATAGTCTATTTCCAACACTTCTTGGGCCGTCCTCGCCCTCTCTTAGCCGGCTCAACATCCCACCACTCGCATCTCCTAACCGGTGCATCAGTTGACCTTCTTTGCAAATGACCAAACCATCTTAAGCGGTTTTCTCGCATCTTATCCTCGATCGGAGCTACACCAGCTTTCTGTCTGATTGCATCATTCTGAATCCGATCTTTACGTGTATGTCCACACATCCATCTTAGCATTTTCATTTCTGCTACAGCCATTCTCTGCACATGTCTATGGTTCACAGGCCAACATTCAGAACCATAAAGCATAGCAGGTCTCACGGCTGCTTTGTAAAACTTTCCTTTAATTTTTAAAGGAATTTTCTTATCACAGAGAACAGCGGAGGCTCCTCTCCACTTTAGCCAGCCTGCATTTATTCTATTAGTAACATCTCCATCAATTTCCCCACCATGTTGCAAAATAGATCCCAGATATCTAAAAGAATCTCTCTTCTGAATGTAATCGTCACCAATCTTAACCTCGATTCCTTCACCATTGCTTCCATCAAAGGTACATTCCATATATTCCGTCTTAGCCCTACTTATACGAAAACCTTTAGTCTCCAATTCATGTCTCCAAACCTCAAGCTTCTCATTTACTCCATCTCTAGTCTCGTCAATTAACACAATATCATCAGCAAATAACATACACCAAGGTAACTCATCCTGAATGTGACTTGTCAACTCGTCCATAATCAAAGTAAAAAGAAATGGACTCAAAGCTGAACCTTGATGTAAACCAATGTTGATATCAAAATAGTTGGTCTTCCCCGTCGGAGTCCTTACACAAGATAAAGCCCTATCATACATATCCTTTATGAGATTAATGTATGGGACAGGTACTTGTCTCTTCTCCAAAACTCTCCACAGTATCTCTCGTGGGACGGAATCATAAGCCTTCTCCAAATCAATAAAGATCATATGGAGATTCTTCCTTTTAGCTCTACAAATCTCCATTGTTCTCCTCGGCAAATGGATGGCTTCAATAGTTGAGCGACCTGGCATGAATCCGAATTGGTTTTCTTTTATTTGGGAAACTTGTCTCAACCTTCTTTCGATCACACGTTCCCAAATTTTCATAATGTGACTCATCAGCTTGATACCTCTGTAATTTGAACAATTTTGAATGTCTCCTTTGTTCTTATAAAGAGGCACCACAATACCTCCTCCTCCAATCTTCAGACATTTTCCTGCTTTGCCAAATAACATTGAATAGATTCGTAAGCCAGGTCAAACCACGCTCACCTAAAACTTTCCATACTTCTACAGGGATGTCATCCGGTCCAACACCTTTCCCAGGTCTCATAACCTTCAAAGCCTCCTCTACTTCTTTTCTTTGTATTCGTCTATAGCATGCACGATTCAAGTAACTTTCACTACTAGCTAGATCACCCAAAGTGATCTCTCTATTTCCTTCTCTAATGAAAAGTTTATGGAAGTATTGCTCCCATCTAGTCTCTATATCCTTCTGTGTAACAAGCACGTGACCTTCCTCGTCCTTAATGCATCTCACTTGAGAAAGGTCTTTGGTCTTTCTTTCTCTTGCTTTGGCCAACCTGAATATATCCTTCTGGCCCTCCTTAGAGTTGAGATTTTTATATAAAACCTCATAAGCTTTTGACTTAGCTTCGCTTACAGCCTTCTTTGCTTCCTTCTTCGCTATTTTATAGTTTGTGACAGTTTCCTATGTTCTATCCTTAGACACAGCTTTAAAGCAAGCTCTTTTAATTTTTAGCTTCACTTGCACCCCTTCACTCCACCACCAAGCCTCCTTTTGACCCGGAGCTCCTCCTTTTGACTCGCCTAGCATCTCTTTGGCTACCTTTCGGATACAAGATGCTATTGCCTCCCACATCTCGTTTGCACTACCGCTACAATCCCAAGATAAGTCTTCTAAAACCTTCTCCCTGAAGTTTGATTGCTTCAGCGGAAGATTCCACCACCTAGTTCTAGTGATCTTAGGAACCTTCCTTTTCTTTACCAGCCCTTTTATTTGTAAATCCAAGACTAACAAGCGATGTTGGGTTGTCAAACTCTCTCCAGGGATTACTTTGCAATCTTTGCAACATAACCGATCTCTTCTCCTCAACGCAAAGTAATCGATCTGTGTTCTGTTTGATCCACTCTTATAAGTAATTAAATGCTCCTCCCTCTTCTTGAAAAGAGTGTTTGCTATGAAAAGATCATATGCATTTACAAAATCCAGAATGACTTTTCCCTCTTCGTTTCTATCCCCAAAACCATGTCCTCCATGCACACTTGCATACCCTGAAGCATCTTTTCCCACATGGCCATTAAGATCTCCACCTATGCAAATCATCTCTCTTTGTGGGATTCCTTGTAAAATCTTATCCATATCCTCCCAAAAAGCTTGTTTACTCCTTTCATCTAAACCAATTTGTGGTGCATAAACTGAGATGATATTCAGAATTTCTTCTTCAAGCACCAACTTTAGCAAAATAATCCGATCCCCAAATCTTTGCACCTCAACCACACAATCCTTCAAATCTTTATGAATAACTACTCCAACACCGTTTCTGCCCTTATCTTTACCTGAATACCAAAGTTTAAAGCATGTCTTCTCGATCTCCCTTGCTTTCTCTCCAACCCATTTAGTCTCTTGAAGACATAATATATGAATCTTCCTTCTTTCCATTGTATCCACTATCTCCATCAATTTTCCAGTTAAAGTATCGATATTCCAACTACCAATCCGTAACTTCCTTTGCAATCTCTTTTGGACTAACTTCTTTACTCGTATGCGTCCATTATGCGAGAACCCTTGCAAATTTTGGACTGCATCCGGGCGGTGATGCAGCGGAACTAGCTTATTTACCCGCATGCGTTCCTCATGCGAGAACCCTTGTAAATTTTGAACTACATCCAGGCTGCGATGTAGCGGCCCTTGCCAATTTTTCATTGCATTCGGGCGATGCAACGCGTCGCAAGTAGGGAACGCCCCAACGAAATTTGTATGTTTGCTTAAATCCATGTTTAAAAGATCCGAACGGTTTCGAGATAAATTCATAAATAGTGTTCTTAGAAGAAATTAAGAACACTATTTACGAATTTATCTCTCCTGCGCTGGCTGTCGGCTACCTAACGCGCAACCCTCCTCATTTACCCGGGCTTGGGACCGGCCATGTTAGAAATGAATATTCATTTTTATTCTGTAATAAACTTGCCATAAGTCATTATGATAAATATATTGCGGATGGTATTCTAACTTCTGGTGGACTCTATGAATTGTGCATTGATGAAAATGTCATTATTATTACTACTAATAAAAACCCTAAAAGAACTAGAGAGGATAGAAATCATTCAAATATGATTTGGCATCAAAGGCTTGGCCATTTATCTGTTCATGGGATCAATAGATTGATAAAGAATGAACCTTCAGATTTTCTACATGTCCAAACTTTGCCTACCTGCGAAATTGTATCCGAGGTAAAATGACTAGGATACCTTTCCGTAACAAGTTCACAAGATGCGAGGGTATTCTTGAACTGATACATACTAATGTATGTGGTCCCTTTAGTACCGCGACCAGAAATGGATGTCGAAATTATTTGACATTTATTGATGACCATTCACGATACGGGTTTATTTTCCTACTACGTCATAAATTTGAAACCTTCGAAAAGTTCAAAGAGTTCATTGCTTTGGTTGAGAACCAAACCGATAGGAAGATTAAACAGATTCGATCTGACCGAGGTGGCAAGTACCTCTCAGATGAATTTAAAGAATACCTCAAAGAGAGAGGATTGTCTCCAATCTCAGTCCTCCTGGAACTCCACAACTTAATTATGTTGCTGAGAGACGCAACAGGACCATCATGGACATGGTATGTTCAATGATGAGCAAAGCACATTTCCCTCTTAATTTTTGGGATATGTAATAAAGACTGCAATATATATCATGAATAAGATTTCTAGTAAATCTGTATCTAAAACTCCTCATGAGCTTTGATATGTAACTGTTGGGAAAAACGAGAATGACTTGTTTATTCCATGAACCCTAGGCTCTCTTATATATGAGAGTAGCCTATGGGTAAATTACATAAAACATACTAAGAAGAAAACAAAATAACGAAAAGTACAGATACTACTATTATTGTATACGTTAACACTCCCCCTCAAGATGGAGCATAGATATCAATCATGCTCAGCTTGGAAGCACACTTCTGAAATGGACCTGGTAGCAATGCCTTGGTGAATATGTCTGCAGTCTGATTCTCTGAAGTAACATGAGATGTAGCAATGAATCCTTTCTGAATCATATCACGTATGAAGTGACAATCCACCTCAATATGCTTGGTCCGCTCATGGAATGCAGGATTGTTTGCAATAAACAAAGCAGTCTGATTATCACATTCCAAGTTCATAGGAAGTGGTACATCTAAACATAGATCTGTCAGCACCGCTTTCACCCACATCATCTCTGTAGTAGCCTGGGCCATAGCCCTATATTCGGATTCAGCACTAGATCTAGCTACCACAGTTTGTTTCTTGCTCCTCCATGAGACTAGGGCATCTCCAACATAGACAGCATACCCTGAGGTGGACTTCCTATCCTTGGGACATCCTGCATAGTCTGCATCTGCGCATGCTGAGATAGAAATCCCCTTTCCTTTCTTGAATAGCAGACCTGCACCTGGAGAAGATTTGAGATATCTAAGTATCATATGTATTGCATCCATATGCACCTGGCGTGGTTGCTCCATGAACTGGCTCACACGGCTCACTGCAAACAATATATCTGGCCTAGTGATCGTGACATATAACAGTTTGCCTACCAGTTCTCTATATCTTCTCCTGTCCACCTCCTCTGTGTTATCTTCATAAAGCTTCATGCTGGGGTCCATTGGTGTCGTAGCAGGTCGACACTCGAGCATACCTGTTTCACTCAACAGATCAGTAACATATTTCCTTTGTGACATGACTAGTCCATAGGAATTTCTGGCAAATTCAAGCCCCAGAAAGTATCTAAGGACCCCAAGATCCTTAGTGACAAACTCACTACCCAGCATTTCTTTCGCCTGCCTTATGCCCTGCTCATCATCTCCTGTAATCAAGATGTCATCAACATAAACCATAATGACAATGATACCTCTCACTGTTTTCTGTACAAACAAGGAATGATCAGCATTGGAGCGTTTGTATCCTTGTTTCTCGAAGAGATCCGAGAGCTTCTGAAACCATGCTCTGGGACTCTGCTTAAGGCCATATATAGCCTTATGCAATCTGCATACCTTGGAGCACTCCCCCTCAACAGCAAAACCAGGTGGTTGTTGCATATATACTTCCTCCTGCAAATCTCCATATAGAAATGCATTCTTCACGTCCAACTGATGGAACGGCCAGTCTCGAGCAACTGCAACTGACAACAAGATCCTTAGGGTGGAATGACGTGCCACTGGCGAGAAGGTGTCAAGATAATCCACCCCATATGTTTGTGTGAAGCCACGTGCCACCAGACGTGCCTTGTACCTGTCAATGGATCCATCTGCATTTTGCTTCACTGTGAACACCCACTTGCAGCTCACTGGATTCGCATCTGGAGGTATAGGAACCAAAGTCCAAGTTCCTCTGGACTGATGTGCGGCCATTTCTTCTTCCATTGCAAGCTGTCATCTACTATCCTGCAGAGCCTCATGATGATTCCGTGGAATATCTATGGCTGAAAGTGCCAAAGCAAACGTCCTGAAATCACCAGATAGCCGCTCAAAAGATACAGAAGCTGACAGCGGATATTTGGCACAACTCCTCGTCGACTTCCGTAAAGCGATTGGAATATCCAAATCAGTTATAGGCTCATCCGGCACCTGTAACACATCCTGCTCAGAAATGTCGTCAGATCCATCAATATTAATATTCTCATTACATACCATAGGCGAGCTAGTGGACGAGTCATGACCATGAGCAGGTGGAGGAAGCCTGCGGGTATAATGGTACGGGAACGGTGGGATAGGCTGTTGTGGTGGTGGTGGTGGTGGTGTTGATGATGGCATCTGAGGTGGTAGTGGTGTCATATATATGGCATCCGGTGGTATAGGTGGAAGCTGGTTGTCTCCAAATGCTGAAAAATACATAATAGATTCAAAAAATGTAACATCTGCACTGATCATATACCGCCGACGCAATGGATCAAAACACTTGTACCCCTTTTGAGTTCTGGAGTACCCCACAAAGACACACTTGACAGCCCTAGGAGAGAGCTTGTCAATACCAGGCGACAACTGATGGACGAATGCGACTGACCCAAACACACGAGGAGTAAGAGCGAACAAATCCTTGTCTGGATAAATGAGTGAAAAAGGAATCTGTTCATTCAAGACAGACGAGGGCATACGGTTGATTAAGTAACATGCAGTAAGAACTGCATCACCCCAGTAGGAGTAGGGAGCATGACTCTGTATGAGAAGAGATCTTGTGACATCAAGAAGGTGACGGTGTTTTCTCTCAGCAATCCCATTCTGTTGGGATGTATGAGCACAAGAGGTTTGGTGAATAATCCCTTTTGAGGAGTAGTAATTGGCCAAAGTGTGGGTGCGTAACTCTAAAGCATTATCACTTCTCTTAAGTTTGACAGATGTGGAGAAAACATTCTGAATTTCATTTAGAAACTGGATAATAATATTTCCTGCTTCAGATTTATTTTTCATAAGAAACACCCATGACACTCTCGAGAAATCATCCACAAATACAATATAAAACCTGTGTCCCTGATGATCGGGAACACGACTCGGACCCCAGACATCTATATGAAACAACTCAAATTTGGAGTTACTACTCCGACCTGGACGACTGGGAAAGGACGACCTGTGATGCTTTCCCAGCTGACATGCCTCACACTGGATAGGTGTGTGAGAGAGACCATAAGGTAGAACTCGACGCAACTTCTGAAGCGGTAAATGACCAAAACGCAGATGCCACAGGAGAGGAGATACTTGTCCAGCAGGAGAGGATGTGGTTCCGACAAATGGGGTCTGGTTCAGACGGTAAAGACCTCCTTGCTCATAGCCATGACCAATCACGTTGCCCGTACGGATGTCCTGAAAAATCAAAGAAGATGGATCAAAAATAGCTCGACAATGGAGATCCTTCGTAATCTGACTAATTGACAACAGATTCATAGAAAAATGCGGTGCATGTAGGACATTCTTAAGCTGCATAGAAGATGTCAATCTAATCTCCCCCTGACCAGTGATAGGGGAATGCGTGCCATTAGCAATCACTAATGTCCGTCCTGGAGGGATCTGAGTGTATCCTGTAAGTAGACTCTGGTCGCCACATAGATGATGTGTAGCGCCCGAGTCCATGATCCATGGCAGTGTATCAGATCTACTACTGTGGAGTGCAAGTGTACTACCTGAAGTACTAGTAGATGCAGAGGCAAAGGCAGAGGCAACAGCATCAGTATGACTCTCTGTAGTCGGTGCTGGACCAGATGGTGGGATGATGCCCCTGAGGCGGGCAACTAGATCATCAAATCGTTGATCCAAGATAGCAACAGATGGGGGCTCTATCTGCTCAGCGGCTCGTGCAGATGCAGGGAATCCGTGCTTCGAATAGCATGTGTCTTCATTATGTCCGACTCGGTGACAATATGTGCATGTTGGCCTAGTGCGGCCACCCCTTCCCCGAGGTCCACGTCCACGGCCCTGTTGATGAAATCCGCGGCCTCTGTTTGCCGCCATGGCTGAGGAATTCTGACTCGCAGCTGCTGAAGGCACTGTGATCCTACTCAATCTGTGAAAGGCTTCCTCCATGGGAGGAATAGTCGAGTCTGCCAAAATCTGAGATCGTGCAGCCTCATACTCTGGATCAAGTGCAGCGAGAAACACGCCCACCATCGTCGCATTCCGGTATGTCTTCTGCTGTTCTGGCGTGGCGGTAAGAGGCATGAAGCTATAGAGCTTCTCGAACATCCCTCTCAGTGATGTGTAGAGAGAATGTAAAGGACGGCCATTCTGCTTTATTGTGAATATATCATGTTGTAGTTGCAGGATCTTCGTTTCGTTCTTCGCCTGAGAATATGTCGCTGCCAGAATATCCCACATGTCTTTGGCTGTGGGTTGATGTAGAATGTCATTGGCAATTTCAATAGCCAATGTGCCATATAGCCATACCTTGGCATATGCATCATCGGCCTCCCATGAGGCATGGCTCCAGTCTTCTCTGCAGGCTCAGGTTCGGTAAGAATGTGTTTCTTACCTGTAGACTTCATCATACTCATGAACTGCATTGCCCACAGTTCATAGTTCGTACCATCCATCTTGACAATGGGCGCTGGACCACGAAATGCGCCAATAGATGGGATATCTGCCTTGCCTTCTGACATATTGGAAACGGAAGACTGGAGCGATTGACAGAAGATAATCTTTGTCTACAATGACATAGACGGGATTAGTTGCCTGTGTAGACGTCAAGCAACTATCCCCATGAATATGTGCGCGCTACGGTCTTGACACGCGCAATCAATCACAATGACTCACACAAACTGTGGGCTGGCGCACAGAGTTCACGCGCAGGAGCGCACAGTTGCGCACGGCAAGATCACGCTACGTGCGTGTGCGACCAGCAGGCCTACGTCGTGCGTGTGCAACTAGGGCACACACGCAAGTACTGCAAGGAGAACCGCAACAGAAGCGCGCGGGTCTGCGCTATGCGCTGGGGCCAGCAGACCTACGCGCTACGCGCACAGGCGCTGGGGCTACGCGCACAGGCGCCCAGTCGATGGGGCGATGCGCACAGGCGATGCGCACAGGAGATGCGCTTAGGGCTGGAGCGCCGCCACGGTTGGAGAAGAGGACTGCCTCAGTAGATCGGGGGTGGGCGGCGTCGAGGAGTGGGAGAGGAGAGAGAGGCCGGCGGGTGGGGTGGGTTAGGGTTAGGGTTTCGAGAACTCCGGCCTAGGACCGTCGCTCTGATACCATGTTGGGAAAAACGAGAATGACTTGTTTATTCCATGAACCCTAGGCTCTCTTATATAGGAGAGTAGCCTATGGGTAAATTACATAAAACATACTAAGAAGAAAACAAAATAACGAAAAGTACAGATACTACTATTATTGTATACGTTAACAGTAACCAAACCCAGTGTTGGACACTTAAGATTTGGGGTTGCTTGGTTCATACGAAGAACGTGGACGAGAGCAAGACGAAATCTCGCACTAGAGAGTGCTACTTCATTGGATATGTTAAGGATGGTATTGGATACCAACTTTATGACCATGAGACTCGAAAGGTCTTCTTCTCTAGAGATCTAAATTTCTGGAGGATGGCTTCCTTAAAAGTTAAGAGAAAAACGAAGTACAGGAACTCATTGAATCCCCTAGGGATACTGAGCTTCCAGAACCAGAAAGTGAAGAAGTAAATGAAGATGTAACACCCGCACCTCTTTTAAGGAGTTCGAGGGTGGCTGCAACACCTAAAAGGTACGGATTCCATGTGTCGGGTGAAACTGACAATGATCCAGTTTCATATGATGAAGCACTCGCGGATCATGATATGGATAGATGGATGCTAGCAATGAAGCCTGAAATAAACTCCATGCATAAGAATGGTATATGGACCCTAGAGGATCCACCTAGAAGGGTAAAACCCATTAGGTGTAAATGGATCTTCAGGAGAAAAAAGAGATCTAATGGGAAGGTAGAGACCTTCAAAGCACGGCTTGTAGCCAAGGGTTACATAAAGTGAGAAGGCATCGATTACGATAAGACATTCTCTCATGTGGCTATGCTCCATCAGGGCACTTCTAGTTATAGTTGCATATCTTCACTATGACATCTGGCAGATGGACGTCAAGAGGCTTTCCTCAATGGATACCTTAAGGAGGATATCTATACGAAGCAGCTCCAAAGCTTCATAACTAAGGAAGGCAAAGTATACAAGCTGAAGAAATCCATCTATAGGCTCAAGCAAACTTCTCATAGCTAGAACATCATATTCGACGAAATCATAAAGAGTTATGATTTTATTCAGAATCATGATGAACAGTGTGTGTACGAGAAGCTTAGTGTGAGCATCATTGTGTTTATCGTGTTTTTTATCTATGGACTCGAGCAAACTTCTCATTGCTGGAACATTAGATTCGACGAAATCGTAAAGAGTTATGATTTTGTTCAGAATCCTGATGAACAGTATGTGTACGAGAAGCTTATTGGGAATGATATAGGAATGTTGACCGGTGTTAAGATTTAGTTGTCCCAGTCCTAGACCTTCGAGATGAAAGATCTTGGAAAAGCCTCTTATATATTGGGTCTGAAATTGTTCAGAAACAGAGAAAAGAAGATTTTAGGATTGTCACAACATTAGTACATTAAGAAGATCTTAAAACAATTCCATATGGAGAATTCTAAGAAACGCTTCCTTCCCTTAAGACATGTCATCCACATGTCTAAAGGGATGACTCCTCAAAGTATTGAGGATAAGAAAGCCATGGTTGGATGCCCCTACGCATTAGCTGTGGGAAGCTTAATGTACGCCATGATGTGCACAAAGCCAGATATCTGTCATGCAGCGGAGTGGTAAGTCGTTATCAATCCTGCTATAGAGAGCAACACTGGAATGTAATGAAAAACGTCTAAGTATCTAAGATGGACGCAAGATTACATCTTGGTTTATGGAGATTGTGACTCCAAACCTTAGGAAACACAGATTCTGACTTCCAGTCTGATATTGATGATCGAAAGTCGACATCAAGGTTTGTGTTCTAGTTGGTGATGTGAGTTGGAGAAACAAGGACACTACAGTCAATTCAACAACAGAAGCTGAATACATTGCCGCATCGGATGCTGCAAAGGAGGTGGTGTAATTGTGCAAGCTCATCATGGAACTTGGCGTAGTTTCCTCTAATACTCCCATCCCGCTACTCTGTGATAACACGGGAGCCATAACTCAGGCGAAGAAACTTAATGGAATCAAAAGAGCAAGCACGTGGAAAGAAAATACCATATCATTCGGGAGATACAAAAGCATGGTAACATCATCATCACTGAGGTGACCTCTACCCGCAACGTTACTCTTACAACGTTACCAAAACCTTTGATACAGAATGTTTTCGACCAGCATGTTATGAGTATGGGTTTAAAGATTGTACCTAAATGATTCTGAAGGTTAGTGGAAGATTGTTACCCATGTAAGCCCGAAGCGATCATTTCTACAATATATGTTATTGTAATCTCAGATATATCAATAAAAGTTATTGATTTATTTTCACTTCATGTCTGAAATCAAATGAATTTTTTTACACCATGAACGGGGGAGATACTCATTGGTGTTCACCCCAAGAATTTATTAATGAAAAGAAAAGCGAAAACCAAATACAAAGAGACGCATTAAGCGGCCCAAGAGCTCAACAAACCCGACACCTGCACACAAACATTTTCTTTATAAAACCTCTGCCCCAAGAATAGAAGCGTGTTCCTGGCTAGCCAAATGTCCCATAACGTCGTGAGGGGTCGCAGCAGCTCCCTCCTCGCCCGCTGCTTGGCCACCACCAAGCCACCATAGAAAGCTCCAATGCATGCTCTGTTGACCCAACCCAATGCCAGGTCATCCCAAAGGGGCGACACCCCCTGACAGAAAAAAAAGAGGTGCTCCACTGTCTCGATCTCTACATCACAATTAAGGCATCTGTCAGAGACCACACCCAGCAGCCTAGCGCACCGGTTACGAGTCATCAGCCTTTTCCTTCTCAACAGCCAAAAGAAGAAACCAATCCTCTCTGGAAGACCCAGCCCCCAAAGGAACGCGCAGTCACGCACCAGCTCCGCCGAGAGAGAGGGCGGGGGCTTACAAATCGCCAAATACGCCTTTCGCATGGAGAAAGCACTACCTCGCCAAACCCAATGATCACGCTCTGCAGAAGGGCCTTTCACCCCCCTCAGCTCATCAAGCAACCGTAAAACTCCTCCAAGCGTTGATCTGAGAAGTTCGAATGGAACAACGGCATCCAGTTGCCATCAGACCAGCAAGCAGCAACCCATGCGTCCTAGTCCTCTGCCAAGGCGAACAAACAAGGGAAGCGCGAAGAAAGAGCCCCCCCCCTGTCCATCCAATTGTCCCTCCAAAAAGCAAAACTCGCTCCGTTCCCCAGCATCGGCCTAAAAAACTCCTGAAAGTTCTGCGTGAACATCAAGATACCTTTCCAAAATGGCGAGGGCCTCATCGCACCCCCCACTGTAATGCCCATCGGCGATGTCCCATTGACCGCGTAAATTCGCCGAACAAGAGTGGTGCAAAGATCATCGCCACTGCCCCAAATCCTGGCCACCCACTTCAATAACAGGGCCTCATTCAACGTGTCCAGCCGACGCACCCCAAGCCCGTCGTCGCACTTCTGTAGTGTAATATCATCCCAGCTGAACAGGTGCATACCAGGCGATCCCTGACTGCTTCTGCTCCACAAAAATTGCCGCATCAACCCCTCAAGCCTCTTCCTAATGCCAGTCGGCAGGAGCCTCGTAGAGGAGTGGTACACAGGAATAGCGGAGAGCACCGCCTTCAGGAGCACAAGGCGCCCCCCCTTAGAAAGGACCGCTGCCTTCCACCCTGACAGCCTCTTCTCCACCTTCTCCACCAGCAGCAACCAATCGGTCAACTTCGATCTCCCAGTGGCCAGTGGCAGCCCCAGATAGTGAATGGGCAGACCAACGCACTCAGTTCTCAAAGCCTACCTACAAAATTTCGCCTCCTCCTCACTCAGAGAGAACAGGACAACCTTGGATTTACTTGCATTTTGTGTCAACCCGGACATCTCACTGAAAAGCTCAAGCGTTGTAGCCATCCCTCTAGCCTCCTCAATACCCCCTTCCATGAAGAAAATAGTTTCATCAGCGTATTGGAGCAACGGGACCCTCAACTCCTCTCTCGAGTAACCGCACGTGAACCCCTTGTGTTGTACCCTGTCAGCCATGCAAGCCAGAACGTCCGCGACGATGATGAAGAGCAAGGGGGCAAGAGGACGGCCTTGTCTCACCCCTCTCTGCGGCTGGAAAAAATCACCCTCCGGGCGCCCATTCACGAGGATGGCCATAGATGCCATCGTCACGCATCTCTTCATCCACGCAATCCAGATCTCTAGAAATACCCTCCTGTGCAGCGCCGCCCAGAGGAAACATCAGTACAAAGTGTCAAATGCCTTGGAAAAATCCACCTTCCAGAGCAAGGACTTCTTTCCGCTTCTCTTCCAGTTAGCCACAATCTCAACCGCCATAACCAAAGAATCCGCAATTTGCCTCCTCGGGACGAAGGCCGATTGAAAAAGGGAAATAAAATACTCTAGCACTCTACTCAGTCTGGTCGTGAAGACCTTGGCGACAATCAAATACAGCGCGTTGGAGATAGCGATAGGCAGGAAATCCTCAATCCTGTCAGCACCGTCTCTCTTTGGCAGCAGCACCACCAGAGCCTTATTTACTCGTTCAAAACCTGTATTGCAGCGGCAGCACTCCTGCACCACATCCAACACCTCTTGGCCAACCAAATCCCAGAAATCCCTGTAGAAAGAAACGGGGAAACCATCTGGGCCCGACGCGCCATCGCCATTGAGATTCCCCACCGCCGCCTTAATCTCCTCAAAAGTTACCGCCTGGGTCAAGCTGGACGCATGAGCGTCCGACAAGCGCACAGCTCCCAAGCCAGTCCATCTCCAGCGCCTGCTAGTCCTTCTCGCCGAGAACTCCTGAAAATGGTCCGCAATTGCTCTCCCCAATTCCTTGTTTCCCTCTACCCGTACACCACCAACGTTCATCGCCCTGATAGCTTTCCCTCTCCGCCTACCGCTAGCAACCCTATGGAAGAAGGTAGTGTTCGCGTCACCCTTTGTGAGCCATCTGTGTATGGATCTTTGTTTTCATTCGGTGATCCTCTTTCTGTCTTCATCAATGATCTTCCTCTGCGCCTCCGCCCTCTGCAACAACTCGCCTTCCGACAAAGGCCGCTCATCCTCCAAGCAATCAAGCCGACCAACCATGCCCTCAGCCTCCTCCCTGAGCACATGGCAGGCCTCCCTCGAATCCTGCTTGAACTCGCACAGCCTCACCCGCAGGGACTCAAGTTTCCGAACAAAACGAACCACCGTCGAGCCCGCGATAACCATCGAATTCCAGTGCGAAACCACCAAGTCCTTGAAGGACTCCTCGAGAAGCCAAGCCTTCTTGTAGCGGAAAAAGCCACGCGGAGGCGAGATCTCACCAGAGTCCCAAAGGATGGACGTGTGGCCCGACCAGGACCGAGGCCTGGCAGCAACAAAGGAGAGAGGGAAGATCTCCAAAAACTCCGCCGACGCAAGAAACCGATCTAGACGAGACCTGGAGCCAGAGTTCCTCCAAGTATATTTCGCGCCCGCAGCATCCAGAACCTCCAATTCCAGCGAATCAATAACCTTCACAAAAATCTCAAAGCCGGGGTCCTGCCTGCCCCGCAATCTCGGCCGGTCTGAAGAGAGCAGCATAACATTGAAGTCTCTCCCTCCAACCAAAGGATGCCAGGGAATGCCTCCCTAGCGGCCTTCAAGTCCGATCAAAGCTGATGCCGCGCAGACGCAAGACAAGGACCATACACGCAGGAAAGCGCATACGTCACTCCCGATCGCAGGCACTCTAATAGAACCGTGAGCAAATGAGTCCCCTTCGACTCAGCGTGCAAAACAAAAGCCGAGTCCCTCCAAGCAACAAGCAACCCGCCCGCAGAGCCAACCGCCTCCAACGAACATAAGTCAGAGATCGGACCTGCCCCAAAAGACTGTCAGTCCGAGCTCGTGAGCTAACCCAGCTTAGTCTCCTGCAGGAAGACAACATCACAACCCCACTCCAAGAACCTCGACCCCATAACCCTCCTCTTCTCCAGGTCACCCAGACCCCTTACGTTCCAAGAAAGAATCTTCATTAACACCCGACTCTGACCCCTCCCTCCACACTCACCACTCTCGCCGTCTTCGCTACCACGAACTTCAACTCGAAGATCGACGCAGCCCCCGTAATAGCAGATCTGGACCGCTGCCTCCTCCGGTACCTCTTCCCCGACTTCTTATACGCTATTCCTTCTCCCAGAAAAGCCGTCGAAGAGCACCCAACGCCCACAGCGGGCGAAACCTCAGCACACTCCCAGCTCCTTCCAAACACCGCCCATCCAGCACAGGTATCCTCCGCGCCTGCCCAAACACAGCCGGGGGTTGTGAAAGAAGGCCCGCTCCCTTCCACAGGAGGCTCCATGCAGCCATCCCCCGCCGCTAATTCACCATCATCGCGCAGGTCCCCCGCCACAGGGCCGGAACCCACGGCCTGACGCCCCCAAACACCCCTCCGCAGAAGAGAATCGCAAGGATCCCCAGAAATAGCATCCGACAGCAATCGACTCGATAAGGGCTTGCCCTCGGATCCGAGAGAAAAAATTCGGGCTAGTGAAGCCGGAGAAAGTGACCCGAGAGATAGCCAGATCCAGAACATTCCGCGAAGCCAGCAACACATCCGCCTTGAGGACCCGAAAAGGCGGCTCCAAACCCGAAACCTTCCCAAGGAACAGGAGCGCCAAAGGTTCCATCGTGCCCTCCAGAGGAATCTCAAACGTCGCATTGGAATCGCACGAGGCGCGCAGGATCACCGCCCGAGACGGAAGACTCGCGGAACCAAGAGTCCCGAAGACGACCGCTCCCCCTCCCCGCAGGGAAGACAGAACGACGCCACCATTTCCCGCCCCGCTTGGCGACGGCGGAGGAGCAATAAGTCATCCTGCAGCCTGAAGGAGAAATATCCAACCTCAAGGATCACCTCCGGCTCCAAGCCAACTCCAAGAGGGCACTCAAGAAGGACCAACGCCACCTCTGGGTCGGTTCCCGGTGAAGTACCATCATCCACGACCCTCACCACCGAACCCACATGCTTCAGAGTCGGACTACAAAACCGTCAGCGAATCTGGGAAGCCTCCAAACGACAGCCCCGCCCGAGCCGGAGGCTAGCAGAGCCCTCTTTTGCTGAATCGTCAGGCCATGAGCACAAACTCTACCCGTTCCCAGCCAACCCACATCCCCTCTGAACCCTTCACCGAAGCAACGTGAGATTTCAGCCTCCACCATCAGCTTTGATGGCGTACCACCAGCATTCCCAGCCAAAACTCCAATCAAGAAACCACTGATACTGCCCTCGACTCCGTTGGCTCCCAACTCATCCGTTGAAACGGCCTCCTCTGCCCCACCAGTTTCGCCGACACCCCCAGCTGACCCGCTGCCCATCGCAGCAGCACACCCACTCTGGCGATGACCAAGCGCTCCGTACGAGAAGCAACGCGGTGGTAGAGGACAAGCAGAAGCTAGGTGACCCCTCCATCCGCACTGGAAGCATTTTCTCCCCGGCTATCGATAAGACACCATCTTCCAAACATGACTGCCATCATCACCTTCCCGAATTTGCGTACGACGAGATGACATAAAGAAAATATGAGATCAAATGAATGAATGCACTATAAAGTCTCTTGGTACAATTAGGGTTATGTACAATGGTCATCTTAATGATCATGCAATTGTTGATTCAAATATTGAATCATAAAGGTTGATGCTTGGATAAACATCTACGAAGTTAGATTGAGGTCTCATCAAGCAGCATCAAATAATTATAAAGTAATGATCTCCATCCTGAGAATAAGATGCCAATACTTCTCTATAGGATGATATATGACCTACCTCTTAATGCAGGTCCTCTACATATAAATAGAGATTCGGAGGTTTCAAATAAATTAGTCCAAAGAGCTGACTTAGCGAGATCGAGATAACCAAGACCTATATCGTATACTGTCACAATATAGGCATGCATCCTCTGACCGAAGACAGATGTATTGTTATATGTCTGAGTACGTATATTTGGCAGACTGATAGCTTGATAGCCTAAGCAAGATCTATACACCGACGAGCTAGTGTGCATACAAGGGCATATGAGTAATACGATCTCTCAAAGGGATCATACAGTTTCACTTGTAAATCAGAAGACATGAGCTCACTCATAAGGTATTGGGATCAATCAAATTCCATGCATGGTCATCTTGCTTTGGAAGCATGACAAGAATTTGTAGGTATGATATATGTTTTTGGAAAACATATGATCGATACCAACTCCCGATGACTGAATGACAAACTTGATGATAAAACCCTGAAGGAGACAGTCTAAAAGAAATCTAAAACTTCAGGTTTATTTTACATCTTCCAGTATATGCAGGATGTACATGTATTAAAATATTTGAGGGTAATGTAATCATAAATGATTGTATAACCATGACATTTCCATTCCGAGGGAGTGATGAAACAGGTATGGATTTTAGTGACTGCTCTAAGTAGAGAGGTAATATAATCTTAGTCTAAATTTTGGACATTAATATGAATACGATTAAAATGCAATGAGAAGATTAGATCTATGGCTTTGATTTAATCAAAAATTTATGAGACTGAGATATGATCTCAATATCCAAGTCACTATACGTGGAACGTACAATCATCATGTCCTTATCTCCAAGTATCCATGGAGAAAGCGCATTATTCTTGAAAGACTTCAAGAATAAATCCATTGATAAAATGTGTATCCAAGAACTGAGAAATAGATAATTAAATGAGATTTAATTATCATGAATAACGTGAATTTGATTCATATTATTTGGATGCATGAGAATAATGATCCAATATAATTAAATGTGATTTAATTACTATTGATACGAATAATGCAGATAGTACTATCCATATTAATCATATATTATAAATGTGATTTATAATATATAAGAGAGAGCTATTTGCAAATAATATTTACAATTTAAATGTTAATGTGAATTGAATTGACATTGGACAATTAATTGAAAACGTAATTTACGTTTTATTTTGTGTTATGAATATGATTCACAAATTTTCAATGGCATGATTAATATTTCGCCAAATAATTGAAATTATTTTTTGTGAAATAATTCACAATAAAAGTTGGTGTAAATAGTTTTTTTTACGCTCAAAAAAAGGGGGATACACTCGATGGTGTTCACCCCAATGTAATAAAAAGGAAGCGTAAAGAGTACTTACAGAAGAGAAGAAAAGTTCAAACAAAAAACAACACCCGTGGGGGCAACCGAGAAGAAGTACCCCCCGCAAGAAACAAGTCCCGGTCTACCCAGAAGACCAATCAACCACAAGA
This sequence comes from Ottelia alismoides, assembly GCA_037367405.1. Taxonomy (NCBI): domain Eukaryota; kingdom Viridiplantae; phylum Streptophyta; class Magnoliopsida; order Alismatales; family Hydrocharitaceae; genus Ottelia; species Ottelia alismoides. The sequence continues at coordinate 755,979 of JAZKJV010011375.1, forward strand.
CGCGTTGCAAGAATAGAAATATTTTCCCTGTAGAAACGCTGGCTTGCGAATAGGGCTTCATTCCTCCCCAATCTCCACAAGCGTGCAATCGGATCCAACAGTTCCCTCCTAGGCCTGCCCCTTGAAGTCGCCAAGCTCTCACAGAAGGAAGCAAAGGTTGCGATATTGATCCAGCCCAGGTCATTCCAAAGAGCACGAACACGCCCACATTCGAAGAAGAGGTGCTCAATGGTTTCCCGCTCCGTGTCGCATAGCCCGCAATTGGGCCCAACATTTGGAAATAAAGTTGCACAACGATCACGAGTTAAGAGTCTCCCTCTGCGAAGAAGCCACAGGAATATGCCAATGCGCTCAGGTAGCTTGAACCCCCAAAAGAATCTACAATCGCGCGCAAGACTAGCGTCATCCCCCAGAGTGCTAGGAACAAGAGCCAAATAAGCCTTCCTTGTAGAGAAGGGGCCATCCTTCCAAGCCCAATGGTCCCGGCCCTCAGTGGGCTTGCTAACATCCGCCAGCGAATCCATCAAGGAGATGAGGTCGACCAATCGCTGATCCGATAAATTGGCAGTAATCCTAGGGCACAAGCAGCCCTCGTCCCAGCAAGAGGCCACAGGAGCGTCTTTGTCGTCCACCAAAGCGTACAAACGGGGGAACAAATCCTTGAAAGCACCCCTCCCCGACCAATCATCGGTTCAAAAAGGAAAGGAGTTCCCCTTTCCCAACATAGGTTTAAAAAGGGGGTGGTTACGATTAAAAACATTTAACACCCCACGCCAAAAGTAGAAATTTGAGCGGGGGAGCTCCCCCGAGTAACGGTCATCACCTCCACCCCCAACGTCTCCCTTAGGATATTCAACATGAAGTTATCCTCAATACCCCAAACCCGTGCAGCCTATTTTAATAAAAGGGCTTAATTAACCGCGTCTACCCGCCTCACTCCCAAGCCCCCCACCCGCTTGGGCCTCGTAACATCACCCCACCCCACAAAATGCACCCCCCTTCTCCCCTCCCCCTTCCTTCCCCATAAGAAACCCCGCATACATTTCTCCAACCTCACCCGAATCCCCTTAGGCATACCACGCACCGATAAGAAGTAAATTGGGATTGAGGATAACACCGCTTTGAGAAGAACCAGCCGCCCGCCCCTGGATAAAAGAGCCGCGCGCCACCCCGTCAGGCGAGCCTCCATCTTTTCCACCACCACCTTCCAATCTCGAATCCGAGCGTGGCCCACAACCAAAGGCAAGCCAAGATAATCAAATGGGAGCCCCCCAGCGGAGGAGCCCAGCAGCCGGCCGCACTCCAAGATCTCCGCCTGCGGCATAGCGAATGGAACCACCTTAGACTTAGTCCCATTGATCATTAGGCCCGAGACCTCGCTGAAAAGCTGAAGGGTGGTAGCCATACCGGATACCTCGGATGGACCACCCTCGATAAAGCAAATAGTGTCATCAGCGAACTGGATAAGGGGAACATGAAAGTCCCCAATAGAGCACCCACGGGTGAGACCCGCCGCAGCCACGCCATCAATCATACGAGGCAAGACATCAATAGCCAACACAAATAGGAGGGGAGCGAGGGGACACCCCTGCCACACCCCCCTCCTCGGCTGGAAGAATCCCCCGACCGGGCATCCATTGAGAAGAACGGAAAGGGAGACCGTGGTCACACAACGCCGCACCCAAGAGATCCAAGTCTCCGGGAATCCCCTCCGCCTCAGAACCGACCATAGGAAGCGCCAATCAAGGCAGTCGTAGGCCTTAGCAAAATCTATCTTCCAAAGAATCCCCTTCGTAGAAGTCTTCCTCCAAGCCTCGATCATCTCGGAAGCCACCGCAAAGCAATCGGTAATTTGCCGCCCACGAATGAATGCACCCTGTGAAGGCGAAATCAGCGTGTCGAGAAGGGGAGCCAGCCTCTTAGCCAAGACCTTAGCAATTATCAAATAGATCCCATTGGAGATAGATATTGGACGAAAGTCCTCGATGCGATTGGCCGAAGGTGACTTTGGAATCAAAACAATAAGGGCCCTGTTAATTTTGTCAAATCCACGATTACCATCACAAAACTCACGAGCAACCTCCAGAACATCATCAGCAACCACATCCCAGAAATCGCGGTAGAACGCCACCGGGAACCCGTCAAGTCCCGGGGCCGCGTCCGCGTTGAGGTCCCAGACCGCTTCCCTGAGCTCAGACATAGAGAACGGCCTAATCAGGGCCACCGCATCCGACGATAAGAGAGCGGGAGCCCCCCTGCCAGACCACCGCCACGAGCGTTGCACCTGGCGCCCAAAAGCAACCTTGAAATGAGCCCCCAAAGCATCGCCCAAGTCCTTCTCCCCATGGATGAGGGAGCCATTGTCCATGAGAGAATGAATAGAATTGAATCGCCTTCTACCACTGGCCACCCGGTGAAAGAATGCAGTATTCATGTCGCCTTCCTTAATCCACCGCAACCGCGATCGCCGACGCCATTCTATGCTCCTCTTCTTGTCCTCTACTCTGACCAAATCAGCGGCAGCAGCACGCTCAACCAGCTCCTCCAGGAGCAGGTCTCTACCGTTTTCCACACGATCCATCCTCAGAATAACATCATCTGCCTCCTTCCGAGCCACCACACGGGCCAGACGAGAGTCCTTTTTGAACGCCGCCAAAAATCTCCTGAGAGACGCGAGCTTGTGGTCGAAGCGGCAGGCAGCAGAACCCACGTACGTGGTCTGAGCCCATTGGTTCCTCACCAAATCTTTGAAGTTTGGCTCCAGAAGCCAGCATCTTTCATAACGGAAAAGACCCCGAGGACGGAGCTCTTCCCCAGAATCCCAAATAATTGGGCTATGGTCAGAGAATGATTTGTTGTAAATAGTTAAAGGATAATGTGAGATTCATAATCTCACAAAATAGGAAAAAGGGGAATTCTTTCCATAGAGAGAGGGGGGACGGCCACCCTAGTCCTATTTCTTGGTGGTCGTCTACCCTCATTAGGAAGGAGCTTACCTCATTTACTAATCCTTTAATGCCTCTTGATTTGATTGAATTAATTTATATTGATGATCATTCAATATATTTAATTTAATTAATTGTTGTTGTATTTTTACAACAAAATCATGGCCACTGAAAGAAATATAAATCAATCTCAACCATTGGATTTGTATTGTCCATGGATTGAGATCCATAGACTCGCAAAATTTATAAAAGAAGAGGCAACCCTAGTTCTTCTTTTACAACATAGAATTCACAAGAGCTCTCTCTCTCTCAGCATCATACATGTTCACTCTCTCTCTAAAGTGACCGTCCACTTTGTGACCTAGAGAGAATCGTCATCGTTGCTCTGTCGTCATGTTGCCGCTTTGACTACTTGCGGATCTTCGTTTTCCTCGGTGTTTCTAGTACGCAAAGAAGACCTCGGATTTTGTGTGACGAAATCAAGAGATCTATCACTTGGATCAACGTCTTGGATTGTGAGAAGGATGTGTTTCATCAAGGCGCTCGCAGGTGTCTTCTCCATCGGGTCGGACTTGAGACAGGTGGTCACTTCGTTTAGAAACTTCAATCGCAACCACGCTTCAAAGGTATTATGATGTCTACTTTGTGGTCTAGATGAAATGATCTGAGAAATGTTCTTGGATCATGTGGTCTCGTCGCTTTAAAATTTAAATTTCGTTGTCCCGAGCAACTAGTGCGACTAGTTGCTCCCGATCACATATGATGCGATGTTTACACATCCGTGATGCGCTTAAGGTTCTTTCCATAACCTTCATAGTAAATTAATTGGGAAGACATGGCAAAAAGTCAATAAGCCTAGCGTTGGGGGTAACCTAACCTCTCCTCATCCCTTTACAAGGGATATTCTATCATCACCCACTTTTGCAGTCGTAATGTCATACGGGTCACGTGTGCCTAAATAGGCTAATCTCTCCGCAAAGATTAGTGGAAGGCTCGGTATCAACTAACCAATTGAGTTGACATCAAAGCCAGGCTCAACAGAACCAACAAAAGCACATAAATGAGTGGCATCAGCAGCATTAAGTGATCACCTTGTTGGAATTGTGTATGGTCACCAGGGATTAACATATCCAATCGATGCATCAGATCATCAAAGTTCATTTAAAGACCATTATAGACTGCATGTCTTTGTCAACTATGATGGCATGAGCAATGGGATGATAATCATTCTTGGCCCAGCAAATAGTCTCGGTATGCCCATGTTTCCCACGAAATGAGCATTGAGTGTCATCGTATCCTTAGGAAGTATGCCCATGTTTCCCACGAAATGAGCATCGAGTGTCATCGTGCCCTTCGGTAGGTGTTGTACGACAGCAGCACAACCTTGATATGTGTTGGAGAATGTAATATAGTAGTAATTGGATCTCTCCAGGATCCAATTACCACCCACTCATATTTAGCCCCACATCTACTAACTGTGAGACTTCGGTATGTCTGTGGGGCTATAAAAGGAGCCCTACACCCCAAGTACTCATTGAGAATTTTCAATAGAAGGTTCAGCCCTTTGAGGCCTTCTCCCGTGGTTCATCCTGCTCCTTAGGGAGTAGGGTTCTACGTAAATCCTCGTGTCAATGTCTATCTTTCTTTATATTTCTTGTTTTGTTTATCAAATTCTTCCGCATTTTAGATTTCAATATGGTATCGGAGCACATTCGATTCTCGAGGATTCTAAGCTCGTTTACTATTTTATTCGAGTTTTGATTTTGATGTTATGAAGACAGTTCTTATTGATTTGTTCAAGTTCAAGATCATGTCTAGGGTTTATTTTGAAGGTGGCTGCTCCTTGCGCACTTCCACGCGCATCCAGCAGCCTAGGAGATGTCAGGCACAAATGCCCAGGTAAGTATGCAGCCCCAACTCTACGCAACCTTACAGGTTGCCTTCCCTACTACGTTATGGCAGCAGATCTCCCTAGATCTCAAGGGTTTTCCGTTGTGAATATGGTGCCCAGGGGATGCAGGATCTCTCCATCTTGATCAGATACATCCGCAATCGTCAGAAAAAGGAACACGAGAGGCTATGTGTCGCTCCCAGGTAGGGGTGTAAACGAGCCGAACCTGAGCGAACCAACCCAGGCTCGGTTCGGCTCGTTTAGCATACTTTCAGGCTCGGGCTCGATTCGTCCCGATAAAATGAAAACTGTAATCAGGTTCTGTTCGGTTCGGGTAAGGTTCGTAAAGGTTCGGTTCAGCTCATTAAAGGTTCATTTAAGAATAAATGCTGTGCATGTGTTTCTGTTCAAAGGGAAAAACCACAGTTGTAGGGGAGGTTTTTGCGGGGTTTCGGGAATAGGGAATAGGGAATAGGGACTTAGGGAGTGGATGACTGGATGGGTTCGGAAAAATAAATGAATGCCCTTATGTTAATATAGAATGTATTTTTCCTTGTATATATACAATATGAATGTATATAAACTTTTATGTATGTATGTGTGTATATAATCGAACTTTTAACGAACCGAACCTGAGCGAACCTATGTTTTTGAGGTTCGGTTCATTTATTTAATCGAGCCCAAACTCGTGTTCAGGTTCGGTTTGTTTATTTTTGAATCGAATCTGAATCAAACTTTTAGCGAGCCGAATCTGAGTGAATGTCGAACCTGAGAAATTTCTGACAGCCCTACTTCCAGGTGCTCCTCCCTTTGCCACCAACCTCTAACACTCCCGGATCTCAAGGGGTTTCCGTCAATATGTTTCTGTCGTTGACACATACCACCCGCCGCAGGTCCTCCAGCGTGCCTACTCTTGCACGATCCCCAGGCGAAAACCCTAGGGCGACCCCACCCCTTCTCGCAAGCACCTCCAAGCGGCGGCAGCACCCTTCCTTCTCGCAAGCAACTCCATGCGACGTCTCCGTGCAGCTTCCGTACACAAAGAACTCCCCCTTGATTGCAATAGTAATATGGAGTGTTGGTATGTCAAAGTCACAGATCTATTAGTCGTGGACGTGCAGATGTCCTGAAGAATGTGTTCATTTCTAGTTTTTTACGTGGAACCCTACTCCCTACCGCGAGGACATCTTGGTAGTCATGGGTATATAGAACTCCCTCAGCCTCTTTCCCAGGCCATCTTGTGTGTGAGGACATCTTGGTGAACCCGACCATGAGTCGTCTCTACCTCGAGGTCATCCCCGTCGTGCAGCCTCTCCCTGATGCGCGACCCTCCTCTCATCGCTGCTCATTGTTGCCCATCCTTCTAATGCGCAGGCAACGCAAGCTCTCGCCCAGCGAAGGATATGGCTTCGTTCTCATGCAGGTTGCAATGCCATCTCCTTCTCCTGCAGGCGGCGTTGCCGCTCCCCTCTCATAAGCAATGGAAACCGAGCAGGAAAACCTTCAGGGTGTAAAAGATGAAAGGGGTTTCCCTCAAAGGGAACCCTAAATTAAAAAAAATATCTATGCTGCTTTGTTTTACTCAAATAGGGTCGTATATATCTTTTAATACAAAAAAAGAAGAGGAGAAATAGTCGAGAGAAAAAAAGAGTCAAGAAAAAATGAACGGTTTAAAAAAAAGTCTACGTAAAAAAATGTCATACGAAAAAAAAGAGGATATATTTGTGAAAAAACAACACAAAAGAAAATTTACGTGTTTAAGTTTTGCTTCTCCCAACTTGATGATTTACACTCTTATTCTAGCAAGTGTGGGAGAAAGGGGGAGTCAGAAATGAACATATTCTTCAGGACTTCTTCACATCCACGACTAACAGACCTGTGACTCCGATAGACAAGCACTCCAGATTACTACTGCAATCATCTATCTCCACCAAGCATCGACTTCTTCATCAGGGCGTATACTTATTTTACGACCCGACCACTACGCGTTGGACTTCTTCTACTGCGACTCTTCTCCAGGTACGACTGAGATAAGTTTCGATGATTTGGTATCGCAACGACTCTACAGGCATGGCAGAGATATGTTCCGGTGACCTGAAAGCCGCAGACCCATCCTCGAGCGAGGTCTTCTACCAGCAACGAACGCATAATTTCTTGTGATGTATCATGTGAAGATGTGGTGTATACTTTTTCTTTTTGTTGCAAGCTGCAGCTTTCTCAGCTCCAGCTTGAGGAGTGTTGGAGAATGTAATAGAGTGGTAATTGGATCTCTCCAGGATCCAATTACCAACTACTCATATTTAGTCCCACTCCCCCTGTACTCATTGAGAAATTTCAATAGAAGATCCGACCCTTTGAAGCCTTGTCCTGTGGTTTCATCCCGCTCCATAGGGAGTTGGGTTCCACGTAAATCCTTGTGTCAATCTTTATCTTTTTTTATAACTGTTTATCAAATTCGCTTCCGCATTTTAGATTTCAACAATATGTAATGTGCCCTCTATGGTCTAAAGGAGCGGCAAAGCCAAATGGTTTGTCTGGAATATTCTGAATGAAATATTTTAAAAAATCGTGATATTGCTCAATTTGTCACAAACCCCCGCCACCGTGGGTAGTATAAAGGTGGTAATCATCTGATCATTGGCATTAGCATAATTCATTTTAAACCCAGCAAGGATTACACTATTGCCACGTGTTTGTAATTTGCAGTATCCTTTCTACTTTAGGCATTTACATCCAGGAAGTTAAAGTTTTTGAACAAGAATTTTCATTGAGAGAAGTTTTATGACAATAGGTACCCTCCCTGCTTTAGATTCGTCATATCATAGTAAGTATGAAACACCCCACTTGAGTTTCAATCATGTTCAGATGTCTCCTTCACAGAGCTCCCCATATCATATGTGTTTCATATAATGGTAATTCATCGGTGAATCTGGTGAATCTGGTAATGACACTCACCATATTCCATAAACATACCATATTGTTGTCTCTGCCCTATCTTTCTTACTTCTATGACATGATCTAACTTCAGAAGAATGTGTTCTTTGTCCGATCCGCATACGATCATCAAGAACATCCCGATTGTTTGAGATAAAAAGATTTCGTCCAACCTTTGTATCGAACCAAATGAAGGTAGCAGTGAAGGTAGCAGGGGCAGATCTAGTATACCAAATGAGGGTTGGCACCTCCTTAGTATTTACATTTCATTTACATAATTTTTAGTATTCTACTATAGCTTTGGTTATCATTATTATTATTATTTTACTTATTTTCTATTTCTTTTATCTTCTTCTTGTAATTTGCCCAATAGATTCCTATTCTATATAAGAGAACACTAGGGCCTCTCATTTCATTTAATTGATTTCTTTTCCTCTAACAAGGTATCGGAGCGACAGTCCAAGACCGAAGTTCCCATATCCGCATCCTAACCCTGCACAGCCCGTCACCCCCTCCCCCCTCCTCTCTCCGTCGCCCCTCCTCTCCGCGTTGCCCCTCTCTGCACCGCCCCTTCTCTTCACGTCGCCAAAGCTGTTGTGCAGCATCTCGATGCAGGGCTCCTCCAACCCTCTTCTTCAGTGGTAATCCACGCAATAGCGTAGGCATCGCCAGTCCATGTCGCAGGGCTCCTCCAACCCTCTTCTTCGGTGGTAACCTAGGCTGTCGCAAAGCTCCTCCAGCCCTCCAAGGCGCCGCCCAAGCCATAGCCTAGGCATCGCCAGCCCACGTTGATTGAACTGCAGGCCAATCAGGCTGATCCAAGCCTTACCAGGCCCTCCCAGGACAACGCTAGCTGCAACCCAGGCACTCCCGACCCTCCCGTGCGCCATCAAGAACGTCTGAGGTTCGATGTGTGTTCTGATTTTAACCGGAAGACGTGATTTCAGCACATAAATTGCGTTTTCCGACCCTAGAAAGCACGAAGATTGATGAGGGTTGTATGAGTCTACACATGCAACCAATCCTCTGAATGTTCGTGTAGACTTGTTTACACCGGCTTCAGTTGAGTTCCATCTTTGATCGTTTTATCATCATCTCAGAGAACAGGGGTGACATTTTCTCGTCCGGAGCCTTCAAGGGCCAGGTTCCCATCACTAAGATGGATGGGACCAACTATGACTTGTGGTTCATGCAGTTTCTCACCCTCATGCAGTGCAACAATAAGGAGCGCATCCTGACAGATCCAGAGCCAACGGATAAGTGGGGCAAATGTTTCTTGGAAGCAAGATGACGCATGTGTGTGAGTTTGGCTATGTGGGACCCTCACCACAGATATAGCCAATGATATCCTGATCCAGCCCGCCGTCAAGGCGATGTGGGACACTTTGACTTCCACCTAGGTCCTATGCTCAGGCGAATAATGAGGCCAAGATTCTTTAGCTACAGTTCGATATCTACAATGCCAAGCAGAATGGTCGTCCTCTGCACGTGTACTACTTTTCACTCCGTGGCATATTCGAGAAGATTCATAGCTATATGCCTATTACAACATTTATATAGCAGCAGAAGTCTTATAGGAACTCCACAATGGTTGGGGTTTTCATGGCAGACCTTGATAAAAAATATGATGCAGCGCGCACACAGCTTCTCACCGGGGCTACCATACCTCCCATGGAGGAGGCCTATAACTGTCTCAGGTGGATTATCATGCCTTCTACTGCCACTCCTCCGCCTTCTTCTGCTATAGTCGGTTCTCGTAGACGAGGAGGGTCGACCAAGTCTAGAGGACGCACCCCTCGTGGTAGAGGTGATGGGTGTTTGTATGGTCCTTGCACCTTCTGTCGTCATAGAAGGTTGTATCGGTGATATATCGTCGATATATCGGTTTCGACAGGGAAGGGGTTTCTATATGACCCAGTATATCCTTTTACAGGGATATCGGCAATATATCACCGATATATCGGCGATATATCACCATATTGGCTCATATCGGTCAAAAATGATTGGATTCGGTACAAAAAATCCCAGATATCGATCGATATCGCCGATGTTTCGTCTATATCTCGATATATCAATGCTATTGTTCATGCAAGATTGATTCCACTACTTGTATATCCACGCCCAGTATTAAAACACATATTTAGCTACACCTAGTATTAAAACACACGATGGTTTGTATATATTTTGTTTCGGGTCGGGAATGTTGGCCCCGCACCCCCACAAGGGGGCTAACCTGAGCCCCCTAGTCCCCCCAAGCTCATTGACCAGGCAGCGAGACCCTCGTACTGGTAGGGTATGGTGCGATAGGAGGGTGCATACAATAGTTCTTCAACTTGGTGTATATTTGCAAGTTATTTCATATTGTAAAAATTTGAATGAAATCCATTTCTAATATCTATATGTCAATTCTTCAAAAAAATATATAAGTCAAGAATCAACATTAATATCGATATGTTCGAAATGATCGATATATGCGATATAAGCTTCATAAATGATCGATATGTGTGATCTAAGAGTATATTTGTAAGTTATTTAGTGATCTGAGAACTTGGATGGACTCCATTTTCAATATATATAGGTCAACAACTAACAGTAATAGCGATATGTTCGATATGACCGATGTGTGCAATATAAGGATCATAGTCTTCACAAATGATCTATATGTGTCATCTAAGTGTATATTTGTAAATTATTTAATGTTATAAGAATTTGAATGGAATCCATTTCCAATATCTATAGGTGATGAATAAACATTAACAGCGATATGTTCAATATGACTGATATGTGCGATATATGGACTATAAATGACAGATATGTGTGATATAAGTGTGTATTTGTTGGTTATTTGTTGTTTTAATATCTTGGATGATCTTAGTTTCTAAAAAAAACAACAAAAATGGCTTTTTGAGCTATTTCCGACATTTCCATCGATATCATCGATATATTTGTTATATATCCCGATATATACATTTCCAGGGGACCGGAACAATATTGATATTGATATAGCCTTCCTTGTCTGTCGTCGGTTGGGACATGCAGAGGATACATGCTACCTGAAGCATGGATATTCTGTTTCGGGTCATGTAGCGTAACAGATTGAGTCTTCAGAAACTCCAACTTCCCAGACCGATCCTCGCCTGGATGATATTGTCTCTCGTATTCGAGAGATCATGACTCCTACTCCTCGCCTGGATACAAAGAAAGGAAGTAGAGGAGGCTTTGAAGGTTATGAGACCTGGAAAAGGTGTAGGACCGGATGACATCTCTGTAGAAGTATGGAGAGTTTTGGGTGAGTGTGGTTTGACTTGACTTACAAATCTATTCAATGTTATTTGGCGAAGCAAGAAAATGCCTGAAGATTGGAGGAGTATCGTGGTGCTTCTTTATAAGAATAAAGGAGACATTCAAAATTGTTCAAATTATAGAGGTATCAAGCTGATGTGTCACACTATGAAAATTTGGGAATGTGTGATCGAAAGAAGGTTGAGGCAAATTTCCAATGTAAAAGAAAACCAATTCGGATTCATGTCAGGTCGCTCAACGACTGAAGCCATCCATTTGCTGAGGAGAACAATGGAGATTTATAGAGCTAAAAGGAAGAATCTCCACATGATCTTTATTGATTTGGAGAAGGCTTGTGATTCTGTCCCACGAGAGATATTGTGGAGTGTTGGAGAAGAGACAAGTACATGTCCTATACATTAACCTCATAAAGGACATGTATGATAGAGCTTTATCTTGTGTAAGGACTCCATCTGGGAAGACTGGATATTTTGACATCAACATTGGTTTACATCAAGGTTCTGCTTTGAGTCCATTTCTTTTTACTTTGATTATGGATGAGTTGACCAGTCACATTCAGGATGAGTTACCTTGGTGTATGTTATTTGCTGATGATACTGTGTTAATTGACGAGACTAGAGATGGAGTAAATGAGAAGCTTGAGGTCTGGAGACATGAGTTGGAGACTAAAGGACTTCGTATAAGTAGGGCTAAGACGGAATATATGGAGTGCACCTTTGATGGAAGCAATGGTGAAGCAATCGAGGTGAAGATTGGTGACGATAACATTCAGAAGAGAGATTCCTTTAGATATTTGGGATCTATTCTGCAACATGATGGGGAAATTGATGGAGATGTTACTGATAGAATAAATGCAGGCTGGCTAAAGTGGAGAGGAGCCTCTGTTGTTCTCTGTGATAAGAAAATTCCTTTAAAGATTAAAGGAAGGTTTTACAAAGCATCCATGAGACCTGTTATGCCTTATGGATCTGAATGTTGGCCTGTGAACCGTAGACATGTACAAAGAATGAATGTAGCAGAAATGAAAATGCTAAGGTGGATGTGTGGACACACACGTAAAGATCGGATTCGGAATGATGCAATCAGATAGAAAGTTGGTGTAGCTCCGATCGAGGATAAGATGCGAGAAAACCGCTTAAGATGGTTTGGAAATTTGCAAAGAAGATCAGTTGATGCACCAGTTAGGAGATGCGAGTGTTGGGATGTTGAGCCAGCTAAGAGAGGGCGAGGACGGCCCAAGAAGTGTTGGAAAGAGACCATACAAAGGGATCTTAGTTTTGTGGATATAAGCCCGGGATTGGCCCAAGATGGATCTGAATGGAGGCGAAGAATCCATGTAGCCGACCCTACTTAATTGTGGGAAAAGGCTTTGTTGTTGTTGTTGTTGTGATGACTCCTACTGCTGGTACCACCACTATAGACATCGCAGCCGCAGCCAGAGCCTCTTCGAGCTCCTCAGATATTGCATATGCTTTTGCTGGTAGTACCGATGCAGACATAACAGAGTGGATTATGGACTCTAGTGTTTCACACCACCTATGTAGAGACAGAATGCAATTGAGTTCCTACAGGACTATACCATTTGGCAGATGAGTTGTCATTGATAATGGCGACCACTTACCCGTTACAAGTTAAGGGGAGGTGCACTTGACACCGTCCATGCAGCTTCAGAATGTTTTATATGCTCATGACTTTCACATGAATTTACTTTCCATTAGTCAAAAGATCTGCATTGTTGTGCCATTTTTGACCCTTCGTCTCTTGTGTTTCGGGACATACTCACGGGCAGGGTGATTGGATGTGGCCGTGAGCAACTGGGGCTCTACAGACTGGTCCAACCTCCTCATGTTGGTGCTTCTACTAATACCTACGAGACATGTCTCTCCATATCTGTGACATCTTCATTTGGCCATCTTCCTCTCCAGAAGTTATGTCATGTCCTCCCTCAGATCTCTACGAGTTCCTCCTTTCAGTGTCAGACATGCTAGCTTGGGAAGCATCATCGTTCCTCCTTTCCATCTCGTCAGAGTCAGAGTAGATCTCAGTTGTTTGAGCTCCTACATTTAGACATTTGAGGTCCAAGTCATGTTCCTGATCACCAGGGGATACCGTTTTTATCTTGTTGCTATCGATGATATGTCTAGACTGTCCCGGGTCTTTTTATTGAAGAATAAGTCTGCGTATGGATCTGGGATCAAGTATTTTACTAATGAGATAATGAACATTTTCTCTACCAAAGTCAAAATATCTTTGTTTTGACAATGCTCTAGAGTTTTGCACTTTACAGCTTTCTGAATTCCTTAGATATCTGGGCATTGTTCATCAGACCTCGTGTGCCTATACTTCCCAGCAGAACAGTGTTGTTGAACGCAAGTGATGTGACCAGAACCTTACTGATACATAGTCGTGCTCCTCATGTTTACTGGGGGATGTTGTCCTCACTACATGCTATACAGTTAATTGCATGCCCCCATCTATACTAGGAGAGAATAGTCCTTTCTCGATTGAATTTCCCCATATGGATCTTTTCTCCCTTACTCCTCGAGTGTTTGGTTCGATCGCATTTGTTCATGATGTATCTCCCGGTCGTGACAAGCTCTCTCCCAGGGTGTCAAGTGTGTTTTTCTCGGCTACTCTCGTACCTAGAAAGGGTACCGTTGTTTTGATCCGCTTAGGCGGAAGTACTTTGTCAGTGATGATCACTTTTTTGAGTCCGTCATGTATTTTACTCCTACAAGTGACAGACTGGGTTCGTCTGACTCTGATGTTGAGATCTACATGCCTCCTCCTCCTCCTACTGTCACCACCACTACCTCCGCCACCACCCCCTCCTCCACCATCACCACTACCTCCTCCATATGCTCATGTGGCTCCTCCTACTGTGGATCAGTTTTTGCCTCGTGCTTTTACTCACATGTCTTGCTCAATCCCCCATGTTCACAGGCTTTGCCCATCATCTAGCACACCCTATGTATGTAATGAGCACATTATTTCTACTGATGGCACTATTGAGTTGTTTGTGCAACAGGATTCCGTACAGGATAAGCAGGTGCCCTCTCAGGAGGGGAACTCACAGATTACAGACATGGCAGATGATCTCGATGTGCCAATTGTTCTTCGTAGGCTGAAACGTAAGTGTGCTACTTATCCTCTTGCAACTCAGGTTTCCTTGAGCAGGATGTTAGAGGATTTCAGGAGATTCACCTTGGCACTATCTGTCGTGGAGATACCACGATCATACCAGGAGGCTCTTCATGATAGTCAGTGGAGGTTAGCAACGGAGGAGGAAATGACTGTGCTACAGTCACGTGGTACATGGAGTCTTGTTTCTGCTCCAATAGGCGCATCCATTGTGAGATGCAAATGGGTTTTCACTGTGAAACATCGTGTGGATGGCAGTGCGGATCGCTATAAGGCGAGACTTGTGACATGTGGGTTCACCCAGACATACAGGGTGGACTATCAAGATACTTTCTCTCCAGTTGCCAGACATTCTACTTTGCACATTCTACTTTCTGTTGTTGTGACACGAGATTGGCCCTTTTACCAGCTAGATGTGAAGAATGCCTTCCTCTATTGCCTATACCCACTGCCAAATTGCCATACCATCCCCCATCAAGGTTGCTGCAAGCTCCTCCCTCGTGCTGTTGGGTCCCTACACTAACTCCAGCGTGCCTCGCCAGCCTCCAAAGCGTCCCCTTTGCCATCTTTATAGAGTTTTTTGCCCTATCTGAGGCTTCCATTGCTGAGTGGTATGATTTGAATTAGCACTACGTATTTTTTGCATACCATAAGCACGTAGTAATTGTTCGTAGAAAATGTCAGAAAACTCTGAGGTGACATCTCGAGGACGTGATGGAGGGAGTGCACCTCTACCGGGGGCGGAACTAGGAATTTTATTAAGGAGAGACTAGGTATACCCATATCACACATGATAAAAAATGAAACAAACACTTTGTTGTCTTTTCACATGATATTGTTTAAATAGATCCATCCTTATTGAGTGATATTTTTAGATTTTTATAAACTTTCTATTTAATTGTATCTAAGTCTATCTCTAAGGTTGAATTTCTAATAGAGTTGATATTTTCAAATGATGAAATTTAAGTTTTTGGTGAAATAAATAATTTAAAACTATCCAAATTCTTCCCTAAAGCTGATTTATCAGGGAAGTTTTAGGATGATTTTTTAATGAGTTTGATTCATTATATATAAAATTAAACTTATTTTTTGATGTCTTGAAATTTGTTGGAATTAATATAAATATTTGTTTGGAGAAAAAGAAATCAATTAATTAAATGAGATGCCCTAGGGTTCTCTTATATAAGAGAGAAACCTATTAAGTAAATTACAAGAAGAAGACAAAAGAAGTAGAAAATAAGTAAAATAATAATAATAATAACGATAACTAATATTTCAACACTCCCCCTCAAGCTGGAGCGTAGATATCGACCAGGCTCAGCTTTGAACAACATCTCTGAGAAGGCCATCTGGCTAGAGCCTTAGTAAGAACATCTGTTGTCTGGTCTCCAGAGTTGACACGCGTAGTGGCGATAAGACCCTTCTGTATCATGCCACGAGTGTATTTACAGTCCACCTCTATGTGCTTCGTCCTCTCATGAAAGGTTGGGTGGTTAGCAATAAAGAGAGTAACCTGATTGTCACATTAGAGGTGCATGGGAAGAGGCACCTCTATAGTCAGGTCAGTAAGAACAGATCTGACCCACATCATCTTTGTGCTAGCTTGTGCCATGGCCCTGTACTATGATTCATCACTCGATCTGGCAACTACGGTCTACTTCTTGCTCTTCCATGAAAAAAGAGAATTTCATGTGAATACAACAAAGCTTGATGTAGACTTCCTATCCTTTGGACACCCATTATAATATGCATTTGCACATGCGATAACTGAAAGAGATGTTCCTCTACCGAAAAGAAGTCCCATACCGGGTGAAATCTTCATATATCTTAGAATCATATGGACTGCATCCATATGTGTCTGTCGGGGCTGCTCAATGAACCGACTCTTTTTGCTCACAACAAAGGATATGTTGGGCATGGTAATAGTCACATATAGTAGCTTGCCAACAAGCTCCATGTACCTCCTCTTGTCAGCCTCCTTAGTGTCATCTTCATGGAGCTTCATACTCGGGTCAATAGGAGTAGTGCAGGTCTGCAATCTGTCATGCCTGTTTCTGAAAGAAGATCTGCTACATACTTCCTCTGGGTCATCACAAGACCTCGCTGGTTCCTAGCAAACTCCACCCAAGGAAGTAGCGTAAATGTCCAAGGTCCTTGGTCACAAACTGCTGACCTAGGAAATCCTCGGCACCCTGAATGCCTTGCTCGTCATCCCCTGTAACAACAATGTCATCAACATAAACAAGAACGACAATAATACCTCTCTGAGTACACTGCACAAACAAGGAGTGATCAACGGTCGATCGTACAAACCCATGTTGCTCTATCAAGTCCGATAGCTTCCGGAACCATGCTCTTGAACTCTGCTTGAGGCCATAGATAATTGTATAGCCTGCAAACCTTCTGATACTCCCCCTCAGTATTAAACCGAGGTGGTTGTTACATGTAGTCCTCCTCCTATAAATCAACTGGGCTAAAGGGTACAATACTGGAGAGCAGCGTGGGCGGCCTGAAGGGTGACACAGGAGGCCTAAATAGCATCGCTTAAAGGAAGGAGCCTGGACAGCGACGTTGAAGGCTAGGCTGGGGCCCTGACCTATGCAGAGTTAGGCTAGGAGCGACGACAGGGTAGAACCTACTTTCAATACCAATATGAAAAAGGAATATTTTGTCCTGACTGGAGACAGTGCTCTAGGGATCCTTATATAAGGAGAATCTTAATATTAGGGTTACACCTGAGGGACATCATAAAAAGAAAAAACAAGTATGGCTTGGAGTGGACAAAATAGCTCTCAACAACAGAGCCATAACGGAAAATTTTAAAAGCTGATAAGATGGGAGAACATACAAGAAACGTACGTAAAGAATTCTACAACAAGATTTTATTCATAAATCATCGGCATCCATGTTCTTGTTAGATAGAACATTTATATGCATGAAGTGATCGATAAGCAATTTTACAATTAACACTTGAAACTGCTTACCTGTGCAAACTCCACAAATGCAATGCGGGTAGAATGCTGAAAATCTCCAAGCAATCTCAACCGATACACCTGTAGAACTTTTACAATTGTATATTGGTCCCTGATTCCGAACAAATGGTTTCAAAGAAAATGTTATTGCAACTAACTAACCTCTCCGCATATAGACTCAAAGAAAAGCTTGACATCTGCTTGAGAAACCTTGGGTACATTCATTAAAATGATCAGTCTTTCACGCATAATGCATACAATTTCCATCACCATGTGAGAAGAACCAGACATTAAAAAATCTACCTTCTTATCAATATTGGTACAATAAACAGTCCTTGCACACATCTCACGTTCATCTTCAGACTATCAGCACCAGTCCAGAAATCATAGTTGTTAATGATAAATACTTACGGTAAAGAATTAAAGAGACAACTGGTCCCATAATATTTACCCTCGGTAAAAATGTTGGGTTAACAGGTGCAATTGCAGTTTTGGATGGAAGAACCCTAACAGGGTAAAAACCAAGCACAGTTCCTGTCAGGTTCAAAGCTGCTCTTGCACCTTCTGAGGCAACCATAAATGCAAATAAACATTAATGGATTGTCCTAATGACAGAAGCACGAAAAACAAAATCCATAAACAATGTTTTAAATTACCCTCATCTGTAAACTCTATAAAAGCGAAGTGTAGAATAGAATTTGGGTCACCGCATATACGACAGTCAACAACCTTCAGAAAGGGCAAACAAATAATAAATATAAGCATACTTTACATTTTTATCATTTTTAAATATCATTCTAACATCTGTTTTAAAAGTCAATCATTCTAACATTTATAATATATGTATAGCTTCACCTGTCCACAGTTGATGAAAACTGTTGCTAGCTGTTCTTCGGTGACCTAAAACCCCAAAAAACATAACAAAGAATGTTTCAAAATATATTCATTACTAGCAGAACATTCAAGTGGATCAGATAAATCAACTTAATAGAACTGCCAAACTTAATATGGCGTGATATTAGCAAAGTAACACCAAATGTTGGATGCAGAAAATACCGAAAATCCAGGAAATGGTGATCCCAATATTAAAAAATTAATATTTTCAGCTATTATGGATACATGAACAAAAGGAGGACAAAACAAAATTATGCAAAAGGATCGTATCTGTTTCAGATTAGGTTCTGCATTCATATTCACTAGCGATTTCTAGATATGCATTGGGTTAATGCTTATATATCAGATATCTTCTTTTTCAATTTTAAAATGGATGTTCACTTATCCTGCAAATAACCAGAACTACCACAATAAATGTCTGATATGGGTATCAATGAAGATATACTGAAGATAATCTAAATAGAGAAAACAGAGAAATCGTTATCAGATGATGCAATTATAGTCGAAGATGCTAAATTTAGAAACTGATATCAAATTTTTTGGATTATGTATGAAATGATATCGAGAAGGAATCGTAACAAATAGGAGAAATAAATTAGTTGCATTATAAAAAAAATGTTATTCCTATCCAATCGCTCAAATATAGGAAAGGCCAATTTTTGCATCCTCAAATAGAGGATATGAAAAAAAGTTGGCATTTATCAGCAGCCAAATCCAAGAAACATAAGCATAAAAATTATCATATGCACAAAAAATGTCATTCCTAGACATGATTAAAGAATTAAAGTTGCCACAGTCTAAAGGTCAGTCATACATCAGATTTAGGCAAAAGTTCATGAAAAGTCCATCTACTAGTCATTTTATCTATGGATTATAAGCAATCATGATATTAGAGAAAATGTTTACCAACTCCAACCAAAGACACAATTTGGTTGGGGAATAAAGAATAAAGTGATGAAGGAAGGAAAAAACATCCTGCTTTAGCGACTTTTGGTGAGCTAAAACAGGTCTAATTGATGGAGGTATAAGGAACGTGTACTGTGCAAAAAACTGTAAAAGATTAACCGAGATCCGTGAAAAGACATAATTTTGTGGGGCAGCGGAATTGCTTCTTCCAGATTGGTAGCGTGCCAAACAAATAAAAACTGTGAAAGATTAACCGAGATCCGTGAAAAGACATAATTTTGTGGGGCAGCGGAATTGCTTCTTCCAGATTGGTAGCGTGCCAAACAAATAATTCAGTACCAACTCCAGTATTCGTGTCCATATTCTGATAACTTCAATTCGGATTAAACAGAACATTCATATAAACGTACTAAAAATAACCAACAAAGCACCCAACTTCTCCAGCAATAACGAACAGCTAAATGAGCCCAAACAAGACCCAGCCCAACATATATCAAGAGTTCACCTGCTGATCAATGTCAGTAACATAAACAGTACGCCTAATGATCTCATCCCTCTGCGCCATGCTTGTCCTGCTGTTCATCCTCCTCCTCCCTTGGGTATATCCATTCTTCGTCTACAACAATGCCCCAAAAAATCAAAACAAGGACGGCATCAAATGAGAATCACAGCAACCCACATCAAGGATCTCAAAAAGATCACATCTTTGCAGAAAACCCATCACCATGACACGAAGAAAACCCACCCGTCTGCCATTACCACCTCCTTTCGCGTCCTTCACATGATTAAGACCGTTCAGATAGTGACCAGCATCGCCAAAACGTCGACTCTTGGTGACTGAAGGGGGCACGAATTCTGCCGCCATCGGATTGAGCTTGGACAGGAGATCCTCAAGATCCTTGATTTCCCTCTTGAACACATCTCCGTTGTCGCCGCCGTTCAGGCTCTGTTCCTCATTACGCAGCTGCAGCTCGGATTTGGGCAAGCTTTTGGCATCGAGATCGGACGTAGGGCCCTGATCGACGGCGCCGGGAGTCTCGATGACAGCCATGATCGATCCTTGTGGGGGGTTGGGGGGACTGTGATAGAGTGCAAAAGACGACACCTTTGGGGGTGGAAAGTGTTGTTGATGACTAAAGAGAGGAGATGAAGAGGGCTTTGTCCTCCATGATCGAGTCGAGATTTGGGGCGAGAAGGAGAGAAACTTCGCAATCACGGAGAGCGGGGCTGTGTGAGGGGAAGAGAGGTTTTTGAGAACTTTTGAACTTCTAATTACGTCAAGTTTAGCTTATGATAATGATGTCTTGAATGATGAATTTGGTAACTTATGTGGGATATTTCTTCGGATATCCCTCTTTTCAGCAATAGTTGAGAAAATGGTTATTTTGTATTTTTCTCCTTCTTCTATAATTAAAGGGTAAAAAGGTATGGTTTGTTTTGTGATTGGAGACTCTTCCCCCAATTAAGGATAAACATACAAATAGATACTTTAGCCCGTATGTCACCCTTTATTTTAGCCAAGCCAACAAGCATAAACTTACCAAGTTGTGTATACCTTATGTTAACCAAATAAGAATTAATGGTTGACCGTGCCGTAAAAAAAACCTTTTAATGAAACTATTTGATTATATCATTTTCGATTCAATGTCATTCAGATATCCATCAATAGTATTATCTAAAATTTAAAATCAACTTTCAAAAACTAATTTTATAAAAATATATTATAAAGAAGAATTTCATATTTACAAAGTAAAAGTGCTTCATAAAAAAGCACTTTCCAATTTAAAATAATATGGTTTAGCCATGGTATTGGTTACAGAGCAACAAATTAAAATAACATAAATGATATGAGTTAAAGTGCTTATATATTTTATTTAGGAAAACCCATGATCAGTCATAAGGAGACATGAGTTGGCTGAAGTGAATCAACACAAAACAAGTAGCGATGGAGAGGTGCATTTATGTACTTTTTAGTTTCTAAATGCAATGTAAAAAAGCAAAATCATCGATGCAATGTAAGGTGTATTTGAAACCTAGCGTACCATTAACTTTACAAAATATCAATCCAAATCTCAAATATTAAATTTTGAGGGAAAATGTTTTTGGATTAAGGGAGAAAAAATATACCATAAATAAATTTATAAGGAATTTTAAAATTGCATAAAGAGGATTAAAATCCACTTAATGTACAACATTTAAATTCCAAAATTACATAAAAATGCAAAAATGGTAAATTTTTGCATATTACCTTTTTCCTAGGTAGAGAATTTAAAACACTACATGGGAAACATCTTTCTATATTCTTTGTTTTAGTAGGCATCTAATAAAAATTAGTAATTTTTTTATTTTTATGCAAAATTTTAAGTTACTTGGAATGGAATGCGATGTTTTCTGGGCAATAGAATATATCTCAACGAAATATACATAATTTCTCCTTGAATTTCTCACAATATAAGAATTTTTTATAATTTATTGGCTAGTTGAGATGATTTGCGGTATTTAATTCATAAAAATAACAAATAGTCATAATTTTCCAAAAAAAAGAGTTCCATATATAAATAACTCAATTAGGCACGTATTATTGTTTTGAATTTTGCAAGATTTTTGTATTTGAATTTAATATAGACTAAAATTACTCAATAATTTGTTGAATGAATAAGAAGTGATATTTTTAAAATGGTTTGGGTATGTTATAGAGCATGAAAAGCTTTTTTACTATTTCTAGAATATTTTAGATAAATCTGTGAATTAATATGAAAATTAAGCAAAAATATGTGAAATATGTTGATTTCACTATTTCTATTTTAATAAGTCACACACCGTCACAAAATCCAAATGAATACTCACTATGTAGAGCATTAATCGGTCCACAATATAAATGTCCCAGAAATAAGTTCAAATTACATTACAAACATGAGGGTATGAATGTACATAAAATTCAAATTAAATGCTCAATATCAATAACAAGTGCATAAATGCAAATATGGAGAGGCCCCTTATTTTCGAAATTCGGTGATGTCTTTGAAGGATATGGATAGAACCCTAAGCGCATCACGGAAACGTGAAGATCACATCATATGCGATCGGGATCGACTAGTCGCACTAGTTGCTCGGGGCAGTGGAATTTATAATAAAATTGAACGATGAAACCACATGATCTAAGAACACTTCTCGGATCATTTCATCTAAACCACGTGCAGGTATTAAGGTTACCTCTTGAAGCGTGGTTGCGATCAAGTCTCTAAACGAAGAGACGTCCTGTCTCAAGTCCGATCCAAGGTAGGAGACGCTTATAAATGCATTGATGAAACATGTGCTCCTCACAATCCATGTTGATGATCCAAATGACGAATCTCCTAATCTCGTCTCATGATATTCGACATCTTCTTCACAAGCAAGATGAACAAAAGGAGATGGAGATCCACGAACGGTCGAAGCAGTGGCACAATGACTTGGCGACGACGGTGACCCTCCCTAGAGTCTAGGGTGGATGGCCTCTCTAGAGAGAGAGAGAACTTGGCATGTAGAGAGAGAAAGGAGAGAGCGTATCATTGTTATGTGTTAAAAGAATAGCTAGGGTTGCCCCTTCTTTTTATAGTATTTTGGGAGTCCATGGATCCAATCCATGTGAAACACAAAATTAATGGTTGGGATTAGTTTGTGTTTCTATTCAATGGCCACGTTTTTGTTGTAAAAATGAAGGATATGGTAAGATCCTTAAGCGCATCACGGAAGCGTGAGTATCGCGTCGTATGCGATCCGGAGCGACTAGTCGCACTAGTTGCTCGATGCAGCAGAAATTAAAAAAATTTTCATGTGACGAAACCACATGATCCAAGAACACTTCTCAGATCATTTCGTCTAAATCACAGACAAGTAATAGGATTACCTCTTGAAGCATGATTGTGGTCGAGTCTCTAAACGAAGAGACCTCCTATCTCAAGTCCGATCCGACGGAGGAGACGCTTGCGAGCGTGTTGATGAAACACGTGCTTCGCGCAATCCATGTTGATGATCCAAACAGAGGATCTCCTGATCTCGACACACGAGATCCGACGTCTTCTTCACGAGCGAGGCGCACCGAAGGAGACGGGGATCCACGAGCAAACGATCGGGCATCATAACAACGACGCTGCAGTGATGGAGAATCTCTCTAGGGCATCCATGGTGGACTGTCACATGAGAGAGAGAGAGAGAATGGGCATGTAGAGAGGGAAAGAGAAAGAGAGACTTATGTTCTCTTGTTTGTAAAGAAGAGCAAAGGGGTGCCTCTCCTTTTATATTTTGGGAACATGGATCTCAATCCATGGACAACACAAATCCAATGGCTCTCATTGATTGTGTTTCTTTCAATGGCTAAGATTTGTGTTGGTAAAAACCAACAACAATTAATTTAATTTAGATTAAACATATATTGATAAATCAATATAAATCAAATCCAAAATTAAATCAATCAAGCATGGAGTTTTTGGAAAGAAGATTGTCTCCTTCCATAATATGGGATTTGGTGGCAATCTCATGTAATCGCATGAGATATCATGAGATTACATTATTCCATGGAAATCTCCAAGATTTCCAACAATACTTGTTGTAAATAATTCAAAAACAATAATTCATAATTATTTTGTGAATATTGCAATCTTGCCATTGGAAAATTGTGAATCACATTCACAATCCAAAATAAAATGTAAATTACATTTTCAATTAATTGTCCAATGTGAATCCAATTCACATTAACATTTAAATAACAAATGTAAGTTACAAATAGCTCTCTCTTATATATTATAAATCACATTTATAATATATATGACTAATATGGATACTGCTATCCACATTATTCATATCCATGATAATTAAATCACATTTAATCATCTTGAATCTATGTTCTCTTGTTCTCAAATAATATGAATCACGTTCATATTATTTACATATTTGATAATTAAATCACATTTAATTATCTTAGATAACTCTCTTTATAATATGAATCAAATTCATATTACTCATGATAATTAAATTACATTTAATTATCAATTTTATAAATGCTCGGATACATAATATCAACAATGAAATTATCCTAAACCCATTCAAGGATAATGCGCTTTCTCCGCATATACTTGGAGATAAGGACATGGCGATTGTATTGTTCCACGTATAGTGACTTGGATGTTAAGATCATATCTCAAATCCAGATCGCGGGCCTCCCATAAATGCTTGATTAAATCAAGACCGCAAATCTAATCTTCTCATTACATCTGAATCACATTCAGATCAATGTCCAACATTTTGGACCAAGATCAGATTACTTATCTACTGAGAGGAGTCACTAAAATCTAGACCCGTTTCATCACTCCCTAGGAATGGAAGCGTCATGGTTATACAATCGTTTATGATCACATCACCCTCAGGTATTCCCAATACCTGTACATCCTGCATACTGGAAGATCCAGAATAAACCCGAAGTATTAGATCAACTTTATACTGTCTACTTCACGGTTTTATCAATAAGTTTCTCATTCGATCATTGGGAGTCGGTATCGATCATATACTTTCCAAAAGCGTATATATCATACCTAGGTCTTGATCATATACTTTCCAAAAGTATATATCAAACCTACAAATTTAGTCAAGATTCCAAAGCGATACGACCGTGCACGGAATTTGATTCTTCCCAATATCTCATGAGTGAGCTCATGTCTTCCGGTTCAGTAATGAACATGTATGATCCCTTTAAGAGATCGTATTACTCATATGCCCTTATATGCACAGCAGCGTGCCGATGTATAGACCTTGGTTAGGTCATCAACCTATTGGTCTGTCAAATGTACATACTCAGACATATAGTAACACACATGTCTCTGGTCAGGATGCGTGCATGTATCGTGACAGCATACGATATAGGACTTTGGTTATCTCGATCTCGTTAAGTCAATTCTTTGACCTAACTAATCTGACACCTCCGAATCTCTATTCTTGTGTAGAGGACCTGCATCAAGAGGTCGGTCAGATATCAACCTAATTGAGAAAGGATTGACATCTCCTACTCAGGCTGGAGATCATCTCTTAACAATCATTTGACGGTGCATGATAAGTCCTCAATCTAACCCTTTAGATATCCATCCAAGCATCAACCTCTATGATTCAATTATTGAATCAACAACTGTATGATTATTAAGATGGACATGGTACATAACCCTAATTGTACTAAGGGACCTATTATGCAAATTATTCATTCTTCATTTCAGATCAGGGAATGGTATTCGCAATAACTTTTATTGCATAATGGCTCGCCATGGGCTCACATGTCCAACAAAAAATATTACAATAATTAATTTAGATTAAATTAAATATATTTAATAATCAATATAATTTAAATTTAAATTAAATTAATTAGCATAGAAGGATAAGGAGGAAAGCCACTCACCCTCCTATAATAGGGGGACGACCACCCTCGTGACCAAGACAAAGGGTGGCCGTCCATCATCCATTAACGGATGGTGTTGGCTCATCCAATCCTTCATACAATAACTTTTATTATGAATTAATTCACAAAAATATTTCTAAATTTATTGTTTTAATATTGCAATCATGCCATTAAATAATTGTAAATCATATTCACAACTCAAAACAAAATGTAAATTGTATTTCTAATTAATTTCCAATGTGAATCCATTTCACCTCAATAATTAATTTGAAGATATCATTTACAATAAGCTCTCTATATATATCATAAGTCACATTTATAATATATACAAATAACATGGATAGTGCTATCCACATTATTCATCTCCTTGATAATTAAATCATATTTAATCATCTTGGATTGTTATTCTCATGTGTCCAAATAACATGAATCACATTCACATTGTTCACATCTTTGATAATTAAATCACATTTAATAATCTTAGATAACACTCCTTATGTGGCCAAATAATATGAATCAAATTCATACAATTCATGATAATTAGATCACATTTAATTATCAATATATTAATGCTCAGATACATAATTCAATAATGGAATTAGTCTTGATCTCTTCCAAGAACAATGTGCTTTCTCCTAGGATACTTGGAGATAAGGGCATGGCGATTGTATGTTCCACGTATCGTGACTTGGATATTAAGATTATATCTCAAATCCAAATCTCGGGGACCTATCATAGATTTTGATTAAATCAAAACCGTAAATCTAATTTTCTTAGTGCATCTGAATTATATTCAGATCAATGTCCAACATTTGGACCAAGATTAGATTACTCCTATGTGAGAGGAGTCACTAAAATCCAAACTTATTTCATCACTCCCTCAGAATGGAAGCGTCATGGTTATACAATCGTTTATTGATCACATCAACCTCATGTATTCTTAATACATGTACATCCTGCATACTAGAAGACCTAGAATAAAATTGAAGTTTTAGATCTTATTTAGACCGTCTCCTTCAGGGTTTTATCATTAAATTTCTCATCTGATAATCAGGAGTCGGTATAGATCATATAATTTCCAAAAGCATATATCATACCTATGTATTGATCATAAACCTAAAAATTCATTCAAGTTTCCAAATCAAGACGACCGTGCATGAAATTTGATTCCCAATATCTCATGAGTGAGCTCATGTCTTCCAGTTCAGTAATGAACCTGTATGATCCTTTTAAGAGATCGTATTACTCATACGCCCTTGTATGCACACCAGTGCATCGGTGTATGGACCTTGATTAGATCATTAATCTATCAGTATGCCAAATGCACATACTCAGACATATAGTAACACATTTGTCTCCGATCAGAGGATGCATGCATATATTGTGACAACATACGACATAGGTCTTGGTTATCACGATCTCGTTAAGTCACCTCTTTGACCTAACTTAGATAACACCTTCGAATCTATATTCCTATGTAGAGGACCTGCATTAAGAGGTCGGTTAGATATCAACCCATTAGAGAAATGATTGTCATCTCCTACTCAAGCCAGAGATCCTCTCCTAACAATCATTCGACGTGCTCGGTGAGTCCTCTCCTACTCTTTATATAATAGCCAAGCACCAACCTATATGATTCAACAATTGAACCAACAGTTGTATGATCATCAAGATGGCCGTGGTACATAACCCTAATTGTACTAAGGGGCCTATTACACAAATTAGTTATTTCATTTTAGATCAGGGGATGTTATTTGCAATAACATTTATTGCATAAATGGCTCAACGTGGGATTGCATGTCCAATAGTCTTAATATCCAAATAAGACAAGTGACCACTCCTTTGGGTAGTACTCATCTGTTTTTTCCAACGAGTCCAAGAACGTTGAAATCCAAGTTTGGGAACTCAAGATACAAGCATTTCACGTTTGTAGGTCGGTAAACAGATATGGATCTTAACTGGATCCATTTATCCTAATCCGATATTATAATATGATGGGCGGGATGACCAAAGGAGGATACCTCACCGGAGCTCCTCCTCTTTTGTTGGAATGTTGGTAGGAGTTCTCATTAGAGTGTTGACACCATCGTAAAAAAACTCCAATCGTAGATTCAAGGGCACCTTTGCGGAGAACATGTTGGGGTTGTCACCGAGGGCATGCTTACGTTGAGCACATCATATTGGAACCGTCATTCCACACGGGAGGAGGTTCTGAGGGAATGTTCTCAGAGATAACAAACCATATCCTTATCTGGTTCTTGGGTTCATATGGTTTCATGTATCACATATACATAATTTGTAGAGTTAATTAGGTGTTTCTAGATGCATGCAACACTTTTTTCCCAAACCTTATCATATTGGTTTTCCCCTCATTTATGATAGTGTCATTAGTTCAAATTCTACAAAAAAACATATCGTTGTGATGAGAAAGGAACATAACATGTTGTTAAATTTGAAATCCGAATTGATTTGGTATTAAAGATTTTTTGCACTTACAGTTTTAATCGATCAGGCCAAAAGGATTGATATGCCCCCATCATACTTGGACGCCCATTCTTGGCCACTGCCAAGGCGATGACTGATCATGATAGTGGGAAGGTATGCTGTCGCGTAGAGGGCGAGAGCATACAAATAGAGACGATCGAGGAGACCAGAGCGAGAGAATCAACATGCTCAGAGCAGTCCAGTGATAGCGAGCAGATGACAGAGGCTGAGCAAGACATCCACCAGGAGTGTGATTTTGTGATGACAAACGATGAATCCATTTGGACAGATCCAATAGCACAGACCCTTGCCATGCCTGCAGATTTACTCTATTTACAGCTTATGGCAGTTGAGAGCTTGGAGAGCACACCCCTGGACGAGGATACCATCGAGGCTGATGGTTCGGTGATGAGTGGTGATGCAGAATTTCATTCTTGTTCTTATAGCTCAGATCCCTAGGATTAAGACATCGATTGGGATGATTTTGATGATTATTTGCCGTGCCTGATTCCTTCTGAGCCGACAGCCATGACGGAGTGCGAGCCATTACAGTTTATTGATGATTCAACAAGGTCCCCTTCGTCAGATTTTCATGCACAGCAAGAGTTCTCACATGCAGACCTGGTAGCCTTTACACAAACATATTAGAAGCCATATCTGCCACCTCCCAGTTGTCCAGAATTGAAACCCTTGCCGCGGTCGCTGAAGTATAGATTCCTTGCGGGTGATCCAGATATACACCAGTCATTATCTCAGCAGGTTTGACTGGAGAGCAAGAATCCCGTCTGATGGAGGTTCTTAAAAAAGCTGCAAGGCGATATATGGAGTATAGCTGATCTCCAGGGGATTAGTCCGGCTCTGTGCTCCCACCACATCTATCTTGAGGAGGACGCTAGGCCTTTGCGTGAGTTCCAGCGACGGCTGAACCCGAATCTTCGAGATGTAGTCATGAAGGAAATATCGAAGTGGTGGAGTGCCGATTTTATCTACCCCATCTCCGACTCCAAGTGGGTTAGTCCACTACATGAGGTACCCAAGAAGACGGGTATCACTACAGTTGTGAATGAGTCTAGAGAGGAGATAGCTACCCGGGTACCCACTTCTTGGAGGGTTTGTGTGGACTACAGACGATTGAATCAGGCCACCAAGAAGGATCATTTCCCACTGCCATTCATTGATCAGATTATCGAGAGGCTAGCTGGGAAGAGTCACTACTGTTTTCTTGACGGATACTCCGGTTACAATCAAGTGGCCATTGCGCCCGAAGACCAGGAGAAAACGACATTCACCTGTCCGTTTGGGACTTATGCTTTCAGACGGATACCCTTTGGTTTATGTAACGCCTGATGAATCTGTTATTCATCACTCCAAAAGTCAAAAATAGAGCCTTGTTCCCGAGAAAATAGAGGCATATTTCCTTTTATCTTGCATAAATAACACTCATGCATGCATCCGTAATTCATGCATTTTAGCAGCTCATCTGCATGTAAATAAGAAGCCAAAAATCCCCTGTAAAATACCTCTTCATCAAAATAACTTCTTCTCTATAATATATGAGGAAGAATGCCAAAAATCACCCTTGTAAAATAGCCCAAATATCTTGAGAACCCTTGTACATTTAAACATACATAAAGCCCTCATACAAATCCCTAATTAGGTCTACTCACTCTTAGAATACTACACATTAAAAGACCTTCAAAATGAGACTGATTTCATTGAAATTGGAGCTTGTATGAGAAACTTGGGTTTTTGGATCCTTTTGTATACTACACATGTATATTTATGTATCATTGTATTTATGTATCATATTTGACCTCATCTCCGTCTTTGGTCAATATTAAACTTGTAGATCTCATGAAGATCTACAACTTTCATGTTTTGAGTTTTTCCAAATTCGGCTTCCTCTTCTCTCTACACGTGTTTCTTTCTCCAGCCATTCACAGCAGGCCACGTGGCGCCCTCTGGTTGCGCCACGCGGCCCGCTGCCCATCGCCTCATCCGCCTGCGCCTTCCACCGTTGGATCTCGCTTCAGATCCAACGGCCCAGGCCTTTCCACGCGTTTCCCTTCTCCTTGCCGTCAGATCGCCCCCGCGCTCCATCTGATCCCTCCATTAGCGCCGCTCCCTCAGCCAGACACGTGGCGCGCTATGCGCCCTTCGATCGCGCCCTGGACTTTCCATCTCAACCGCAGCTTCTGCCTATCTCCTTAGCCAATCGATCAGGCCCTTGATTCCATCTGAGCCATTCCTTAGCGCCTCGCCCTCGACACGCCACGTGGCTGCTCCATCGGCCCTCCGATCACGTGCCTCAGATCTAATCTGGCCCGTCATCTCGCTTTTAGCCCTCCACCGTTGGATCTCCAGATCCAACGGTTGAGCTGCATCGTCAACCTCCGATCGCTCTCTCTCCCACGATCTCGACCTTGCGGAACACGCACCCCCTTCCTATTCTTGGCAGCGCATCTACCACCACAGACGCCCGCTGACCTCCCCACGACATCCTCCACTCGTCCCTCTCCCTCGCCATCTCCCTCAAGCACCACCATCTCCACCATACTCGCCCCACGACGGCCACCAACTTCGCCAGTCCACCAGCTAACCCATCAACTTCTCCCTATAAATACCCAGCCACCGGCACCGTTCACCCCCATCCGCCACTCCAGAGAGAGTCCTTGAGCTCCAAGCTACTTATTGGTGACAGCAATTTGTTGAGTTGTCGAGCGAAGAGAGGTTTCCAACTCCGGCGAGATCCACGGCCGCCACCGCCGTGCTGCAGCCTCCCTCGAGCCGCTGCCTGAGCTCGGGACCCTACCGATCCCTCGAGCGACGACCCTGGAACTCCCAGCTGAGCTCCAATTCCCAGGTAACTCCCTCCATCGTTCTCTGATCTTCTTCTTCTTTTTCTTGCTTTTTCTTCAGCTTTTATTCGCCGTCGTTGACCATCCTCGCGCCTTCCAATCACCTCGACGAGCTTCGCGTCGAAGCTTCGATCATCGCAGTACCCTCCGCACACTCCGACAACGCATACCACGTTCCTCCGACGAGCAGCTCCGCCATTTGGCCGGAGCTCGTTCGCCGGACCACCTCACGCCATTTCAGGCCTCGCCGATCACTTCACTTCCCTCCACGAGCACCTGCACGCCTCGGCTATACGATTAACCCTTTGCAGGTCCTTGAGTATTCATTGGCCGGAACCTCCGCCGGAGATCCCTTCGAACTTCATCGACGCCGAGCTCCAGCACATCTCCAAGGATCGTGAGGCCACCGGAGGCTTCGCCGTGCACTCCCGCTGCTTCTGAGCTACTTGGGAGCTCGAGACGTCCTTCATCGACGCCTGGCGACCGAGGCGGAGCGAGCCCAGTCCCACCGGAGCACCGCCTTCTCCTCCGCAGGTGGCGGAGGACCACTCGAGACGACGCAGCAGCAGCCGTACGATCATCCGATCGAACGGCCCTCGTTCTGCCACGTATTCCATCACCGCGACCTTCCTCGACCGTGCATCGCGCTTCTGATCCTACGCCTCGCAAGTCGCCACGCATCTTCATCGACATCCCTTGGATCATCTTGATCCAAGGGCCTTCAGGCCGCCACGTCAACGCATCCGAGCCTCGGCCTCCTAAGCTTAGGCTCGGGTGACCCGAAGCTGCACCGAGGCTAGTAGACCGAACCTCCAGAAGATCCGAGCCTCTGACGCCCTCCGAACCTAGGTCGGCCACGTGAGGAGCACGTGCGACCTGGGTTATTTGCACAGACGCCCCTGAAGCTTATGGAAATTACAAAAAGGTCCCTGTGAAGCAGACCCCACGTGAGGAGCACGTGTTCCGTGGAGAAATTGCATACAAGTCCTGCATGTTATCGGTAATTGCATTTTAGTCCCTGTCAACATGTTTGATTTTTGAAGTTTCAATTTCCAGTATTGCATTTACGCCCTTGTGTTTGCACGTGTCCATAGAGTACATTGTTCATCATTTTGAGATTCTAAAAATTGCATGTTGTTGGAAATTTTGTCCTCTGCCTATCAGTACACGTGTATGATTTTTGTAGGCTTATTTGAATTATTAATGAATTAATTGGTTCATTGTTGACATATTTTGCCCAGTGATGCCTTTTGATTTTTAATTAATTATCTGTGCCTTCAAAAATTATCAAAAATTCAAAGTAGCTTAAGGACACCATTTTTAACACACCATAAAAATTTCATAGCATTTTCACGCATATCGAGGCCTAAATAAATTGTTTAGCGATTTTCTTAAATTAATTTTAGTAAATTCATTTCACAGTAAAATTAAGTTCTGTCAATTTCCCTAGGTCCCTTCTCATTAGAGCCACCTAGGGTAATTTTAGTTCTTGAAAAAATTGTGATTTGATATTTATTAAAAATTAAATTCTGAAAATCACTCTTTCTGTTTCTTTAATTCACAGTAAATTCATTTTGAGTCGAAAAATTCCAAAAAAGTTAGTGTAGGTCATTTTCATCATAAATAACTGTCTGGCCAACTTTCCTTATTTTTGGACTTCATTTGATACATCAATTAAATTTAACGTTAAATTGGCTAAGATTTGTCTGCATATGTCTGCATAGAAATTAAAAAGACCAAAAAAATATATTCCCGAAAATCTCACACTTGGATTTTGCTGAAATTTGACCTAAGGAGACAGTTGCCTCCCTGAGATCGACCTTGGACTTCACCAAGTAAAAAAATTTGCCGCTTGAAATTAACTCGAATCTGATTAAAGTGGTTTTTGATTAACCTCTCGTATCCGACTGCAACGAACGACATCTAATTAATTTGGACATTAATTTGCTCGAATTAACATAGGGTGCGGGAGCGTTGTCAAAATGGCGCCGTTGCCGGGGAGGCACGGCTTAGGATAATTTTTAGCAAATTTTTGAGTGTTTGATTTTCCTTCCCCGGGTAGTCTGACCCCCGGTTTTTCTTGTGAATATTTCTCTGTCTTGTAAATTTCTGCATTTTTGTGTCGTTCTTGATCTGACCTCAACTTGTTTTTGTGCGAGGGACACCGGAGTCGAAGACGCTTCGAGGAACACGCATTCGAATTTGTTTGAGTGATTTGAGAGAACCTGTAATTTCAATAATTTTTCCACATTTTTCGCATCATTTCCAG
This sequence comes from Ottelia alismoides, assembly GCA_037367405.1. Classification (NCBI taxonomy): domain Eukaryota; kingdom Viridiplantae; phylum Streptophyta; class Magnoliopsida; order Alismatales; family Hydrocharitaceae; genus Ottelia; species Ottelia alismoides. The sequence goes on from JAZKJV010011375.1 coordinate 788,997, forward strand.
CGGTTCCCGTTTGGGATCTCGCGTGTGTAAAGATAGTGGAACTGTGTCTCGTGTGCTATGTGGGTGAATTGTAACTTAGCTTGCACTAGCGGCTCCTTGAGCCACTCTAGGACTTGTTTGTGCTTGTAATCAATAGGACCACACATTACACATAAAAGACGCACCTAGACCGCAGGACTTAGTTCAAATTAAATTGTTCTTCACGCTAATAGAACTGCCTGTCTAGGAGCGGCTTTTCATCGCTTGCATTTGCATGTAGAGTAAAGTTTTCAATTCTGTATTGCATCCTGCATAAAAAGCAAAGGGGTCACTGTAAGTATTCTCTACTCAGCATAAGCATCATCGATTTCAACTTGCATTGGCTTTTCTCGATTTCCCCCTCTGATTTTGTCACTTAAATTAAAAAGGAAATTGGGACTGTCCGATAGGCGTGCTTTGTGGTGGACTAATTGCAGTGATAACTTAACTTTAATCGGGACTGCTAACAGTATTGATAAAAAAAAAGGAATAAAATCTAAAATTGTTTGCGGGAGATTAATCCCCGACCTTGTATTCAGGCTGAGTAAGGGTACTTGAGTGTGTGTGAACACCTTAAGGCAGCGCCCAAATCCCCGCCTTCCATATCACGAGCCAACTGATCTTAGCAATTATCACGAGTGGGATATTTTTAAACTCTTTGACAAGTACCAAGTAGCCTCCGCCCTCACAGGTAGATAGGGGTGAACCAGCGGTACTCTGCGACAAGGCCTAAAAACTTTGTCAGCCTCCGCCTCAGTGCAGGTAGATAGGGGCACGTCATTGAGTCCCCACTCCGGATAGGAGCAAAGAAAGGGAGGATCGACGGTATCTTAGGCGATAGGATAGACAGGGAAGACGCATCCGGCTCTAAGCCGACTTTCCTCTAGGCTGCGTAATCCTTGCTATTTGTGCTTGAATATCACACTTAAAAACTACAAGATAAATTGGACTCAACTTTGAGTCCTTCACTGTGTTGAGTGTGAAATCAGGGTCTTGGATTGTTCTTGTGCTTGCTTCAGGTAGGAGTCAAATCCTATCTTCTTCCCTCTTTATCAAGATGAGTGATTGGGGAGATCTCGACGCACTATTCACCGATCTCTCTATGAGTCCCCCAAGTAACTCGTCTTCCTCGGTCCGAGCGCACCTTGGACCACCCAGGACTCATGACCCTCTTGAGTCCTGGTTCCCACATGCTCAGGGTGGTTACTCTCAAACCAACCCTTTTATCTCCTCCGAGATTACCAAGGAAGATCATTGCCTCGGTAATCCCTTCCTTGATTTGCCCTCTAACACCGGTCTTATTTTCCAATTCCCAGAACTAGAGGACAAGATGCCGCCAAAAGTTCCACCAGATGAGGAACAAATTAAACAGATTCTTGCCCGCCTCGCTGATGCCGAACAGAGGAATGCAGATCTCACTGCACGGATGGGACAAATCATAGCAGCAGAAGGAATCGACCGACCAATGGTCGATACCTATAACCCGGCGGAGAACGAGATTCAGAACTGGTTGGCACCCGCAGTTCCCGCTCAGGCATTTGAGTTGAAGCCCCACTTTCTTAGTCTGCTTCCGAAGTTCAACGGAAATCTTAATGAAGAACCATACACTTTCCTCCGTGACTTCGAGTTGGTGTGCAACAATCTTAGCCATCCCAATGTTGGCCAAGATTATATTCGGCTGAAGGCCACCCCTTTTGCCTTAGGTGATAAGGCCGCTCATTGGCTGAAAAATTTAGGGGTGGTATGTACCACTTGGATGCAGTTCAAGGACCTTTTCTTGAAGAAGTTCTACCCTCTCAGTAGAACTAATCAGATGAGAACAAAGATCGCCAGCTTCGCTCAAGGAGCCTGCGAACCGTTCCATGAGGCTTGGGACAGGTTCAATGACTTAGTACAGAAATGCCCCTGCCACGGCATTTCAAAGGCGATCTTAGTCCAGACCTTGATCTGTGGTTTAACCCCAGAAATGCAGGGGTTAGTCAGTGCCGCCTGTGGAGGAAGCTATCTGAACAAAAATGAGCATGCTGCATGGAAGATCCTAGAGCAGATGGCAGAAACCGGCAGGTCACAGGCCACAAGGGCCTATCAGTTGTCTCCCTCAATCCTATCCAATGAGACAACTAGAAGGACTGTTGCAGATCTGACTGAGGACCTTATCCCCAGCATGGGGATGATCGCCGACAAGCTTACCATGGTCGAGCAGATCCACAAGAGAGTCGCGGAGATGGAGTCTCTTTCAATCCTTCCCAAGAAAGTGGAGGAACTCTCTGAAAAGGTAGCTAAGATTAAGCTACCCACCCCTTCTGCGCCACCTGTACCTGTACACCGAGTCCATCTTGTACAGGAACAAGCACCGGGGTCTTAGAGTAGCTGGGATCAGACTTATACCCAGCCGAACCATCATGCACCCCCACCAGTGGAAACGGAATATGAGGAGCCTCCGCCGGTATACGAGATTAACGGGCTTTGGTATAGCCGGGACCCGCTAGTCCGGCAAATCGAGATGGGGAAGGATCATGCACACCGCCCCGCACCAGTCTACCAAGAGACCAGGCCCGTCACAGTCCCGCGATACCAGTCCAGGCCAGATCATGGGTACCAGCCGCAGCAACGCACCTACCAGCAGGGGCCAGCACCGTCCCACCAGCAGCAGTATCGGCATGGCCAGCAGGGCCAATTTAGGACGGCATCAACACCGCAGCAAGCCCAGCCCACCGAATTGGAGTCACTCACCTTGGCGATCCAGACCCTGTCTGATAGGGTCCAACAGATACAAAATGATTACCTGGATATGAGAACCGACATCAATCGGGTTTCTCGTGCCCAGGACCAACAAATGGCGCCAAGGACCCCAATTCCCGCACAGGTTCAGGCCAATCCGAACAACATGCACCAGGGCCAGAACCGACCTCGGGATCAGGTATATTATTCAGATAATTATCTATCTGAACATGAGATCCTTTCGTACGATAATGTTAATCATATGTCCCTCAGGAGCGGAAGGACCGTGATCATACCTGATCGGGCACGGGCACAAAAGGAAGGAACCTCCGAGAATCTACCTGAGGAGAATTCGGAGGAAGAAGAGGAGGAGCATCCCCACCACCATCCCCAACAGAAGAAGAGGACATCTGAGTCCTCGAAGCAGCATTCCCGCATCCACTTTGAGTCAGACGATACCGATGAGCCCGCACCTCCATCTGAGGAGGACCATCCAGAAGAAGCGGAAGAAGCACCACCGGTTTCGCCCAAGCATTTTCCTGTTTGTCAGAGTCCGAGTCAGAGTCAGTGTAAAAGTCCGAGTCAGAGTCTTGTTCAGAACTTAGTTTCAACAGCTAATGAAAATCTTTCAGTTCCAGAACCTGAGTTAATAATCCCTTTCCCCCAAGCTCTTAAGGGTGGAAAGAAGAAAATCCAAAAAATCCAAAAAGATGACCCTGAGATGGCTGAATTCTGCAATAAACACATCAAGGTCACAATCCCTTTTGACAAGTTCGTGGAAATAACCCCTGCATTCCAAAAATACCTTAAGGTGAGATGCACACCTACTAGGGTTAGCAGGAAGATCAAAAGCCGTGTTGAGAAACACGTTCTATCAATAGCCACGACTTGTGCAATAAAGAACTCGTTTCCTCGAAAACGAAGAGACATGGGTGCACACTATGTAGAGAGTCATGTTGATGACATTGCGTTTGCACGCACTCTCCTGGACAATGGTTCCTCAATTAACTTAATGCCCACGGCGTCGGAGGCTCGGATCTTCTGGAGGTTCGGTCTAGCCTCGGTGCAGCTTCGGGTCACCCGAGCCTAAGCTTAGGAGGCCGAGGCTCGGATGCGTTGACGTGGCGGCCTGAAGGCCCTTGGATCAAGATGATCCAAGGGATGTCGATGAAGATGCGTGGCGACTTGCGAGGCGTAGGATCAGAAGCGCGATGCACGGTCGAGGAAGGTCGCGGTGATGGAATACGTGGCAGAACGAGGGCCGTTCGATCGGATGATCGTACGACTGCTGCTGCGTCGTCTCGAGTGGTCCTCCGCCACCTGCGGAGGAGAAGGCGGTGCTCCGGTGGGACTGGGCTCGCTCCGCCTCGGTCGCCAGGCGTCGATGAAGGACGTCTCGAGCTCCCAAGTAGCTCAGAAGCAGCGGGAGTGCACGGCGAAGCCTCCGGTGGCCTCACGATCCTTGGAGATGTGCTGGAGCTCGGCGTCGATGAAGCTCGAAGGGATCTCCGGCGAGGTTCCGGCCAATGAATACTCAAGGACCTGCAAAGGGTTAATCGTATAGCCGAGGCGTGCAGGTGCTCGTGGAGGGAAGTGAAGTGATCGGCGAGGCCTGAAATGGCGTGAGGTGGTCCGGCGAACGAGCTCCGGCCAAATGGCGGAGCTGCTCGTCGGAGGAACGTGGTATGCGTTGCCGGAGTGTGCGGAGGGTACTGCGATGATCGGAGCTTCGACGCGAAGCTCGTCGAGGTGATTGGAAGGCGCGAGGATGGTCAACGACGGCGAATAAAAGCTGAAGAAAAAGCAAGAAAAAGAAGAAGAAGATCAGAGAACGATGGAGGGAGTTACCTGGGAATTGGAGCTCAGCTGGGAGTTCCAGGGTCGTCGCTCGAGGGATCGGTAGGGTCCCGAGCTCAGGCAGCGGCTCGAGGGAGGCTGCAGCACGGCGGTGGCGGCCGTGGATCTCGCCGGAGTTGGAAACCTCTCTTCGCTCGACAACTCAACAAATTGCTGTCACCAATAAGTAGCTTGGAGCTCAAGGACTCTCTCTGGAGTGGCGGATGGGGGTGAACGGTGCCGGTGGCTGGGTATTTATAGGGAGAAGTTGATGGGTTAGCTGGTGGACTGGCGAAGTTGGTGGCCGTCGTGGGGCGAGTATGGTGGAGATGGTGGTGCTTGAGGGAGATGGCGAGGGAGAGGGACGAGTGGAGGATGTCGTGGGGAGGTCAGCGGGCGTCTGTGGTGGTAGATGCGCTGCCAAGAATAGGAAGGGGGTGCGTGTTCCGCAAGGTCGAGATCGTGGGAGAGAGAGCGATCGGAGGTTGACGATGCAGCTCAACCGTTGGATCTGGAGATCCAACGGTGGAGGGCTAAAAGCGAGATGACGGGCCAGATTAGATCTGAGGCACGTGATCGGAGGGCCGATGGAGCAGCCACGTGGCGTGTCGAGGGCGAGGCGCTAAGGAATGGCTCAGATGGAATCAAGGGCCTGATCGATCGGCTAAGGAGATAGGCAGAAGCTGCGGTTGAGATGGAAAGTCCAGGGCGCGATCGAAGGGCGCATAGCGCGCCACGTGTCTGGCTGAGGGAGCGGCGCTAATGGAGGGATCAGATGGAGCGCGGGGGCGATCTGACGACAAGGAGAAGGGAAACGCGTGGAAAGGCCTGGGCCGTTGGATCTGAAGCGAGATCCAACGGTGGAAGGCGCAGGCGGATGAGGCGATGGGCAGCGGGCCGCGTGGCGCAACCAGAGGGCGCCACGTGGCCTGCTGTGAATGGCTGGAGAAAGAAACACGTGTAGAGAGAAGAGGAAGCCGAATTTGGAAAAACTCAAAACATGAAAGTTGTAGATCTTCATGAGATCTACAAGTTTCATGTTGACCAAAGACGGACATGAGGTCAAATATGATACATAAATACAAGGATACATAAATATACATGTGTAGTATACAAAAGGATCCAAAAACCCAAGTTTCTCATACAAGCTCCAATTTCAATGAAATCAGTCTCATTTTGAAGGTCTTTTAATGTGTAGTATTCTAAGAGTGAGTAGACCTAATTAGGGATTTGTATGAGGGCTTTATGTATGTTTAAATGTACAAGGGTTCTCAAGATATTTGGGCTATTTTACAAGGGTGATTTTTGGCATTCTTCCCTCATATATTATAGAGAAGAAGTTATTTTGATGAAGAGGTATTTTACAGGGGATTTTTGGCTTCTTATTTACATGCAGATGAGCTGCTAAAATGCATGAATTACGGATGCATGCATGAGTGTTATTTATGCAAGATAAAAGGAAATATGCCTCTATTTTCTCGGGAACAAGGCTCTATTTTTGACTTTTGGAGTGATGAATAACAGATAACAGATTCATCAACGCCCCAACGACATTCCAAAGGTGCATGTTGTCCATTTTCTCGGATATGGTGGGTGACTGTTTAGAGGTCTTCATGGATGACTTCTCGGTCTATGGCGATGGGTTTAATACTTGTCTTGACTGCCTAGACCATTTTCTTCAACACTGCATAGAGGTCGACCTTGTCTTGTCTTGGGAGAAGAGTCACTTCATGGTGACTCAAGGGATGGTCCTTGGCCATATCATCTCCAACAGGGGCATGGAGGTTGATCCGGCAAAGGTGGATATCATTAGAAAACTCAATCCACCGTCCAATTTGCATCAATTGCGGTCTTTTCTGGGGCATGTCGGTTTCTACCGACGGTTTATTCAGGACTTCAGTCGTATTGCCCGACCGCTTACTTATTTGCTGACGAAAGACATTGAGTTCCTTGTAGATGATAAGTGTCTTGCGTCTTTTGAGACTCTCAAGAATATGGTTGTCACGGCTCCTATCTTTCAGCCACCCGATTGGTCTCTCCCATTTGAGATCATGACGGATGCCTCTGATTTTGCCGTAGGGGTTGTGCTTAGACAGAGGAGGGATGGATTGTCGTATGCCATTCACTACGCCAGCTGGACTTTGGATGCCGCTCAGCGGAATTATACTGAGACAAAGAAGGAGATGCTGGTCGTAGTCTTTGCTTTGGATAAGTATCGATCATATATTCTCGGATCTAGAGTGACTATCTTTACGTATCACACCGCCATCCGGTACCTCATGGCTAAGAAGTATGCCAAAGCTCGCCTTACCAGATGGATCCTTCTACTCCAGTAGTTTAATATTGAGATTAAGGATAAGCCTGGAGTTAAGAATGTGGTGGCGGATCACCTCTCCCACTTAGAGAACCTTGAGGAATCTAAGCCCAGCGCACCTATTACAGAGACTTTTCCAGATGAAGCGATCTTGGCTATCACCTCGCTCCCATGGTATGCCGACGTTGTGAACTATCTTGTCGCCAAGATGGTTCCACAGGGTTGGCCCAGGCAGAAACTCAAGACCTTCCTAGCGAAGGCCAAGTTTTACCATTGGGAGGATCCCGTCCTTTATCATGAAGGAGGGGATAGCATCCGGAGGAGGTGCATTCCTCAAGAAGAGCAGCATAGCGTCCTCACCTACTGCCACAAGCTTGAGGCAGGAGGACATCATTTTGGGAGACGGACATCACAAAAGGTGCTCTAATCCGACCTTCGGTGGCCTACTCTCTTCAAGGATTCTGATGAATTCGTGAAGGGATGTACTGACTGTCAGAAGATGGGTACTTGCGGATAGAGAGACATGATGCCCATGCAGCTGATGAATCTCGAATTCATCACTCTAAATCTCATTAATTAAGCTCAAGTCCCTCAAAATCAACAACATTTCTGCATCTATTCTGCATAATTAGCATTCATGCATGTTTTCATAAGAATTGCATTATATCCATAATTTCTGCACAAAATAGGAAGCCAAAAATCTCAGCCAAAAATTGACCTGTAAATAGCCTAAATTCCCGGATTTTTAATTCCTTCATGCTAACTCCAAATAACCCAAAACCACCTCCACTGTGTACATATCACTAACAAGAATAAATTAAAAATAAAAAATTCATTAACCCAAATAAGTGGACCAAAAACCCAAACCCGAATTTCAGGATTTTCAGATTAAAAACCACATATCATCCCCATCCAGTGTCCAATTTGATCCTACTCACTTTTGAACTAATTTACATTCAATTACCTTCAAAACAAGACCAAGTTCAAGTGAATCGGAGCTCATATGTGAAAGTTGGGTTTTTGGCCTTTTTTGTACATTGTATATTTTAGCGGTTTTTGACCTTATATTTTATGTACATATTTAACTTATTAATAAAAATCCAAAAAAATCAGATTAAAGTGTCTTTATTTATCTGTGATTTTTCCATATTTTTTCAGATTTTTATTTGATTTAAAAATGATAAAAAATTACAAAACCCAAAAATCCAGGTATTCTATGTACATGGGATACCCCAAAAAAATCACTTTGTGCATTTGATCGATATTGGTTTTGATATCTTCATGAAAGTTGTAGATCTCATAAAGACGAGCAATTTTTGTGAAGACACTTTTTCAATCTGAGGTCGTCTACTATTTATTATTGATTTTCCAAGTATTTAATTGGCGATTTTTCTGGTGCTAACACGTGGCAGCCCCTGGGGCCGCCACGTGTCACCCTTATTTCGTATTTTTATTTATTCGTTTTTATAAAAAAATCAAAAGGGACCGCACGTGCATCGCACGTGCCTCCCATGCACGTGCTCCGCACGTGCCCCGCGCTCCTTCCCCTTTCGCCGCCATGCGTCAGCTCTGGGGCTGTCCGATCTCAACCGATCGGATGGCCCATGGTCGTTGTCCTCCCCCGAATCCTTTGCTGCCACTCCCGATTTCTCCGCCGTTCACCTCTCGGCCAACCGCCCCCGCTCATCCTACGCCTCTAACCAACTCCGCATCTCCATCCGCCAACCTCCTCCACATCTCGCGCCGCCAATCGCTCGACCCCTCTCTCATATATAAAGGGCATCGCTGCCATCGTTCTCCCCATCCGCCGGTTGCACCTCGTATCTCTCCCTCTTAGCGGTGACAGCGCCTCGAAGACTCCCCTCCGGCGAGATCCGAGTCTCTTCGACTCATTGCGGTCTACGACGAGCAACCCTCCAACCGTCGCTGCCCTTGCTCCGACCTCAGTCGTGGAGCCTACGACGCTATGACAACAACAACACCTTCTTCATCGACTCCTTCTGCAACAACCCCAGTTAGCAACTTCATCTTCTCCGACTAAAATGCCACTTTCGCCGCCATGTTTTTTCAGCGACTCAGCAATTACACCGTCATCAACGACCAACGTCTTCGTCAACACTCCACCAACGATCATCTTCTTCGATGCCACCATAAACCCTGCTGGCCCCTCACGCCTCCGCCTACTCCATCGCCAACGACTTCTCCAGCCGGCAGGCCATCATCGGCCGCCTCTGCCACGCGAGTTGATCGACTGACGAGCCACCCCCGCCGCAAGCGCCACCGGTTGATCTTCGCTCCGCCATGCCGCCAGGGCAGACCCGAGGCTCCCCCACATGTGCATCGGGGGATAACAACAGCCACCCGCGGGTCACGTGCATGACACGTGACCTTGTGGAACATTTGTGAAGACACCCCTGGAGGATACCATAATTCGCCACCAAATCCAGCCATGCACACGTGCCCCTCGGAAAATTTGTAATCGTACCCCCGATCTTGCAGGTAATTACGCGTACACCCCCTGCATATTTCTTTTATATTTATTGCATATGTACCCCTGCATTTCTCCTTCATTTTATTTTATCCAAAATTAGCATTATGTTTGTCATTTAATTCTCTACATCTGGACACCTTGTGGTTATTTTTATGATTGATGGTTAATTAGTAATCAATTATTCTGTGGAAACTTGCGAACTTTGCCCATTTTATGCTCTTAAATTTGCCATTGATTAACCGCTGCTCTAAAAATCCCGAAAAATCAAATATTGTAGAGTGAATTGTGCTTGACATTGTGCTAAAAAAGAATTGCATTTGCATGCATAGTTTACCGTGTAAAAATCATTTTGTATATTTCAATGTTTAATTTTTAATAGGTATTAGATCTCACATTTTCGAGATTTAGGATTTTTCTAAGATCCACCACCTAGTGATAGATCTTAGATACTTTTCTTCCCTGAAAATAATTCGGTTTAGTATTTATTATAATTAAATATTGAAATTCATTTTGTTTACATTTAAAAATTCATAAAAAAATCATATTGCATCCAAAAATCCAAAAAAATTAAAGTGCATTCATTTCATCATAATTTACATTGTAGCCAATTTTCATATTTTTCGGACATCGTTTGATCGACTTTTACATTTTAGTCCCTAAAATAGGCCGAAATTGCATCTTGCATCCCTTATTTGCATTAAAAATTCCAAAAAAAGACCGCCTCGAAAACCATGCTCGAATTTTGATAGACATAATTTTAGGTTGTTCCTTTGCCTCCTTGTGATCGACCGTGGGACTTGCACAAGTAAAATAAACATAAAACCACTTATTGATTAAAACTTTGTGTGGTTATTTTCTTAACCGATTCCGATTGCCGCCTACAACGAACGACTCAATCATTTTTTAAGCATGAACAATATAAAAACATCTTCTTAACAAGCGGATTTTGGACTCGTCAGCAGCCCATTCACTTTTGTGAGGTTTTTGATGCATGGGGGATTGATTTCATGGGCCCATTTCCTAAGAGTCAGGGGTTTGAGTACATTTTACTCGTTGTGGATTATGTAAGCCGATGTGTTGAGGCCATCCCCGCTCGAGCTGCAGATGCTAAGACCGTGTGTCACTTTTTGAGGAAAAATATCATTTCACGGTTTGGGGTACCTAGAGTTCTGATTTCAGACGGGGGGTCTCATTTCATTAATGATAAGGTTAGGGCCCTTGCCGACGAGTTCAGCATTGACCATCGTGTTGCCACGCCATATCACTCTCAGACTAATTCTTGTTGAAGTGTCGAATAGGGAGATCTAGACTATCTTACAAAAGGTTGTCCACCCAGACCGAAAGGATTGGTCACAGCTTTTGGACTCGGTCTTGTGGTCCTATCGGACTTCCTTCAAGACACCATTAGGGACATCTCCCTTTCGTCTCGTCTATGGCAAGCCGTACCATCTACCAGTGGAGATCAAGCACAAGTCACTTTGGGCAGTTACTGAGTTACTATTGGATCCCGAGAGTATAGGAGAACAAAGGAAAGCAGAGTTGGCAGCCCTGGAGGAGTTGAGAGATACAATCTTTTCTAGAAGCCTACAGTATAAGGAAAAAGTGAAGACATGGCATGATTCTCATATCAACCATAAACAATTTGAGCCCAATCAACGTGTATGGTTGTTTGATTCCAGGCTAAAGTTATTTCTAAGGAAATTGCAGAGTAAGTGGAAAGGTCTGTATGTGGTCAGGAAGGTACATGACAATGGTAGCATTGATATATCCGAGCTGTCATCTTCCTCTACCTTTCGTGTTAATGGTCAGCGCCTGAAGCTATATCTAGACCATGATCCACCGATCATTGACGTTTCCCCCATTCTTCTGGTATGAGATGTGTTCTTTGACTCATATCATTTGCATCTCATACATGGTTATCACCTCCATCTTCCGTTGTATAGATCCATATGTCCATATCATTCTTTCAGTCTCCCATCTGTTGATATCTTTTCTTCTTTTCTTCTTTTCCTTTTCTATTCTCTGTATCTATCAAAAAGGTGTCACCCCTTGTAGACAGTTTTCTATACTTAGGACGTACTTTGTCCTAAGTATGGGGGGGTGTGCACCCCGAGTATTCTATTCTTTTCGATCCTCTCCATTGTCTCCTCTTCTTGTCTATACTTAGGGATATCTTACCTAAGTATAGGGGGAGACAGTCTGAGTACGATCTGTTCATTCCCACCCTTGACCCTCCCTGCTTTGTGTACAGTCTGTTATACTTAGGATTATTTGATCCTAAGTATAGGGGGGACGGTCAACTTCTCATTTGTTCATTCATTTTAGTTATTCTTTAGACTTGCCTATACTTAATACGAGGTATGTCTTCTCTTTTCTCTCTGATCTATCAGGATATAGCTCAAGCTAAGTATAGGAGGGTCGTATATACTGCGTATATACTTTAGCCATAACTCGTACTTTCGTATTTTCTTGGCTAATAATTCTTTAAAATTCATTAAAAACCTTAATAATAAAGATGCTATTATTCCTCAAATTCTTTGTGTATTTACTGATTAGTAAATCAGGTGAAAACATTTTTTGCAAAATGTTTGAAAAATAGTTTGAAAATCCGTGTGAAAATCTTTTGAAAACTATTTAGAAAACGATTTGTTACATGTTTTCAACCTTTGTAAAAATATTTTGATTGTAAAATTGATTTCTTTGTGTGAAATAAAAAGTTTGAAAAATGATTTGCAAATGGTTTGAAAAATGGTTGCAAAAATATATGAAAAATCTATATATATATATACTGTTTGGAAAACCTTTGCAAAATGATTTTCAAATGTGTGTACATGTTTGTAAAAAGTGTTTGTCAAAATTATTTTGGATTATAGTTTTCAAAATTGATTGGAAAATCTTTTCAAATAAGTTTGAGGAATACATAAATCTCACCAAAATTCACTATATATATTTATAAAAACTGACCACTTACCCTTGTAAATTCTTAAAAAATCCACTTCTTGTAAATATAAGATGCTTCCCCCTGTAAATATTTGTACCTAGTTTTTGGCCAAAACCCTTTTTGTTTTCAAAAATGCCAAAAACATTTGAAAAATCTTTTTGAAAAATACAAAAATATGCATATGCATCATCTTTGTAATATCCATAAAAAGTTCAAAATCTTTGAAAATTGCATCACAAAAATATTTTCTGCATAGCATTTGCATGGCATTCGCATTTTTCGGATTGAGTTTGATAGTTGAACAAGTCTAAGTAAAATCCAAAGATTGGAGTTTGGTTGGACCTTAAATCTACCTAATTATCAGGAACCTTATAGGAGCTGGAATTGAGGTACTTCAGGTCTAGTTGACTTAATTCTTTGAGGATCACGAGACTTGGTTCAATGGATTCTTGACTGCCTAAGTAGAATATTTCGGAGCACACACACGACTCTTGTTGATAATGACCTAACTTGGACACCTGCACCTTTCACATGGCTCAACTCAGTTGGAGTGGTGAGGGGGTTGGATTTGCCGGTATGAGACGCACACAGGTGGAAACACTTGTCCTCCTCTAGGGAGGGAAATGCACTCCAACCCGTCCAGTAATGATGAGTTTCGAGGATAGGAGATCGTGGGTTGCAATAAAGCTTCAAAAGAGGGATAGTCTACTGGCTCAAGAGAAAAAGCTCTCTATGTAAATGCTGCTGTATATAGTATTCAAAAAAAAAATGCAAAAAGCAAAAACTCCAAAAAAGTGGACAGGCCTGTACAAAAATAAAAATGTCTGCCGGAGTGTACATATGTGTATAGTCGATAAGCAAGCTTGAGCTTCAAAGTCAAATCATGTGAGCTTGTAGCTGGATGATTTGACTACACTGGTCTTGCATCCTTGGATAGGTAGCTACACTGGCTACCGTCCATTCTTCCCTTCACCCCCTCCTCTTGGACTGGTTGCCACTTGCACTTAGAAGGGAATACCATGCTCCTTGAGGGGTGAGTTGTTGGATTGGGGAATCATTGGGTTGTCATATTGGAGAAGTTAGTCTCTTTGTCATTTCAGTTGGGGAGAGCCACCATCACTTATACTGTACGAGTCAGATTCATAGTCATAAGGGTTTGCGTATGAGTTGAAATATTTCTGACTTGGCTATTGAGGAGACTTGAGCAGAGTTTTGGGATCCTCGAAGGCTGTTGGATTTCAAATCCGGCTCTCATTAAGGTTTCGCTCGCACTAAAATTCCAAAGGTCCGACTTAAACTCCAAACTTTGATTTTGCGAAGACAACTTTGATAATTAAATTTAATCCACCGTCTTCTTTTTCTTTTCTTTATTTTTCTTTCTGCACTTATTGCATAAGTGTTTGCTAGAGACTAGCAAAGGCAAAGTATAGGGGGAAAGCAAAAAATGCACAAAATGTGATGTGATCAAGTGTCTACCAACAAGCAAATTTTTTTCGGTTTTTATTTTTTTTTAATTTTTTATTTGATTTTTAATTTTTATATTTTTATACTTTGATTTTCAATTTACTGATTTTATATTTTCTTTTTATATTTTATTTTTTTTGTATTTTCTTTTTCTATATATATAATATATACACAATATGAGAAAAGAGAATGATAGGAATTTATAAAAATAGATAAAAATACTCAAAAATCAGGAAATAAAATGTTTTTGGTCTTTTTATAATTTTCTAATGTTTTTGTGGTTTTATAGATTTTTCTGAATTTTTTGGTATTTTTAAAGGCAAAAATACTAGAAAACGATGTACTAAGTTACTGGTCGGAACTAAAATGAGGATGAAAAATATCAAACAATAACAAAAAATCCTCAAATTAATTTTAAAATAAAGGCAACAAAATAGGGAGAATACATAAATTGAGATTGTATTTTTGGATTTTTCTTGAATTTTTTATATTTTTATGAAGTTTTTAGGGCTTTTCTAATTTTTAGGGGTTTTACTTTGATTTTTTTAGTGATTTTTGGACTGACACTAAAATATAATAAGACAATCAAAATATAAAATTTTTGGAATTTTTCAGTACTTTTACTAATTTTTATGGATTTTCTAATGCAAACAGTATTGAGAATGCATGTTTTTGAATTTTTATAAATATTAAAATGAAATAAATATGCAAAATAAAAATATAGCATGAAACTACAATGCAACAAGAGCCTAAGATAATTTTTGTAGATTTTTAGGGTTTTATCGATGCATGAAATAAATAGAGACAACAACAAGAAACTACACTACTAACGAGGGCATACATGTAAATAAGCAAACATCCAAGGCCCACAGTGTAATTTTTCCACAAAATTTATAACTAACTCACAAAGTTCTAGGACCAAATACAAATATCGAAACCTACTAGGGCACTCCTGCAATTTTCCCAACCCCACACGCGACTAGCACGCGCCTGGTAAGGACCTAAAAGCAATATACAAAACTCCTAGGGGTTGACATGCAAATTACCCAAAAATATTATACATAATAAAAGAATTCCTGGACTAAAGCGAAATAACCAAACCTGTAGGGGGTCCAATGCAAAAACACCACCACCCCACGTGCACAGATCACGTGAGGTGACGTGGAATGGACCTAAATGCAAATAACAAAAGTTCAGGGGCCTAGATGTAAATATTACAAAAATATTTAAACTGCAGACGAATGTTTTTAGACCAAAAATAACTACAAAAATGCTCAGGGTAAAGGATGCAAAATACCCAAAGCAATGTGATCCAACGGCGGTGGTGAGGCCACTTGACACGTGGCGCGTTCTGAACGACCGATGACGCTTCGCGGATGGACGACAACGATTAGATCTCCACAGATGGATCGGTAGGCTGGGCTTCTGGGAGATCCAATGGCTGCTACTGGATCTGGAGGTGCAGCCTGATCGGACGGCTCGCGGCTAAGGACGAAGAACAGGGAAGAAGGTCAGCGAAGCCGACTTCTCCGACCTCGATCTCGACTGCCGGTGACGCTTCGAGCTCCAAAAGTGGCCGGGGATGCTCCTGTGGGTCTGCTCTATCTCCTGGTGGCTCCAGAACACTCAGGGGATGACCGGAGTCCTCGCGAGACGATGGCGGAGCTGGAGAGCTCCAGGGACCTCCGGCGAAGGGCAAAATGAGCCCGAGGCTTGAGTCAAAGCGCAGAGACCTGCAAAAATGTGTGAGAGTGTCCTGGGCAGAATGCCTGGACCCCACGGGGGTGGAATGGTGGCGAGAAGCGGCGGCGCAAGGAGGTGCCCGGAGGTGCACTCCAGCGAGGTTCTCGTGAAGGGTGATTCGATGGATGAAATGATGAAGTTTTTGGGGGAAACTATTCCTAAGGCTATCGTAGATAAAATGCGAAAGAAATAGAGGGGAGAAGATGGCTGCCTCAATGGTCAGAACCAAAGGGAAATGTACCTCGACGCCGGCGAAAGGCGGAGGTGGTGGAGCCGCCTCGGAGCTTGCTCGACCCGCCCGAAGCTCGGCGAAGGAAGCTGTCACCTTCCTCTGTCGATTGGGCACGAAAAGGGGCGCGGAGCTTGTGGAAGAGGGGTTCAAACTGGGCTCGAAATTCGTAGGTCTAATATGTAGGGTTTGATGATATGGATCTGATGCTCCAAAGATCAAGAGAGATGGCTCGAATCGCCGCTCCTCTAACCTAGGAAAGCCTAGGGCGTGATTCACAGATGCATGGGACGAAACAATGCAAAAGGAAGTTTCATGAAATGATGAAAGGGAAACCTCGAAAAATCCTTGAAATCGAGGTCAAATGAGGCTCTGACAGGCGCACATGGGGAGGACAACCAGTTGACCAAGGTCAACTTGGACTGGCGCCTGGTTGGTCCACGAGGACCAACTCGGAAAAATCCCAAAATAAAAGTTTTGTAAATTCAATAGAAAATAGAAAATGATTTTATTAGTTTTAGGTTATAAAGTGAAAAATATTTTTTATTTTCTGAGATATTTTAATATGATTTTTAATTATTTTTGTGAGGTATAAATTTACAAGTTACCTTTTTAGGCTTGTCTAGGTCTATATATCTATGTATTTTAATATTTCATTTTTATTTTGTATATTTTAATTTTATTTATGTTGTTTATTATTTATAAATTTATAGAATATTTTTGTTCACTCAAAAATATTTTTCTTTTATTTTTTTGAAGTATTTTGTACACTTAATAAAATATAAGTGTCAATAATATATGTCTGTGTATAGGTATTATACCTAGGTGTAATATATACAAGTATTTTATTTTAGTGTTTTATTTAGGTTTTTATTCCTGTTTTAAGGTACATATATATTATAAATAATATTTACAAAATTATAAAAATATAAAATTATCAAAATAAAGAATAATAAATAGAATGATTATTTTAATCTGTACAAGTATACAAGGGTGATCCAAAACTCAACTTTTAAACCGTAGCTCCGCAAAATACGAAACCACCTCCATTAAATAGCTTATTTCAAATTATATACAATTAAAGGTGAGTTTGGTACATTTGGAGTTTTTATTTGCAAGATACAGGTCTGGGAAGTTGGGATTATGGAACATTATTTAGATCATAACTTTTTATCTGTGTATTATTTTTGTGTGAAATCAATTTTATATTTTTCTATATGAAATCATCTACAACTTTCTTGTACAAAGTGTCTTTATTTGAAGTATAAAAAGTGGAGCCAAAAATAGGTCCCAAAATGAATGAAGGATGAATAAAATAAAATAAAATTTTATTGTATTTTGGCCCTTATCCCCCCCTACTTTATTCCTTGTCGACCTAGTCACCGAGATGCCTAGGTCTCGGGATTTCGGGTTATAAAATATTTATAATATTTTATTCTTTTTCTTTTCTTTTATTTATTCTATAATATTGGCTTTAAAAACCGTATTTTATACACTGCACATGCATGGATGCTAAGATGCTGGAATTAATGGTATTTACACGCATTTGCCAGGGTTTTTGAGGCCAAAATGATAGAATAAAGATGATGAAATGTGGATTCATCAATCGATCAACCCAATAAGTTGATCTATCAACTATTTATATAGTAATTAATCGATCGATTGTAAATTATTAATCGATCGATTGTAAATTATTGATCGATTGGTTGATTGATAAACTGTAAAAAGTTGATCAATCAACCTCGATCTGCTAGACCTAACTTGACTATTAAAATGAATATTTGGAAATGAAAAATGATAGACATGCACATGGCTCTGTGTGATGCCATAAAATATTGTAACTATTGGTTATTAGATAAAAATAACAGAAAATGGGTCCAACTCTTAATGAATAAAATAATTCCATACACGAGCCTCACGAGTGAGTGCACTGTAATACTTACATGTAAAATCTCCAAATCTGTTGTCATATGTATCTTGCTGTGTTTTTGTCGTATGTGTCCCATGGATAACTTTTTCCCACATTGACTTTGCCTTGCACACGGATGTATTTCCTGTGAAGCATAGGTAACCTTGGCCTCAATATAAAAACCTAGATGGTTGAGACCACTGTTACATTTGAAGGGTGTTCATAACTCTGCATCATGGAGACATGAGAAAAATAACAAACAGTTTGCAAAGAAGTAGAGTTCATCCTATGAACTCTGATATAAGCATAAAGAAATTATTGCGAAGCCACATGCTATGGGAAATACTTTCCAATTCGTTTTGCATAACCACCAGAGTATTAGAGTTACCTTTGAAGCATGGGTCCCTAAAGAAAGAAAACTATCTAATTGAGTTAGATCTGACAACTCTCCTCTCACAGGGGTAATGATGACTTGCTTAGCTTCCTCTAAACAAAGTTGCATTTGAAGGGATTTCATGACTCTGCATCACGGAAACACAGACAAAATATCAAATAGTTTTCGAAGAAGCAGAGTTCATCATATGAACTCCGATACAAGCATAAAAAAATATTATGAAACCACATAGTGTAGGAAATAATTTCCAAACCTTTTGCATAACCATGGAGTGTTAGGGTTACCTTTGAAGCGTAAGTCTCTAAAAAAAGAAATCTGACTCGATGACTCTCTTATGGGAGCGATGATGACTCAAGTAGATTCCCACGAACTTCAATGTCAACTTCTTCTCGAAGTTGTCCACGCCAAATAGAGATCAAGATAATCTCCATCTTCTGATTTCTTCGCACAAAATCAAATCCTTCTTTATGTACAAGAAACATGGAAAATAATTCTTTCTTCTCTCACCACGGGATGAAGCAATATAAAGAAGGTGGAGGGGAATGTGGTAGATGTCTAGTCTTGTAAATGGCACATAGGGGACGATCAAGAGAGTTCTAAACTCTAATCACTTTGGAGGACTTTTGAAGCAATGGAATAAATTGTGCTTCAAGAGATATGCCAAGCCCTCCCTTAAATACAAGAGGGGAACATCTCAAAGAATCCTACTCCTAAAGGGGATATTCACTATAGGCCTTTGTATGATGATCCTAAGGCTAGAATTAAATCCTTTACCTTCAAGAAATATGACTCATAATTATCCTTTTAATTATCATCCAAAATAAATCAAGGGATAAACAAAAAATAGGAACCTCCTAATCTAATTTAGGAGTATAAGGTGGATGACCATGTACTTCTACATAGGACGTCCCCCTTGTCATATGTTTTTATCACGAACTTCTTTTTATTATTCCATTATCATAATTGATAAAATTATAAAAATCATGATTGGGTATTTTATGAGAATTACCTCATAACATATAAATCATATTCATCAACCCAAAACAAAATATAAATCCAATTAACATTTATTTTTTCAATGAAAATCATATTATACATGTATGCCCTAAAATAAAATATGAATCATATCCATATATATTATGAACGAATTCTCATACTAATAAAATACAAATAATGTGAATCATATTCACCAAACCTATATAGACATAATATAGGTTTGGTGAATATGATAATAGCAATTATTATCACAAATATTGATATCACTAAGTACATGTTCTAATCCAATTTGGAATTGTGAGTGGTTATCATGGATACTTGGAGATAATGTCAGGGAGATCATATTATCCATGTATAGTGACTTGAAACTTGGATAGTTATCCAATTTTAGGGTTTAAACAACTTTTTTGGTGAAATGCAATACACTCTATCATTGAGCTTGAGCTGAAATGATTCACACTCCATGGGAGCTCAACAAAATGCATCAAATCACCATGAGCTCAACATATGATCGTTGTGATGAGATTAGCTTCCCTCTACATTTTTAATCCACACCTTTTGAAGCTTAGAAATTATCTCTAGAAGTGAGTTCACCTCTATTCCCATTTTCATTTATATTTTTAACATTTGGAGATTAAAATTGAAATTGGAAAGTGGAACTGAATCTAACAAAATGAGAATTAATCCAACTAATTCTCACATCACTAAGCCATGAAGTGGTGTCACTAAAATCCATATTACCCTCAGAATGGAGGTGTTATGTGTTATGGTAGATGATCTATTAAGACGGTTTCAACCTAAAGTATTCTCAGTATTCTATCATACTTCATCATAGAAGACCTTGATATATCCCGAAGTTCAAACCCATTTTTTATTGTCTCTTTCCACGACATATCATAAGATCCCTCAATCGATAATTGGGGGGAGATAATAATCTATAATTTCCAAAACCATATATTAATATCTCAAATTCATGTCTTATTTCATAAATAAGATGGTCGTGCATGCAATTCAATTTGACCTGAATATCTCATAAGTGAGCTCCATCTCCTTGTTCATCAAGTATGAACCTGTATGATTCCTTTGAGATATCATACACCTCATATGTCCTCATATGCACACCAACACACTAGTATATTGACCTTAGTTATGTCTTCAACTTAATGGTCTACTTAATGTGAATATATATTGATGTATATTTGTCTAACATCAAAGGATGTGTGCCTAATCGTGACAACAATTACAATTTAGTTCTCAGTTTATCTCGACCTCATCAATTCACTTCTTTATCTTGACTATTCCGACACTTCCGAATCTCTATTCCCTATGAAAAGAACCTGTATCAAGAGGTCAATCAAAAATCAGTCTTTAGAGAAAGATCGACATCTCTTTATCATATTGGAGATTATTATTGAATATGCACATGTTAATGTCGGTTGTATCCTCCCAACTACATGGTATTCTGGATGGACATGGTACATGATCCTATCTGTACAAAGGGACCTTTGGTTAAGTGCAATCACAATCACCCATTTTAGATATACGTGAAAAACACAATAACTTTTATTACACGAATGACTCGCCAAGGGCCTACAGGACCAACAATCTCCCACTAGCCCTCAAAACCATTCGTGTACAACTTTTAATCCCATATCATTACATGTGGTCAAAGATCTTTTGTGACAAAGGCTTGATAAGTGGATCATCATTGTTGTCAATAGAGGTAACCTTGGTTATGGTGATATCACAACGCTTTTCCTCTCCACATGTTTGCTTCTTCGATGCCACCACGGCTCCTTTGCTTTTGATATGACACCCATGTTATCGTAGAGCAATGGAATGGGAGATTTTGATGAGGAAACTTCACCAAGATCTAAGATGAACTTACATAACAATACAACCTCTTTAGCAACATCAGATGCGACTATGTGTTCTGCTTCAGTTGTTGATTTGGTAGTGGAGTCAGATTTCTTGCTACTCCATCTCACAACACTACCGTTGATAAATATGCATTTCATCATCTTTATTCATTTATTTTAGCTTTAAATCCCTTTATAAAACACCTTTAAATATTAATAAATATCTCCTTTTATAATACTTATTCTTGTGTAAATATTGTATATTTATCAATATTTTTACCTAAAATAAATAAATAAAGGGAAAATAAAGAAAACAAGAAGACTATAGACATGTAATAAATACATGCTGCATTTTACCCTGAGGATAGGTTAAGACCTGAACTAATCGACAAGAAATAAAGTAAGGGGATATAATGCCTAATATCTTCTCCATAAAACTCAACACTTTTATTGCATTCCAAATTAAGTAATCTTTAAAATGGGAATTATCATAAAAGTCAGAGTTAAGATGTGAAACGTGGCTTTTTGGAGTGCTATTCTATATTATACATATGTATTTTATTTATGTATATTTATTTTCCTTGTATTTTTGTATAGATCGCATTTGTAACTATTTGTGTATATTATATTTGCTTTATCTGAAATACAAATAAAAATCACAAAATAAAAAAATTCTATTGTATGTGTACGATATACTTATATTAAAAATCACCATTTATTAATCTAATAAATCATTTCTTAAAAATTAAACAAAAATACTTTTAAAATCCTTGAAGAATGTTGTAAATTAATAAATTACTACATTATGCGTGTAATTGTAAACATAATGTTTTAAAAATACATATGTTGTATATATAGGTATTATATGCCTATGAATAAATGGTTTTATTTATTTTTACATGTATATATAACTTCTTTAAATCATTAGAAATCACCATAAATAGCTTTATTTTAATACTAACATATTTTATTTTTAAAACTTTTTCATTTGAATTTATTTTCGATTCTATTTTTAATTTGTTTCATGTTTCCCCTATTTTGTCGTTTTGTTGTTTTGTCCAGCAGGGGGCATGAGCTCCCATTAGCTGAACCTAGGTTTGTTGACCTAGGTCAACTCCCCAATCTCTAGCCCTGCTTGATTCACTTGCTCGACGACCACTCTTCTCCTATTTTTCCTAGATGCTCCAATCACCAATGCCTCCCGATTTCTTCTCAGATATGTTAGCCCTAACAACCTTCATCGCCATATCATTAACCCCTTCTTTTCAGCCTCGATTCGTGTGATATCCAAAATTTAAAACTCATCCTACCTTACTCCTATTTATATCAAGACATCCTCTTGCCCCGAGTGATTTGTTTTTCGCGCGATTTTTTCACCCAAGGTTGAGCATGGGAGGAGCAAGTAGTGATAGGGCCCATTCCACCACAGTTGGGAGTGTGTCAGATCTGAAGGAAAACATGATCCACCAAAGCGCCACTGAAGGACATCAAGTTTCTTTGCCTGACGAGTGAATCGAGGTCGTGACCTCACCTCCGTCATCCGTAGATTCAATTAATTTTTTTAGCTTTTATTTTGTTCATAATTTCATTTTTAGTTTACGTTTTAGGTTAGATCCTTTCACCATACATCCTAGATATGATCTACTTGATCGAAGCTCCACTCTCATTGATTTCCACTGCCAACCATCGATTATCATTGCCTAACCATTCTCTGGCCTCTGCCCATAATCTATTTCTCTCTGATCAATCTTGATCTGGAGTTTGGTCTCCAGTTCGAACGACATCCACCGGGGACCCCAATTCACTCCCATTTTATTTGTTTTTCACCTAATAATTCAGTTGGAGATGTTCGTCTCTGAGTAGTAAACTCTTTGCAGACCTGTGGAACGCTTCTAAAGCTAGGAATCAAGATCTGGAGCAGTCGTCATCTTGCACACCACCTGGAACTCTAGATCAGAGATCGAGCACCTACACGCCTCTTCGTGACCTTCAAGCGATGGAGGAGCATCATAGGAAGCCATTCTGACTTTCAGGCTTCATGTTAGGTGGAGACATACCAATATCAGCTTAATCAAAGCTCGACGAGGTGCCTCTTCTTCCCAATTCTTCCTCCACTGCTTGCACTCGTTAGATCAAGAACTCCACTCCCAGACTGAATCCCGATCATCCAAATTGCCCCAATTATTACTCGTGGATCCATCACTCCATATCGAAGCAAGATCACATGATTCGCATGTGCCTCACAACCGTTTGGTGATTATTTTGCACCTTTTATCTTGATTGTTTTTATTTGTAAATAGGTCCTCGAAAGAACATGTGGCTTGTTATGAATAACTGAATAATTTTTAAGCAACCCTCTTTGTTTCCGTTAATTGCATTTGAATCTGTTTTCGGACGACACACGTGCATGGCACGTGAGAATCTGATTTATTTACAATAAAGTCCTTGGCACTTTCATGTTATTAGTTATCCCTTGGAAATAATTAAATCACAAATAAGTCTGTGCCAACATGACTCACATGCGTTGGCACGAGCTTTTTCATGGTAAATTTGCATTATCATCCTCACATGTCTTTTTTTTGCTATTTATTTAGTCCTAGAATTAAACTTTCGTTGCAATTTAGTCCATGTGAATCCGTTTGTTGATTTGCTAGTTAATTCCATTTAATAAATCCTTAATCACCATAAAAATTAAAAAAATGTTGTTAACTCCGGCTAATTAGATCTTTTGCCCCTAATTTTTATTTCTCATTTTAATTATTTTAATTATTTTTAGTGATTTAAAATACATAAAAATATTCCATGTTTGCGTTAGATAATTAATGAAAAAATTTAAAAATCTTTAGATAAAATTCTACAAAAAATTACGGGTGCTTGTTTTTTATTTGTTTTAATTTCTGTCCAAATTTCATCTTTAAATTCCCCATAAATACAAAAAATAGCAAAACATTAAAAACACTAAACAAATTCATAAAGATTCACATAAAATCCTAAAAATTATAAAATTTCTTTCTAGAAAATTTAAAAAATGATCCTTGTTTATGTATATAACTTCTACATTTTTTGATTTTATTTCTTATTACAAAAACCTAAAAACATCTACATTGTTTTCTATTTGTTATTTTTCCTATTTTTAATTGTTTTAAATATAAAATACTAAAAAATCACAAAAATAGTAAAAAATTATTAAAAATATTTTATTTGATTTTTTCTACATATTTTTATCTTATTTTAAAAATACAAAAGAGCTTTTCCCTTTCTTTATTTTTATCTTTATTTTGTTTGTTTTAAAAATTAAAAAAAATTTGAAAATAAAAATAAAAATCAATAGAAAAACATAAATTTAGAAAATCATATATATATATATATATTAAGAATTTCCTTTAAAAACTAAAAAGCTAAAAATCCATAAAAGACCAAGATTATGCGTAAAAAGGAATCCTTTTATTTCATTGATTTTCTTCTTTGATTTAAATAACCGTTGGGACTTGTAGCCTCCTGAATTCGATCATGTATGTTATACAGATAAATAAATAACAAATAGTTCTCTTGCTTACATTTGATTGCTTTATTTGTCTTATCTCGAGAGATCAATTAATCAATTTTTGTTGAGGGTAATTTTGGGTTACATCGATATTTTCCATTAATTCAATTAAATAACCCCTTGGTTTTCCAAGTCCAACAACCATTCAACAGGAATATAAACCCTAAAGTGGACTTCCTATCATCTACATCTGATCGAAAGTCTAAATTCGTGTACCTTAGGACTTGAATATCATTATCCTCATAGACCAAGACGTAGTCCTGAGCTCTTCTTATGTACTTTAAGATGATTTTCACTACGGTCCAGAGTTTCTCTCCATGGCAAGGATGGTAATGGCTTACCACCCCGTTTGCATGGAAGATGTCTGGTCTTGTACACATCATGGCATACATCAAAGCTTCTTACAAATATGCATAAAGGCATTCGACCACGACTTTCTTTTCCTCAAGAGTTTTAGGACCCATCCCTTTAGATAGGTGAATACCATGTCTTATATGAAGGAAATCTTTATTGGAACTATCCATCTTGAGTCTTTCCAAGATCTTTTTGATGTACCCTTGTTGTGATAAGTCCTAATATCATCTTTTCTCTATTTTTAAACAACTTCAGATCTAATATGCAAGAGGCTTATTCAAGATCTTTCATCTCAAAAGTATGGAATAAATAGACCTTAACATTGGCAATCATCGTAATATCTTGCCCAATGATAAGGATGCCATCTACATAAAGCACAATGAACACTATCGAATAAATATCTGGTCAGCACCACTCGCTTCTTGGCTTTCGACTCTTGCTGACGACTACTAATAACTAGGGACTACCTCAACTGAATGGAGGCTCAGTACGTTGATGACAACAACACTCTAGTAAGCTTCTTGTACACACATGGCTCATTTGGATTCTGAACGAAATCATAACTCTTAATGGTTTCATCAATTCGGACGTTCCAATTAAGAGAAGCTTGTTTAAGTCCATAGATGGATTTCTTTAGCTTGCATACTTTGCCTTCCTCAGCTACGAAGCCCTGGGGTTGCTACATATAGATATCCTCCTTGAGGTATCCGTTGAGGAATGTGATCGACATCCATATGCCAGATTTCATAATCAAGACATCAGTTATAACTAGAAATGCCCTGATGGATTTAAGCATGGCTACAAGAGAGAATGTCTCATTATAATCAATTCCTTCTCTCTGTGTGTAGCCCTTGATTGTGACATGCTTCAAAGGTCTCTACCTTCCCATCGGATCCCCTTTTTCTCTTGAAGATCTATTTTCAATCAATGGGTTTGACCACTTTAGGTGGATCTTTGAGCGTCGATACACCATTTTTGTCCATGGAGTTTATCTTATACTCCAGTGCTAGCATCCAACTCTCCATATCATGATTAATAATACTTCATATAAAGTTGAGATCATCATAAGACTTTTCTGGTACATGGAATGTATACCTTTTATATGGTCTCACAACCCTATAACTTAGTCTAAATGTTAATTGGATTCATATTGCATAATTAAATGTAAATATAATTTACATTTAGTTTTAGATGGAAGAATATGATTCATAAATATCAATGATTTGTTTGCAATTGTTTCAAATAATTTGCAAATTATTTGGTGATATATTATTGATAAATAATTCCATGGATAAATATTTATGTAATAATATTACATTAAAGAAGATTACGAAATTATGTCTCTAATCTCATGGTAGGCATCACCCTTCAAATGAGGAAGGATTCTATCTCCTTTCCTCATTTTTGGAAGAGGCTCTCTCATTTTCCTATCTATTCATGAAAAAATTTATTTTGAGATTAAATTTGGATCATGAATTAATAATTGATTTATTAATTGTAGATTTTATTTACTTGGAGCACAAGTAAAATCTTTTAATCTCAACCATTGATTACTAATTAGGAGTGCATTTCCACCGTACATTGTTCTATAAAAGAGAGGTTAACCATAGATCTCTTTCATTCATTATGCAACATAACTATTGGAAGCAACTCTCTCTCTCTCTAATTCTATACATCTACTCTGTCTCTATACAAACCCTGGTGGTTGTCCCCTTTCCCTAGATTTGTGGACACTGCAATCGTCGCCATGCTGCTGTCGTGTTATCAGACTGATTGCTCGTGGATTTTCCTCTTTATCAATGCTGAGAGATCTTGAAGAAGATGTTGGATTTCATTAGATTAAATAAAAAGATTCCCTACTTGAATTTTCACCTTGGATTGTGGGAAGCATGCATCTCTTCCACGCGTACACAAGTCCTCTCGTCGGATCAGACTTGAGACAGAAGGCTTCTTCCTTTAGAGGCTTCGAGATTGCAATCACGCTTCAATAGATAAATATTATACTCGTGTGATTATGATGAAATTGCAGGATAATTATTGCTATGACATGTGGTTTCGTTGAATAAAATTTTATTTCGATGCACTATCGACTCGTATGACTAGTCAACCTAGATCACATACGATTCAATCTCCATGCTTCTATGATATGTGAGGAAAAATTACCTCCCTTGAAGTAGTACTATATCCTAGTTTAAAGGTCTTGAATATGATCCAAACCCTGATGGAACAAGGTTTTGGATATCGAATATGCAAAAACTTGATGTTTTTTACATAAATGCGATTCTAAATTAGTTTTCTACATAGTTGATGCAAATTCTATTTTCACTAATTTGAACGATTTTTAGGGATAATAAATCATGTTTAGAATGTCTGAACATGTCCCAAAAGTTTCACCAAAGGTTGACAATAATCAAGCATCGATTTGGATTCGAAAAATTCCCGTAGTGTGTTGTTTTTGCATGGAATTTCAGATCTATAACTTAATAAAATTTAGTTGCTAATTTCCTATCAAAAACAATTTAATTATGTTAAGAATAAAATTAGTAATTCACTTGAATTTATTTCATGTGATTCCGAGTTCAATTGCCCTAGATATTCAATATCTAGTTGGATTGGGTTGAAAGATATTATATCACCTTGATGACATTTTTTATGTGTTTATCATTCAAAGTTAATCATGAAAATTATGAATCTTACCTTATTAAATTTTGTATCATTTATTTGGAGAAAATAATTGACAAACAGAAACTTGATCGGATGATTGTTTCATGACAAACCTCAAATTGGAAGCTAGAAAAGTTGTAGTTCAATAATTTCCATGCAAAACAACTAGATCGCTTGATATGACTAGATTTAGGAACATTATTTTTTTTTAAATTCCTAAATTTCTGAGTGATTAATATATATTATCATACATAGTCGAAAGATCGATAAAACTTCTTGGTATAATTTTTACCAATTATGTTGTCTCAAATTAGAATGGTGATGGTGTCTACGCATGGATATGATAATGGGTTATCTAATTGGCACCCTACACCGCATTGTCGGTAAAAGCACTCCCTTTTACATAACATGTATGACCTAGCCATATCTGTTTCAAGAAAATGTGGAATGAGAAGTCTATGCATACTTTTAACAATTAAATTGGAATAAAATGTATAAGTGAGGGTGTATACTATATAGTAATATGAAGCAAGATTTTGTTTGTTGATTTCATTGGATTATTGTTGATTTACGTGATTAAATTAATACAATTCAATTAAAATACACAATAAATTATAAATAAAATTGGATTTCAAAGCAAGATGCCGGGCTTTATCAGGACACCTTAGGGAAAGGGTTGATCATGATAACGTGATTCAAATGATCAATCATAATTTGAATGGGATATGGAGGATCATAAAATGACATCTATGATCTCCCATCAAGGCATGGGGTACCATCTTCGTGGATTATACAGTGGATATGCCTATGCGAAGTCATAGCTCCAATGTGCAAACGCGCATAGATTAGGATCTCTGCTTCTCGAAAGAGACATGCTGTATGCAGAGTGACCCCAATGTTCCCCATATAATTAAGGTGGTATTTGATTGTGCATAGCGAGTTCCATTCGTGTTGATGGTTGATTCAATTGACAATGAATCAACATCACCTTAGGGTGGTGGGCTCGGGTGTCAAAGATCGAATTGGAAAATGCAAGATGGACTTGCAAGGTGAAAAGAATTCCCGCTTCCTTCTCTTGAGTTATATTTTCTCGTATTATTGGGGTGTGACAAAGGTGGAAAGGAGATCACAGATCTTGGTTGAGGTACTTAGGTTAACATACCTCATGCTTTGAAAGTTCAAAAGGGGATGAACTTTCAAGGTGATAAAGTTGTGATAACTTTGATTTAAAATAAAATTAACCTTAATAAAAGTAAAAATATAAATTTGCAGAAATATCTTATTTTAGATAACCTTTACTAAACCCACTCAAATCTATACTCAATCATTACAAGTATCATGCATTGGATCCAAGATCAAGATGTAATACTTGCCATTGGACACATAATATATGTGGTTGTAATGTAAAAGTTTTCTCGTAATAATGAGGAATGATAGTTATTAGATAGTAGGACAATAACAAAGGGCTTGCGTGTCTCTACAATCTTGATCTCTCATCAAGTGTGCTTTGAAGTAACGTCGATGATGATCGTAATTCTCAAGAACATTCTAAAATCGAAGGGGGTGTTTTGGCAAACATAAGTGCTCTCATCATTTAATCATGAATGATGAGGTTCACTGCATTGTGCAGAATGGTGGCTTCATAGGAGATGATGTACTCAAAAATTTTGAGCACTTTCCTGAACCAAAGTCTTCAAGAGTTAAGATGAGAGTGGATATGATGAGTATATGCTAAATTTATGATCTATCATATCATTATTTTATTATCCTCCTTATTAATCTAGTAAATAAATACTAACCATAATTAACTAAAATTAATAATTAACTTGATGTATATAACTAGCCCTTGTCATTGTAAATAATTAACTATAGAGATTTTTACCCAGCAAACCCTATAATCTTTGTCAATTACCTCTACGACCTTTGAAACATCCTAATTCCTCCCTTAACCTCGTAAACTTTCTCCGTCTTACCCCACGAACCCTACCGTTAAATTGACACATCTAGAGTTAACTTCTTTAGGTTAAAAATGAGTTAACCTAACCAATTCACGATCGGACGACTAGAATTACCCAAGAGAAGAGAGAAAAAATCCTCCCTCTCCCAGCTTCTTCTCCCACTGCACAACCTCTTCCATCTCTCCTCCCTCACGACCAGGCTTCCACAAGCACCGGGGAGGCGGTCGACATCCAGGGGGAGGGGGCTTGACACGTAGACTGGAGAAGGTGGGGGTCGACGAGGGGAGGACGGAGGCTTCTGATGGCAGGTCGGGGGTGCTTGGAGCAGGGGGAGGGTGCTTCGATCGGCGGGGGGAGGTGGCGTCACAGGGGAGGAGGAGGGTTGAGGGAGCTTCGAGCAGGGGTAGGGTGCTTCGATCAGAGAGGGGGGGGGGGGGGTTACGGCTTCGAGCAGGAGTGGAGCTAGTCAGGGGTTGTGGGCTTCGAGAAGGGGAGGCGGTGGACATGGCTTCGAGCAGTAGAGGGAGGGGGCTTCACAGGGGAGGCGGCAGGACGGGGGAGCTTTGAGCAGGGGGGAGGGTGCTTCGATGGGGGGGGGGGGCACTTCGAGTAGGTGTGCGTCCATCTCCCATTGAGATCAAATTACCCATCGGAGCTCGAGTTCTGCCATCTGCCCACTCCTACACCGTTTCCCTCAAGCATACCGTCGCTACCCTTTCCAAGTACGACATGTCATGGTCGGTTCCCTCCCGTTGTCGTACCCCACTCTGCCTTTATCCCCGGTCCCACCAACCAAACATCTCTCATATAATAACTTCTGTCGGCTCTCCCAGATAAAGGTGTTGTGCAGATGAACTCCATGTAAAGATGTATTTCAACTAATCGATGACTATGATCTTCCAGATCTCCAGATGCTGATCGGAGTAGATGTTGGAACACTAGAGGTCATTTCTTTTCTCGTTCCTACTTGTGAAGTGCTCAATTTTTGCTTCAATATGGAGACGAGGGCTCCACAGCTTCTACTGAATGCTTGGGGGTATGCTTTCTGGCAATGATGAGGATTCAACGATCCAATTGGAGCAGAGTTGCTTGCTGCAAATGAATCCTCTTTCTTGATTTGTAGGGGACGTCGCTGGAGGTGGAGGGGGCTTCTAGCAGGGATCGTCGTCGTTGTTGTATGTCGTCGTAGTGCTCGGGGCATGGCCAGTGGGCGGAGGGCTCGGGGTAGAGAGGAGGTTCTAGAGGACAGATCTGACGTGGGTGGGCAGGAGTGACACTTATAGTAAATTTGATAAATAAAATGAGTATAATGTAAAAGAAGATAACAGAATCCGGTTAGTCTTAACGATTAAATGGATGGGGGTTAACCACAGGGTCTGTAGGACAAAGGTTAACAAGTTTACCGGGGTGAGGGAGGAATTAAGATGTTTCAAAGGTCGTAGAAGTAATTGATAAAGATTATAGGGTCTGCCGGGCAAAAATCCCTTAACTATATTATTGTGATTTATTTTGGTGTTTTCTTATTTACTAAAAATCTAAATATTGTATATATTTATTTTGAGACTAAACAGAAATAAAAAATACAAAAATAGAAAAAGAATTACAACAAGTGCTTTTAATTCATTAAAAACAAATACGAAATTATAATTTTGTACGCATGCCCTTGTTTGCCTTTTTGTTCAACATGAAGCTTGTAGATCTCATCGATATCTACAACTTTAATGTTTTATACTTTTTGACTTGAGGCTTATACTTATTTATTTTATATTTTCCTTTGTTTTTTCTATTTTTGCTATTTTCCTATTGGGCCATGTGGTGCCCGCAAGGCCGCCCATGTTTCTCGACACTTTAATCACTCCTGCCTATTTTCTCCACCATCTGATGGACGATGATGGATTCCATATCCACCGTTCATCAGCGCTCCTCACCCCTCCTTTAGCCATTGGATCACTAGATCCAACAACTCATCTCCTTCGTCTACCTCAGTAACGACCCCATCGCCCATCTATACCTCGCTGACCAACGTTTTCCCCCCATTTTCTCCAAGAACCTCCCACATCCTTCTCCCACGTTGACCTCTTCCATGTGTAGCCCTATGATGAATATCCATTTCATCACCTTTTTTCTTTCATTTTGGCCATTAAACCCTAGCTAAATGCATTTATATAGAACTATATTGCATAAAATAACCTCTATTATTTTTGTGTAAATATTGTCTAAAATAATCTATTTTAAGCCAAAATAAAATAATATAGAAAATAAAAGAAAAGGAAAGGAAACGACATACCATAGTATATGACCCAAAACCCCCAGATCGAGGCATCATAGTGATTGGGTCAATAAGAAAAAAAAGTGGGGGGAGATAAGGCCCAGGCATGGCAATAAAAACCCTAATTCTTACTCTTCAATAAGTTCGATTTAGTACCTATTTTATTCTTTATTATTTATACTTAAAATAAATATACTTTATACATGAAAGTTATAGATAAATACATAGAAAATACAACAATTATTTCATACAAAAATAATGCACCATGTGCGCTATACACTGAGAATAAGAAGCCAAAATCCAAACTTACACAGACATATATTTTCTTCATATGAAAACTCAATATTTACCTACTCACTTTTAATATGCTATTTAATGAAGATGGCTTCATTCAATTTGAAGTTAAGATGCAAAAGTTAGGTTTTGGACCCCTATTGTACAATATACACGAATAAAATAATCATTTTATTTATTCTTTATATTTTCATACTTTTATATTTTTTGTATGTTTTAAATATTATTTATAATAATTATACATAATTAAAATAAATAAAAGTCACTAAAAATGCAATAAAATAAATAAGCATACAAAAGCACATAGATGAGATATACATACTTATACCTATATATATTAAATACATATATTTATCTAAGTATACAAATAACCTCAGCAAAATACAATAAAAAAACATATACTTGTATTTAATTAAATTAAAAACATATAAATTAATAAAATCTAAAATAGAAAATTAAAATAAAATACCTAATATATAGGTAAATATACCTATATTTATATTTGTAAAGATAACATACAATAGACTAACTTATAAAAATAAAAAATCATAATAAAATACTAAATAAAATAGTAAATATTTATCATGTTTTGACTAAAAATTAATAAAATCACTTACTATTTTAATTTGAATTAATAATAATTTCCAATCTATTTTGTCTTCTTCTGTCCTACATGGACCAATGGGAGCGCGCACAGAATTGACCTCGGTCAGCTCCCTACTCTCACTGAGATCTGCATCTGACAGGCATAGGCCAACGACTTCCTCGATTTATCCCCATCATATCTTATATTTTTAGGGTTCGGATCCTTCATCATTTTTATGCCTCGATCCTTGATCTTTCACGCTGGAGCACCTTCTCAATCGATGTTGGGATCAATAACCCTAATCAAACATCCTCTTGTACATATTTATCTCCTCCGCCCATTTTGAATTTTTCTATCCCCTTTATCCCCTCGAAATCCTTGGCTCTCGTGCCTTAGAGCTTCCTAGTGATAACATGAGTCTCGTCGAACCAGTTGGCGTGGAGGAAGAGGAGTGGAGGCTGAGATCCGAGCATCGCCAGGCACCAGTAACGGAGCTCCTCTGACTCCTTCATTTTCTGGGGTAGAACCGTAGTCTAGCTCTTTATTTCTGTTCTAAGGACTTAGATTGGATTAGGATATCTTTTGATTTCACTTAGGTTCGTCCTATTTTGCTAAAATCCAAGATCTGTATTTAGTCGGAGCTGAGCTCCAACGACTATTTCATCGTCACTTAGCTATCCTCCTACGACCATATCACCTTCCATTTCACTCCTCTCCGTTTCAGCTATGCCCCACGTGCCTCCAGTCCCCTCGATATTGCTCCTCGTATCAGGGAATCAACCCTCATACTCTGCCTCCTCGCTAGAGGGCTCTGCCTGACTTCTCCCACGTTCATCTCACCCCAATAAGACCACTGAAGCCCTCTTGTTGCGTGTATATTCTTGTCTGCAGGTTATAGAGGGGCAAAGGACATTACTTGTGTTGATTTTTGCCAAAGACAAGGTACATGGAGCCCCGTTATTTGCTCGTAGGGATGAGCATTGGGTTGGGCCAGCCCGGCCCAGCCCGAAGTTCGGCCCGGCCCAAGCCCAAACGAACATTGGACCGGGCTTGGGCCTAATTTTTAGGTCCGAAATTTTTTTGGGCCGGGCTCGGCTTGGCCCAACCCGACTCGGCCCACGGGCCCGACTCAAAGAGGGCCCGAACCCTTCCATATGCTACACGTATGGAAACTCTCACATGTCATGCACACTTTGTTCATGTATCCTATCTTCATAGAATGTTTATAAATCAAGAGAGTCATGTGTGGGACATATGAATTGATGATCATTGTATTTTATTTCAGAATTAATTTTTTCTTAATTAGTCTATGTCTTAGATTATGATGGTTATTCTTGAGTTTTTAGTGTTTGTTTTTTCTATTATAATATTTTCTATTATTGAACCTTTGCCCAATACGAGCATTATGTCTATTTTTTTAACATGTAGTGCCTTGTGCACATGTTGTTGTTAACTGTGTAAACTTGGTTCACTCTTTCAATTTCTTTAATGAGAGACGTTTATGGTATGTAACATTGAGTGGACTTTGTATAAAATGAGAAATCATCTCTGGTAGAATTGAGTTTTAGTTATTTTACAAGTATTATGGCATATGTTTTAAACAATTTTAGCTCGTCTAACTTGAATTGAGATTGACTTTAAACACAAACTCAATGTTAATAATATATAATGGGTTAAGATGGGCCAACCCGGCCCAATCCTAGCCCATAGGAATTGGGGGGGGCCTGGGCTTGGGCCGAACCAAAAGAAATTTTGCGGGCCTCAGCCTGGCCCAAGCCTGAAGTTTTTAAGTGGGCCTGGGCCCTTCAAGGCCCGGCCCGGCCCAGCCCGGCCCATGCTCATCTCTACTTGCTCGACTTCACCTGACCATGATGGAGCTCTAAGGACCCTTCTAAAGCATCCATTTGGCGCAGAACATCATCTACGGTGTTTCGGGCTACTTGGGAGCATCCCAAATCACTGGAGATGCCTTGGAGAGCAGATCACAGCTCACAGGAGGCAAGCTTCTTCCTAGTTCTTCCAGGACCTTTCCCCACCGTTGATGAATCTCGCATCTATCATGCTAAAATTCAATTATTAAACTCCTAGTTTAAATTATTTACTAAAATCCCCTAATAATCAATAATTTTATCTTATCTTATATTGTACAGAAACTGTGTATAATTAACCCTTATTTATAATATTTAATTACTATTATTTTCTTTGTTTTTATATTTCACTTAAAGTCCATAAAAAATAGACTAATAATTGTATATAATTTCCCTAACCTTTAAAAGAAATAAAAAATACAAAAAACCTCAAGACCCAAATATGGCGTTTTTATCCATTTAAACATACCCCCAAAAATATTGTTTTGTACAAATGACCTCTTTTGGCTTTTTGTCCAACATGAAACTTGTAGACCTCATAGAAATCTACAACTTTCATTTTGACTTTTTTTTTTCTAATTTTTCCCTGAATTAATTCTTTTTAATTTTCTTTATTTTCGCATTTATTGATTTTTCTTATTGGGCCATGTGGCGCTCTTTGGAGCTGCCATGCGGTAGCTCCCTCTTGCGCCATATGCCACATCTTTTGGCCCTTGGATCAAGCCTCCCCCATACCTATCTCCACCGTTCCTCTTTCACTTATTCCCAACCGTAAGATCATCCCCCTGATCTAATCACAACCACCCCTTCCGCCTCAAACTCAACCGCTTGATCGCCTTCTCATCCTATGCCTTTCCTTGCTCCATGTCACTCACTCCACCCCCATGTAGGATGAAACCCCACCTACATCTCCACCGCACATACCCACCTCCTCATCAGCCGCTCGATCTGATATGATAGATCATATCCGCATCGTTCACCCACACTGCAATCTCGACCATTGGATCACATGATCCAATTGTGCAAAGCTCTTCGTATACCTCCAAACGCCCCTCCCCCAGCTATTTCACCTCGCGCCCGCTCTGCCCCCTTCCTATTTTGGAAGGTACCTTCGACCTCCTTCTCCTCTCGTAATGCCACCACCATGTAGATGGTTCCTTTGCCATCCTCGCGCGACCACCATCCCACCTCCATTACTCCTCTGCCATTAAACCTCTATTAGAAACCCTCCCCGCCACCACATAACTGACTACCGCCTTCTCCTATAAAGTCCTCCGCTCCACCCTCCGTTCACCTCGCCCACCATTTGACGGAGCTCGCCTAGCCCCTCTTCATGACAAGAGGAGGTGGAATTGGCCGGGGAAGATGGCCAATCCTCCAAGGTGTCAACCCACGACATCGACTGTCGTGTCGCGGTGCCTTAGGCCCGATGAGCTCTGTGCCATTCTTCCCTGCTCCACTGGAGAAGAAGCCAAGGGTCTTTGCCTCCGTCGCCCCACAATCGTCCATCCACCTCACTCACTTCACATTTCACACACGACATGCTTCGGCTACGAATAACCTTGTAGGATCTTCATTGGCAGAAGCTTGCACCGGAGCTCCATCGAGCATTTCTCCTCCGGCAAGGCTTCGTTGACCAACCACTCTAAACTCTCCTAGAACCTTGTTGTACCTCCAACCTCTATGCCAGGACCTCAGCCAGCTTCCTTGAACCTCAGGCGGGCATCTGAAGCATGAAGGAGTGTATAGGATGTCGTCTGAGCGTAGCCTCCTCCGGCGACATGTGATGGAGCACAACAAGCAGTCACCGTCCGATCATCTGGATCGGACGGTCCTGATGACGCCACGTGGTCCTTGCAAGCCTCGTACCGACCCTACAGGTTCGGGAATCTCGAGCCTCATGTTGAAGCCCTCATAGTAGCCACGTGGCCTGAGCCTGCTGCCTCTCTCGAGCCTGGCCCCTTGCATGCCCAATTGGGTAAATTACATGAAAGACCATGCATGTTTCTAATATTTCAATTTGGTCCTAAAGCGCGTGCCTTACGTGTGCTCATGGGTATTTTACAGGGAGGTCCTTACTGTTTCTGGAAATTGCATAAATGCCCTTATGCACAATGGAATATTTACAAAGGGCCCCTGCTGGTTTTGCTAAATTGCAAATAGTCCATCTAAGGACCTATTTACGAGTATCTATCTCTTAGTTCTCGCATTTTAAATACATTTATGCCCTTACACTGTTTACTTCATATCTTGAGTATTTTAATTCCAAATTACATGATTTCAGTGTCATTTTGTTATTTATTTCACCCTCTATCTAATGGCATATTTAATTTCCTCATTTGACACTAAATGAAATATGACGAAATTTTATGCTCTATAGTGTCCTTTGCTTTATAAGTCTCTGCCATTGATAGATACTTGCTCTTAATTGTGACGCTCAATTTGACTCTGACTTTAAACCATATCAATTATGTGACCTTTTTAGGGCATATTTGTATCTTATCTTCTGTATGATCATTTATTGCATGTCATCCATCTTGCATCTCATATCTAATTGAATCTTAAAAATCCAATAAAAATTGCATGCATACATTTGTCTAATGTGCATTTTATTGTGCACATGCATGAAGCCCTAAATACTTGATGATAATCACACATCATTGACAAAATTTGATAAATACCTTAAAGAGGTTTGTGTCCTTGTGCTCGATCTTGGTAAACTTGCCAAGTAAAAATAATGTCCACACATTTGTAGGTGTGGTCGTTTTGCTGGACCAAATTTGCCTCCTATGTTACGATAATGATCGATTATTAAAGAGGCAAATTTGACGTTCATCAACCGTCAGATCAAGATCAAGCCCCAAGTCTTCCAGGTTTCGTAGGTTTGATTGCCTAGCAACCATCAGATCTACTATTGAGATGTAATCTCCCTTCAAAGCGAAGCATCATCCACCATCCAGACGTCGACACATGTATAAGTGACTAGATCTAGATCGTTGGCCAACGCCTTTTAGGGGGTATTTTGCAAGCTCTATCCCAGTTTTTTTTGTATTTTATTTCTTGTCCATAAAATTTTGTCTATAGTGTAAAAGTTTTTGTAATATTTGCAATAGACCCCATGTGTTATCTTTATTTACACTTAGGTTCCTTGACACGCCACCTCACGTACCCATACACGTGAGATGGTGGGTTTTTGTGTGGACCTCTCTGAGCTTTGGTGTTATTGTTTAGTCCAGTAAGGTTGTACTTAAGTTCAAAACTTTTGTGGAATTTTTTCTTGCATGTCCTACCGTTTTTAGAAAATTACAACCATAACCCTGCTTGTATTGAATGGTTAAAATATTTGTAGGAAAATAATGTAGAGGTGGTTAGACTTTAAAATTGTGTTTTTGATTGTATTTTACTTAATTTTTCATTTTAGTCCCTACCAATGTTGAATTTTTATTTTCTTTATTTCTTGCAATCCCTTTCTAATTGTTTCTAACCCTAAAAAAGTAATACAAATTATTAAAGAAATCAAAAAATAGTTTTACTATTTTTAAATTTTGTTTATAGTATATATAATATTTTGAAATTAGTTTTGGAAATTTTAGATATATTTAGCCATTTTTGAAATCCCGGACAATCTAGCTATATATTATTGCCCATCATTTTATTATTTTTATTCAAATAAAAATACAAAAATAGCAAAAATTAAGATGAAAATCACAAAAATAGATTAAAATATAAAAAAAACATAATCTTTTTGCCAATTTTGTGCTCTATTCCGCTTGCTCCATATGTTCGAGATCTAAACATACCTACACCTATACACACTATTTGTAGAGTTATAATAAAATTTAACTCCATATTTTTATTTTTCATTGTGTGATCTATATTATGGGTTAATTATTGTTTGAATAGAGGTTCTCATTCGGTCACCGATGAATATGCATTTCTTCATCTTTATTCATTTATTTTAGCTTAAAATCCCTTATAAAACACATGTATATATATATATATCAATAAACCCTTCTTCTTACTAAACGACATGCTTATGTAAATGTTGTATATTTATTACTATTTTAACCTAAAATGAATAAATAAAGAAATAAAGGAAAAATAAATAAATACAAAACTATATATATGCAATAGATACATGCTGAATCAGACCCGAGAGAAAGTCAAGACTTGACCTGATCTACCAGGAATAAAGTAGGGGGAGATAAGGACAAAAACACCAAAAATCCCAAAAAATACACTTGCGACTTGTACTTGTTCATCAATTGTACATTATTGTGTATAATACACAACTCTTTCATTATTTTATTCACTACAAATTCTTTGTAAGTGATAATTATTTCTTATTGAAAATTGTGAATAAATTCTTTTGTAAATAGTGATAATAATTTCGATAAAAAACATGTATATACTGATAAATAATATCACTTTCCAAAACCCACAAAAGTAAACATTCCAAGATCAATATTTTTCCTACTTGAACTCGGAATTTATCAAACTCACTTTCATTAAACTCTAAATTAAATTATCTTTAAAATGGAGGTGAATCCATAAAATTCAGAGTTAAAGTGCGAAATTTGGCCAACTGGGGTATTACTGTATATTATACCTATATATACTCTATATATGATATTTAATCATTTATTTTCTTCCACATAATTTGTGAATATTAAATTTTAGTTACTTGTAAATATTGTATTTAACTCAAATAAAATACAAATAAAAATCACAGATCAATAAAAATAAATTGTTGTATATGTTGTATATTTAACAACATGTATATATTATACCTATACCTATTTGATTAACCTAACAAATTAACTCATAAAAATCAAATAAAAATATCATTAATATCCTTGTAAAATATTATAAATAAATAAAATATTAAATTATGTATATGTATATATCAATAATAAATTAAAAATTAAAGTTTTGTACGTATATATATATATGTATGTATACTGGGAAATAACACTTTGTATTTATTTTAAACCTTGTAATTATGTTATTTAATTAATTAAAATCAGTAAAATCAACTCTAATTTATTCTTAACATTTTTTTATTTACATTACTTAATAAAATAATTCATTTTTATTTATTTATTTATTTAATTAACATTTTCATACAGTTTTGTCTTCTTGCCTATTTTGGACGCATCCTAGGCGCGACCATATTGGTCGACCCGGGTTTGTTGACTCAGGTCATCTTCTCATCCTGTGCCTCCTCTTCCACTAACTTTTCTCAGTCGTTAATTCAACTCAATTTCCCCATGCGCTATGATTCATAACGCCTCCCGCATCCTTCGTCAATATTCAAGCTTATTCAAGCCTCTTCTACATCGACTTAAATGTTCCATCAATAGATCGCCACCCCTTTTGAATTTCAAAACCTTTCCTGAGCCAAACCTATAAATATCCACCCTTCAACTCTAACGAGGAATTAATCTGTTTTTTAATCCTTAAAGCACTTTCGATCTAGTGGGAGAGGCCTTCTTCGGTGATAGTGGAGTTGATCTCCGATCATGAGGGAGATTTGAAGGTTAGATCACCTAATTCACAATGTGGCCAGAGTTCTCCGCGCCACGTCCCAACTCTCCGCCATCTACAACGGAGGTCGATCATCATCACCCTTCATCGTAAGGTACATAGGGTTACTTAGATTTGTTTTAGCATTCATTTCATTAAATTTTGCGTTTGTTTCAATAGAATTGAACCACCATCTTCAACCTCTGATCACCTGATTGGAGGAGCTTCGATCATCAAAATCACCCTCCAACTACGCTTACACACTCAAAATGTGTACTCGGTCTTAGTTCCTGATTGTGCGTTCGATCTGTCGGATCACGAGATCGAGTCCTCTGATTTTTGTAATCTTGATCTTTCTTCTCTCCTTAACGATTCTCACAAGGATGATCCGATCTATGAGATATTCGATGATGTGTTTGATTTCTCTACATTATGTACATCGGATATCGGTTGTCTTATTGAGTTTCCTAATCTTAACCTTCCTTACATTTTCGAACAGTGATTAACGTCGAAGATTTCATGATTGATCCCTCTTTCACCGTGTTCCATTTTTTCGGCTCAACCCAATCACTCCATTCTAACCTTGAGCCGATCATTCCATTTGTGCTACCCGTGTCTGACTTTACTTTCTCTTCTATTTACCCGGTAACAGACACCCTCTTGATTGCTTATCTGGGTGTCATCATTTACACAATGGACCACATTGTTGTTCTTACATAGAGACGACAACGGCAGTTCGGTATTCATATTACAGATGTCATCCTGAACCTTAATGCTTCATTGTCCTAGCCTTTGTGCCCAGCTAGGGATGTAAACTCTATCACTTGTTGAGAGACACCTCAACAATATCTTCTTTGCACACACACACACACACACATATGATTTGTTATTTCCTTCTTTCGTTTATTGTTCACCTATTTTCACATGTATGTGCTATACTTAGTACGATCTCTATCCTAAGCATAGGGAGGTGAATGCCTTGAGTTGTTCATATTTGTCATGTTTCATCACTCTTGGTGTTGCTTATACTTAGGGATACCTTACCGTAAGTATAGAGGGAGTGATGTTGTTAATACCGTCTTTTCTTGTTTTTATTTTCTTTACTTTCTCCAGATATTTCATTTCCTTCAATTTGTTGATATTCTTTTTCTATACTTAGAGTTCTTTTAACCTAAGTATAGGGGCAAACGAGTCGAGTTATTGAATTGTTCATTCTCTTCCTCAGTCTTCCCCATTTGTACAGTCTTTTATACTTAGGATTATTTGATCCTAAGTATGGGGTGATTGCCGACTTCTATCTATTCTTTGAATCATTGTTGTATAGTATTCTTTTCACTTTTCTATACTTAGCACGAGTTATGTCTTCCTTTGTAGCTCTTTGATCACTATGAGGACATAGTTCGATCTAAGTAGTGTCGCATATATTGTATATATACTTTAGCCATAACTCGTACTTTTATTAATTAAAATAGCTATAAAAATGTGTTGTATACAATTGTAGAAGTATTTTATTAGAGTGATTTATGGGATGTATATATTCGTAAAATCCACGTGTCTATAAAACCCTTAATTATTTATCTTTCTTGCATATATAAAATTATTATCTAAATCGGTGTATAAAATTTATATAATCCTTGTATATACTTATATATATTTTACTAACCCTTTTTCTTTAAAAAACCATAAAAATAATTTAAAACCATAAAAATTTGCAAAACCCTTTGAAAACATTTCAAAAAGATTTTCTTTTTTATTTCTTAAAAATATTTTTTCTTGCATTTGCATGTGCATTTTTCATAATAGTAATGACATTGAAACTAATCTGGAATAAAATTGAAGAATGGAGCTTGGTTATGACCTTAATCCATTTAATTTCAGAGGAATCTTATAAGAACTGGAGTTGATACTTGTCAGGTTCTAGCGACTGAATTCTTTGAGTCTACGAGATTATGTTCATTATCAGCTTGACTAGTTTAACTAGAATATTTGACAACACACACATGATTCTTCTAGACCGTGGCTTAACTAGGACAAGCACTCTACACGTAGCTCTTCTTGGATGAGGTGGTGAGGGGGGAAAATCTTTTGGCTTGGGGTAGTTGAAACAGCTCCCACTACCCTTGTTAATTCGAGCAAATTAATGTTCAAATTAATTAAGAATGTTCGTTGCAGTCGAATAATAAGAGCAAATAAAAAAAACTACTTTCAATTAAAGCAAGCTAATCTAGAGCGGCAATTTTTTTTACTCGGGCAAGCCCAAGGTCGAACTCAGGGAGGCAGCTGCCTCCTTAGGTAGATTTTTAGCAAGGACCAAGGTTTGAATTTCATGGGATAATTTTTTTGTCTTTTTCGATTTTTTTATGCAAGACACATGCACAATCCAACCGAATTACAAGTTAATTCAGATAAGTGTTCAAATTAAGTCCAAAAATTATGAAACTCAGCTAGATGATGAAATGGGATGAAATTAAGATATACTATTTTTTTAGAATTTTCTGACACTAAATGAATTTACTGTGAATTAAAAACGAATGCAAGCTGATTTTGACTAATTTAATTTTAATAAATCCCAAATCAAACTATTTCCAGATATAAAATTAATCCTACATAGATCTAAGTGTGAAGAATCCAGGAAAATTAATAAACTTAAATTTTTTTATGAAATGAACCTATCAAAAATTAATTAAGGAAATCACTAAATGATTTGTTTAGACCTCGAGATGCGTGCAATTGAGGTGAAATTTTTATGCAATGTGAATCTAATTATCCTAGATCTAATATGATTTTTTGGGGATTTTTGGAGTCACAGTGAAATTTCCAGCAATTAAAAGGCATAAATGGGCAAAATATAGCAAAATTGAACCAATTAATTAATAGAAAAATCCACTGATATTACAAAAATATGCCA
The DNA here is from genome assembly GCA_037367405.1 of Ottelia alismoides. NCBI lineage: Eukaryota > Viridiplantae > Streptophyta > Magnoliopsida > Alismatales > Hydrocharitaceae > Ottelia > Ottelia alismoides. The sequence goes on from JAZKJV010011375.1 coordinate 831,883, forward strand.
TGTGTCACATATGAAAGAGGACAACATAAGCTACACAATGCAATTTTCCAAACTGAAATATGAATTAAGATGAATGCCTAAATATGCGTGCAAAGACAAGGGTATAAATGCAATTACAGGAACTAAAATTGCTGAAAATAAAATGTGTTGACAGGTACCAATATGCAATTACCTACAATGTAGAGGGGGTGGATGCAATTTCTCCACAGAACATGTGCTCCTCACGTGGGGTCGTCTGACAGGGATTGGAATGTAATTTTGGAAACCTTCAGGGGCCTCGATGCAAATAACCCAGGACACACGTGTGGATCACGTGGAGGTCCCAGGCTCGGAGGTCGTCGGAGGCTCGGATTGAGGCTTGGGCGACTCTGGAGGTTCGGGTCTGGATCGGAGTTGCTTCGGGTAATCCGAGCCTAGTGGTCGGGGAGAGGCTCGGATCGGGCGACGTGGACGGATCTGGACCATGGGATCAAGAATGATCCAACGGCAGCTGGCTGCGGACGCGTGGCGTGTCTAGGTCCGTCAGATTAGTGAATGATCCAACGGTGATGTCCTCGCTCTTGAGGTGACTACGTGGTCGATCAGTGACCATTGGATCTAGATTGATCCAACGGTACCTGGAGCGCGGATAGGGCAGTGACGTGGCACGATCTGGAGCATAGGATCCGCCTGATCCTATGGCTGCGGGGTGAGGCGACGTGGATGGCTCCTGGTCGTTCGATCAAGAGGATGGAACGACTGCTGGCTGTCATCCCCAACGGCCCTCCGCCTCCTGCGGCGGAGAGGGCTGGGCTCCGGCGAGGCTAGTCTAGCTCCGCCTCGTCCTCCCGTCGTCAGCAAAGGATGTTGGAGACTCTAGCGTAGCTCGGAAGGATCGTAGAGGGGCGGCGAAGCGTCCGGTGGTATCAGGAGTGGAGGAGGCGCTCTGGGTCGCAGTGGCAGAGGAGCTCGAATGTAGCTCCGACGAGACTCCGACCAATCAAGGAGATAGCACCTGCAGGGGTTAGAAGATAGCCGAAGCACGCAAAATGTTCGTGGAGTTGTTGGGAATGGACTGCGAGGCCGGGTGTACAGTGAGGGTGACCGGTGATCAAGGTCCGCCATGGTGGCGGAGCTGGCGTCGGTGGAGGATGAAGATCGTCATCGGAGGAAGCTAAGGGTAGCACGCAGATCGGAGCTTTCTTGCAGATCTCGAGGAATGGTCAGAGGGGCGAGATGATGCTTGTGAATGGCGAATTAAATCAGAGAAGGAGAAGGAAAAGGAAGAAGAAGAAGATCAAGAGAGAGATGGAGGAGTCTACCTAGGATAAGAAGCTCGGGGGAAGCTTTCTGGTCATCGCTCGAAGGCCGGTAGGAGGACCTGAGCTCGTGCAGTGCCTTGGAGGAGCTGCGACACAGCGGTGGTCAGCCGTGGATCTCGTCGGAGGTGTTCTCGGTCGTCGCTCGACCTGGGCTCAAACTGTTGTCACTAATCTGATGGTGGGAGCTCAGAGTCACTCTCTGTGGTGGCGGATGAGGGTGAAAGTGCCCGAAGGTGACTGATTTATAGGTGAAGGTGACGGGGTAGCTAGCGACTAGGTGGAGTTCGTGGCCTTCGTGGAGCGAGATTGAGGGTTGTCATGGATGTCGAGGGGGCCGGCGAGGATGAGGGATGACTGGGCGACGTCGTGGTGGTATCAGTGGTCGGAGAAGGTGGTCGGAGTGGAGCTGAAAATAGAAAGGGGGCGGCCCTCGCGCACGGTGGAGAACGTGTGCGCGAGGCGTGCGGAGGTTGACGACGACGTCTCGATCATTGGATCTCACGATCCAACGGTCCAGATGGAGGCGCGGATCGACGCCTGAGATCAGATCTAAGGCACGACATCAGAGGGCTCTGAACACACCACGTGGCGTGTTGAGATGCGGCACTGACGGGCGGCTGAGATGGGATCAGGGTTTCGATCGAATGGCCGAGAGAGCAAAGTGTTTGAGCTGTCGGATCTGGAGTGAATCGGATGGATGAGGTGATGCCACGTGGCACGAGCCCGATGAGGCGCTTAACGGGCGCTGAAGATGCTATTTTGGGATTGATCCAACAGAGTGGAATTAAGGCAGACATGGAAATCACTGGGCCGTTGGATCTAGATGAAGATCCAACAGTCCAGGGCGCGGAGGATAGGTCAACGGGAACGGGCCGCGTGGCACGATCAGAGGGCGCCACGTGGCCAGCTGTGAGTGGCTGAAAAGAGAAGTAAGATTAGAGGGAGAAGGAGGCAGAATTTCGAAAAACTCAGACCATGAAAGTTGTAGATCTCGTTGAGATCTACAAGTTCATGTTGAACAAAAATGGAGATGATGTCAAATATGATACAAAAATACAAGAATACAGATATACATATGTATAGTATACAGGGAGGCCTAAAAACCCAACTTTTGCCTACGAGCTCCGAATTGAATGAAATTAGTCTCATTTTAAAGGTCTCTGGATGTGTACCAATATGAAGGTGAGTAGACCTAATTCGGAGTTGGTAAGAGAGTGATATGGGCATTCTAAGGTCCAGGAGGTTTTGGGATTTTATTGGGTATTTTAGAAGAGAGGGACTCTGGTCTTCTTCCCTATATTATTAATTAATGGTGTACACACTATAAGGAAGGTGTTATTTCATTTTTAAGGGGATAAAATACAGGTGAATAGGTGGATATTTTACAATGGATTTTACACAAGGATCGGCTTCTTATTTAAATGCAAAGATGAATGCTAAAATGCATATTTTGTGGATTGATGCATGAATGCTATTTGTGCAAGATAAAGGGAAATATGATGCTAAATACCCAAGGACAAAGCTCTATTTTCAACTTTAAGAGTGATGAATCACATATTCATCAACCCGCTATACTTAAACCTTGCTCGTCCCTGAGCAACTAAAATGAAATGCAAGAGTGAAATGATTTTGGGTTCCATACCCAGGTCATGAACAAAAGTTGAAAATGGAGCTTGACTCAACCTTTGGATTAATTGTGTGGCGGAACCTTATTGGGAGCTGTACTTAAGACCTAACAGACTTCAAGTTCCACAAGTCTTCTATTCAAGACGCCTCAACAGTCAGGTCAGAACAAATGCTCAGACGTAAATTTTTGATGACTATGATTCTTACTTGTACTATGTAAGTGAAATGTTACTCTCCACATCAGAAATGGCTCAGAAACAACCTCCTCTAACAAGGTAACTCAAATAACCCGGTCCAGTAACTCTTTCCTTGAGGAGCGGGGTATTCCCTTCTAAGTTCAAGTGAGACCAACTCAAGAGGAGGGGGTAGAGAAAAGAATGGACGGTAGCCAGTGTAGCGACCTATCCTGGGATGCCCGACCAGTGTAGCCAAGTCATCCAGCTGCAGACTTCTTGCTAATATACGTACTCCGACATGGATTTTATTTTCACTTGGACCTGTCTAATCTTTCTGGAGTTTTTGCAATATTTTTTTCGAACTATATACATGGTGCATCATGTACATCAGGGGTTTTTCCTCTTGAGCTAGTAGACTATCCCTCTTTTGAAGCATTATTGCAACCCACATCGTCCTGTCCTCAAACATCAACACCACCAGACTAGGTTGAGATGCACTACCCTCCCTAGAGGAGGACGGATGTTTCCACCCGTGTGCTACTCCAAGCTAAAGGATTCTTCCTCCTCACCACCTCATCAATGAAGAGCTACGTGCATGGTGCTTGTCCAAGTTAGGTCAATGTCTAAAAGAATCATGCGTGTGCACGAGATATTCTACTTAGACTAATCAAGATGACATGTGAACATAGACTTGCGGACTCAAAGAATTAAGTCACTTGACCTGAGAAATCTTAACTCCAGTTCCTATAAGGTCCCCCTGAAATTAGGTGGATTAAGGTCAAATCAAGTCCTTCCTCAACATCTATTCATAACTTGGTTCAGAACCGACTAGCTTTTCACCTTGCATATGCAAGATATGCGGATGATATGCAGATGTCATGCTATGAATGAAATGCAAGACTCTTTTTCTTTTATTTTCTGATGTAGAGATGATATGCAAGAGTAAATAAGAAGCCTTTGATTTTTTCATTTTTTTTCAATTATTTGGTATACCTCCTATGTTATAACAATTTAAAAGAGTATTATACAGATTATACAAGTGTATTTTTTTTTAAAAATTTTCTCCAAATTTTACCCAGCCCGTAATTATTACGAAATATATACACAAATACGTGAAAGTAGGAGCTATGGGTAAAGTATATATGTAATATATATACGCCCCCCTATACTTAGTGTGTGCTATGTCCTCATAGCATGGAAAGCGAGGAAAAAGACATAGCTCGTGCTAAGCGTAAGATAGCCAAAGAGAACAATCAAATGTAAATAAGTCATCCTGCCCCCCATACTTAGGCTCTGGCAGCCTGAGTGTAGAAGAAGGTCACAAAATGAGGCGGACGAGGTCAAGAAGAGAAGTGGATTAATATACCATATGGGCATCGGTCTCCCCTATACTTAGGCTCAGGTCAGCCTAAGTATAGGATGGAAGTGAGTATGAGGACCGATGTGATCTGGAGGATGTACAGAGAGCAGACTCAGGTGGCTCGTCCCCCTATACTTAGGATCTGATCATCCTAAGTATAGTCCAAGATGGTGATCAATGAAGCAGGGATACGTTGCAAAAGTCGCGGGGAAGAAAGGCCAGGATGTACAGGAATGATGGTATATACAAGCGAGTCGGTCTGAATCTTTCAAGATGCTGCTGATGGTTAGAGCTCACTGCTGCAAGGTCTCATGCGCGGCTCGAGGTGTATCTGCTGAATCTGTCTCACGCATGAATACAATCTCCTCAACATGGACTAACTGCTCACTGGATTCGACGAAGTGTTTCAACAGTTGTCCATTCACAAGGAATGTTAGTGCGTCATCCGCGAGATCTGAGATCTCGACACATCCGCTATCATGCACCATACGGATGACAAATGGGCCTGTCCACTTGGACTTCAACTTGCCTTGGAATATCATCAACTTAGCATTAAACAACCATACCTTCCGTCCAGGAACAAAGGTCTTTCGTCTAATATATCTATCGTGCCAACGCTTAACCTTGTCCTTGTACACCAAACTATTGTCATATGCGCGATTTCTGATTTCCACAAGCTCATTCAGATCCATATCTCTCTGCTTCTGCCCAAAGCGTGTGTTCTAATTGACCTTCTTGATTGCCCATTCTAATTTGTGCACTAGTTCTGTGGGCAAATGGCTCGGCTTTTCGAATACCATTCGGAATGGGGAGGTTCCTAATGGTGTCTTGTAAGCTGTCCTATACGCCCATAGGACCTGATCCAAGATCTGAGACCAATCCTTCCTGTCTGGGTGGACAAGCTTTTGTAATATAGTCTTCACCTCCCGATTCGACACCTCAGCCATACCATTAGTCTGTGGGTGGTAAGGGCTAGCGACATGGTGTTCAATGCCATAGTCCTTCAGGAGTTTCTTCACCTCCCGGTTTACAAAGTGGCTACCCCCATCTGATATCATCATTTTGGGGATCCCGAACCTAGAGATGATGTGCTCTCTGATGAATTTACAGACAATCCTGCTGTCTACAGCTCGGGTCGGAATAGCCTTCACCCACCTGGATAGGTAATCTACCGCAAGAAGGATGTATTCGAATCCGTGGCTAACAGGGAATGGACCCATGAAGTTGATGCCCCAGGCATCAAAGACATCACAAATGATAACAGGCTGCATCGACATCTCATCCTTGGAACCAACGGTTCTTCCCATTCTCTGGCATACTGGGCACAACTTCGCAAAAGTGATGGCATCGTGAAACAGAGTCAGCCAGTAAAAGCCACACTGAAGCGGTCCTCTTCCTGGAGTGGTATCCTCCTGCCTCCAAGCTGTGGCATAAATAAAGGACACTCTGGTGTTCCTCCTGAGGAATACACCGTCTCCACACACAATCCGATCCTTCAAAGAAAATGATCGGATCCTCCCAATGGTAGTGTCTAGCGTCCGACTTCAGTTAGTCGATGTGGCTCTTGGGCCAACCTTCGGGAACCTTCTTGGAGACAAGATAGTTCATGATGTTGGCATACCATGGGAGTAAGTCGACAACAAAAATCGACTCGTCAGGGAAGGAGTCTCGAATTGGTGAATCCTCAGAAGTATTGATATCTTCGAGATGAGAGAGATGATCGGCTACTACGTTCTTCTTCCCAGGTTTATCACGAATGTCCAAATCAAACTCCAAGATAAGCAAAATCCACCTCAGAAGACGCGCCTTCACGTCCTTCTTCTCCATCAAGTATCGTAGCGCCGTGTGGTCAGTGAACACAATTACCTTGGATCCAATTAAGTGAGATCTGAACTTGTCCAAGGCAAACACTACCGCAAGCATCTCCTTTTCCGTAACTGTATAGTTACACTGAGCGGTATCAAGTACTTTGCTTGTGTAGTGGATTGTAAATGGGACGCCATCTCTCCTTTGTCCTAACACAACCCCAATAGTGAAATCTGATGTGTCCGTCATGATCTCAAAAGGTAGAGACCAATCTGGGGCTTGTAGGATAGGTGCGCCCATGATCATTCCTTGCAATAACTTAAAGGCCTCAAGACATTTGTGATCAACAACAAACTCCATGTCTTTTCCTAAATGCTCAGTTAGCGGTCGGGCAATCTTAGAAAAATCCTTGATGAATTTCCAATAAAATCCGACATGCCCGAGGAACGACCGCAATTGTTTGATGTTGGTTGGTGGCTGGGGTCGTCTGATCACATCTACCTTGGTAGTGTCAACCTCCATTCCTCTCTCGGAGATAACGTGCCCCAACACAATGCCCTCCATCACCATGAAGTGAATTTTCTCCCAGGAGAGCACCAGATTGACCTCACAACATCATTTGAGGACTCGATCCAGATTCCTAAGACAAGAATCAAAGGAATCGTCGTGGACCGAGAAGTCGTCCATGAAGACTTCCAGGAATTCGCCGACCATTTCGGCGAATACAACAATCATGCACCTTTGAAAAGTACCTGGAGCATTGCATAACCCAAAGGGCATGCACCTGAAAGCATAGGTATCAAAGGGGCATGTGAACGTGGTCTTTTCCTGGTCCTCCAGAGCTATGGCTACTTGATTGTAGCCCGAGAACCCATCCAAGAAATAGAAGAACTCTTTCCCCGCTAATTTCTCTAGGATCTGATCAATGAATGGTAGGGGGAAATGATCCTTCTTCGTCGCGGCATTTAGGTGTCTGTAATCCACACAGACGCGCCACGACGTGGGAACTCGCGTCACGATCTCCTCTCCATCCTCGTTGGTGGTCGTCTGAATTCCCGACTTTTTCAGGACCACATGGATCGGGGCCACCCATTTAGAGTCGGAGATGAGATAAATGAAACCCGCGTTACACCATTTCTCTATCTCCTTCTTCACTACCCCTCGTAAATTTGGATTCAAACAATGTTGGAATTCACGAGAGGGTTTGGATTCATTCTCCAAGTAGATATGGTGCGAACACAGAGCGGGATTTATCTCGTGGAGATCGGAAATGCTCCAGCCTATCGCCTTGTGGTTTTTCTCCAGGATCTCTAGCAAGTGAGATTCCAGCTCCTCAGTCAATCGCGAACTGATGATGACCGGATATTTCTTCTCTTGACCCACAAGGAAGGCGTATTTCAGTGTTGTGGGTAAAGGTTTGAGCTCAAGTAAGGTGTGATCGTCTAGGAAATCTGGCTCAATTGAATCTGGCTCAGTGTTGGAAGTGGCTGGATCTTCCTCTGTAATTGCTGCCACCAAGTTATTCGGCTCTGGAGTCGAATCGTCAAAGGTCTCCATGCAATCGGCAAAAGCTGCGTCTGACTCGTCATCCTCATTTTCCGATTGTCCTAAAGAGGGAAGGACTGAAAGACCTAGCTGGGTCTCTAAGTCATCGAAGATGTAGGGAGATGCAAGTTCTGAGCTGTACTCGTCTCTGAGGACCTCGCAAACTGACTCATGCATGGGATCATCTCCGGAGGGGAGAGACTCATCGGTACTGGCTCGGTTTCGTCTCCATGTCCCAACTATGTCTACATGATCGCAATCTGCTTTGGTTGAAGAGTACTCGGTGCTGGATTCAGAATCCGGTCTCTGCCATCTGGTTTGCTTCATCCCAAGTTCCTCATCTCCGCCTGGAGTTTGGAACTGGATCTTCCTGATCTTATAATCAAACAAGGCCCCCGCTGTCCTGAGGAAGGGACTGCCTAAGATGATTTGGGAATCTCTCCAATTACGAGGGGTTTCCATATCTAGGATAGTGAAGTCCACCATGTATTCTTGACCATCGACTTTGATTACAACATTCCTCAATTCTCCTTGGGACCTCTTGGTTGATTTATCAATGAACTGCAGGAGGGCTCTAAATTTCCTAAGAGGTCCAAGATTGAGCCGTTCATAAAGAGCTGTAGGCATTAAGATGATTGAGGATCCGTTGTCTAGGAGAGTGCGTGTAAATGCAATATCATCGACATGACTCACTACATAATGTGCACCCATGTCTCTTCGTTTCCTTGGAAACAAGTTCTTTATTGCACAAGTCGTGGCTACTGATAGAAAGTGTTTCTCAACACGGCTTTTGATCTTCCTGCTAACCATTTTGATCTCACCTTAAGGTATTTCTGGAATGCATGTGTTATTTCCACGTACTTGTCGAAGGGGATTGTGACCTTGATATATTTTTTGCAGAACTCTACCATCTCAGGGTCATCTTTCTGGATTTTTTTACTTTTCTTCTTTCCTCCCTTGAGAGCTCGGGGGAAAGGAATTATTGACTCTAACTCAGGTTCTGGTACTGAATTATTTTCATTGAAAGCTGGAACTGAGTTCTGTACAAGACTCGGACTCTGAAACAGACTCGAACTCTGACTCTGACTAAAAGGAAAATGCTGTGGTGAAACCGGTGATGCGTCATCCACGACTTCTGGACGATCCTCCTCAGATGGGGGTGCGGGCTCTTCATCGGTTTTGTCGGAGTCTTTGCTGGTGCGGGTTTGCTACTTCGAGGACCCAGAAGTCCTCTTCTTCTGTCGGTGGTGGTGATGGTGGTGCTGCTCCTCTTCTTCCTCCAAGTTCTCCTCAGGTAGAAACTTGGCGGCTCCTTCCTCCGGTTCCCTTGCCCGATCAGGTATGATCACGGTCCTTCCGATCCTGAGGGACATATGGTTCACATTATCATACGAAAGGGTCTCATGTTCAGATAAAGAGTTATCAAAATAATATACCTGATCACGAGGTCGGTTCTGGCCTCGATTTAAGCTGTTAGGGTTGGCCTGAACCTGGGCAGGAATTGGGGTCTTTGGCACCATTTGCTGATCCTGGGTACGAGAGACACAATTCAGATCGGCTCTCATATCCAGATAGTCATTCTGGATTTGTTGGACCCTATCAGACAGGGTGTGGATTGCCAAGGTGAGGGACTCCAATTCGGTGGGCTGGGCTGGCTGATGCTGACTTGCAGACGAGGTTCTATACTGGCACTGCTGGCCATGCCGATACTGCGGCTGCTGATGGGACGGTGACGGGCCCTGCTGGCCTGAGTGGAATGTGCGCTGCTGTTGCTGGTGCTGCTGAGGCTGGTACCCTCGTTCGGGCCTGGACTGAACAAAGCGCGGTGCGAGGACGGACCTGGTTTCCTGGTAAGCTGGGGAAGGTTGGTGGGGATGACCATTTCCCATCCCCTACTGTCTGCCGACGGGGTCACGGTTGTACCACAACTCATTGATCTCGAATACCTGAAAAGGCTCCTCGTATCCGGCTTCCACTTGTGGGGGTGCGTGATGGTCCTGCTGGGTGTAATTCTGTTCCTCTACCCAACCACTCTGAGGCCCCAGTGCCTGTTCCTGTATAAGATGAAATCGGTATATAGGTATAGGTGGTGCAGATGGGGCATGTAGCTTTATCTTAGCTACCCTCTCAGTAAGTTCCTCCACTTTCTTCGGCAAACACGAGAGAGACTCAAGGTCAGTGACCCTCTTGTGGATCTGTTCGACTATGGTTAACTTGTCAGCTATCACCCCATGCTGAGAATGAGGTCCTCTATCAGATCCGTTACAGTCCTCCTAGTTGTCTCATTGGATAGAATTGATGGAGACAACTGATAGGCCCTAGTGGCCTGCGACCTGCCTGTTTCCGCCATCTGCTCTAGTATCTTCCATACAACATTCTCATTCTTGTTCAGATTGCTTCCTCCACAGGAGGCACTAACTAACCCCTGCATCTCCGGGGTTAAACCACAGAACAAGGTCTGGACTAAGATCGCCTTAGAAATGCCATGGCAGGGGCATTTCTGATATTGATCATTAAACCTATCCCAGGCTTCATGGAATGGTTCACTGGGTCCTTGGGAGAAACTAGCGATCTTCATTCTCATTTGATTAGTCCTACTGAGGGGGTAGAACTTCTTCAAAAAAGATCCTTGAACTGCATCCAGGTTGTACATATCACTCTAAGATTATTCAACCAATGTGCTGCCTTATATCACAAGGCAAATGGGGTGTCCTTCAGTCGGATGTAATCTTGCCCAACCCTAGGATGACTAAGGTTGTTGCAAACCAGCTCAAAGTCTTTAAGGAAGGCATATGGTTCTTCATTCGCATGTCCAGTAAACTTCGGTAGCAGGCTAAGGAAGTGAGGCTTGAGCTCGAATGCTTCCGGGGGAACCGTTGGTGCCAACCAACTTTGCATCTCGTTCTCTGCTTGGTTATAAGCATCAAACATTGGTCGGTCGATTCCTCCTGCCACAATGATTTGTCCCATTCTTGCTGTAAGATCCGCATTCTGTTGTTCGACTGTGGCGAGGCGAGCCAAGACTTGCTGGAGTGGGTCATCTTGGTGTTCTCCCTCATCTGGGGTCGCTTTGGTGGCATCTTGTCCTCTAATCCTGTGAAATGGAAATGATCTAGATTAGAGGATAAATCAAGGAAGGGATTCTTACCGAGGCGATGGTCTTCCTCGGTAAGCTTAGAGGAGAGGAAAGGGTTAGTTTGAGAGTAACCACCTTGGGTGTGAGGAATCCAGAACTCAAGAGGGTCATGAGCTCTGGGTGGTCCAAGTTGCGCTTGGTCCGGTGTAGATGATTTTCATGGGGGTCTCAAAGAGAGATTGGCGAATAATGTGTCGATATTCCCCCAGTCAGTCATTTTGAATTGGCGAGAAGATTCAGGAGTTCTAAGTGAAGATAGGATTTTACTTCTACTTGAAGCAAGCAATACAATCCAAACTCTGTAGTTTTACACTCAACAAGATGAAGGACCTGAAACCGAGTCCAATTTAATCTGGTTGATTTTAAGTGTGATTTTCAAGCAAATAGCAAAGGTTACATGGCCTAGAGGGAAGTTGGCTTAAAGCCGGATGCGTCTTCCTTGTTTAACCTATCGCCTAAGATACCTGCGCCCTTCCTTTCTTCGCTCCTATCCCAAGTTGATGGATTCAAAGACCATGCCCCTATCTACCTGTAAGCAGGCGGAGGCTGACAAGGCTGGAACTTCGCCCTAGAGGGTTACTAGCAGCTTATCACGGAGTACCGCTGGTTCACCCCTGACTACCCGTAAACAGGCGGAGGCTACTTGGTACTAGTCGATGAACCTGAAAATATTCAACTCTTGATATTTCCTTGGATCAGTTGGAACTTGATATGGAAGGAAGGAATTGTGGCTCTACTTTAAGGTGTTCACAGACACTCAAGTACCCTCACTCAGCTTGAAAACAAGGTCGGGGTTAATCTCCCCAAGCAGAATTTCCAATTTTTATTGATTTTTTTAATTTTTTTGGTCAATAATGTTAGCAGTCCCGGTTTTAAGATCAGTTATCACTTGTTAGTCCAACCACATAGCACGCCTAATGTCCAGTCCCAATTTCCGTTTAAATTTAAGTTTGAAAACAGAGGGGGAAATCAAGAAAAGCCGATGCACAAAAAACAATGATGCGTATGCTGAGTGGAGAATACTTACAGTGATCCCTTCGCTTAATGCAGGATGCAAACAGAATTGAAATCTTTTTACACTATATGCAAATGCAGGTGACAAAATCCGCTCCTAGACAAGCAGCTCTATTAGCGAGTGAAGCACAGGTTGATTTGACTAGATCTGCAATCTAAGTGCGTCTTTTAAGTGGTTGTGTGGTCCTAAAAATTGTAAGCACAAGCAAACCCTAGAGTGGCTCGATGAGCCGCTACTGCAAGCCTATTCTAAAAATTCAAACCACACATCATACGGGGACACAATTTCACTATGTTTACACTCGCGAGAACCCAAATAGGAACCGCTGGAAATAATGCAAAAATTGAGAAATACAGGTCCCCTCAAATCACTCAAACAAATTAAAATGCAGGTCCCTCGAAGCGTCTTCGACTCCTCGTGTTCCTCGTACAAAAACAAGTTGAGGTCAGATAGAGAACGACACATAAAGAAAATAATTAAAAGACAGAAAAATATGCACAAGAAAACCGGGGTCAGACTACCCGGGGATAGAAAATCAAACACTCACAATTTTACTACAAATTAACCTAAGCCGTGCTTCCCCGACAACGACGCCATTTTGAAACAGATCCCACTACCCTTGTTAATTCAAGAAAATTAATGTTCAAATTAATTAAGAATGTTTGTTGCAGTCGGATAATAAGAGCAGATAAAAAAACCACTTTTAATTAAAGCAAGTTAATCTAGAGCGGTAAATGTTTTTACTTGGGCAAGCCCAAGGTCGAACTCAGGGAGGCAGCTGTCTCCTTAGGTAGATTTTTAACAAGGACCAAGGTTTGAATTTCGAGGGATAATTGTTTTTAGTCTTTTTCGATTTTTTTATGCAAGACACATGCACAATCCAACCGAATTACAAGTTAATTCAGATAAGTGTTCAAATTAAGTCCAAAAATTATGAAACTCGACCAGATGGGAAATGGGATGAAATTAAGGTACACTATTTTTTTTAGAATTTTCTGACACTAAATGAATTTATTGTAAATTAAAAATGAATGCAAGGTGATTTTGACTAATTTAATTTTAATAAATACCAAGTCACTATTTCCGGATATAAAAATTATCCTAGATAGATCTAAGTGTAAAGAATCCAAGAAAAATTAATAAACCTAAATTTTTATATGAAATGGACCTATTAAAAATTAATTAAGGAAATCAATAAATGAGTTATTTAGGTCTCGGGATGCGTGCAATTGAGATGAAATTTTTATGCAATGTAAACCTAATATCCTTGATCTAATGAGATTTTTTGGGGATTTTTGAAGTCACAGAGAAATTACTAGCAATTAAAAGGCATAAATGGGTGGGCAAAATATAGCAAAATTGAACCAATTAATTAATAGAAAAATCCACTGATATTACAAAAATATGCTACGTGTCACATATGAAAGAGGACAACATAAGCTACACAATGCAATTTTCCAAACTGAAAAATGAATTAAGATGAATGCCTAAATAGGCGTGCAAAGACATGGGTATAAATGTAATTACAGGAATTAAAATTGCTGAAAATAAAACGTGCTGATAGGGATTAATATGCAATTACCTATAATGTAGAGGGGGTGGATGCAATTTCTCCACAAAACACGTGCTCCTCACGTGGGGTCGCTTGGCAGGGACTGGAATGTAATTTTAGAAACCTTCAGGGGCCTCGGTACAAATAACCCAGGACACACGTGCGGATCACGTGGGGGTCCCAGGCTCGGAGGTCGTCAGAGGCTCAGAATGAGGCTCGGGCAGCTCTGGAGGTTCGGGTCTGGCTCGGAGTTGCTTCGGGTGACCCGAGCCTAGTGGTCGGGGAGAGGCTTGGATCGGGCAACGTGGACGGATCTAGACCGTGGGATCAAGAATGATTTAACGGCAGCTGGATGCGGACGCATGGCGTGTCTAGATCCGTCAGATGAGTGAACGATCCAATGGTGATGGCCTCGCTCCTGAGGTGACTACGTGGTCAATCGGTGACCATTGGATCTATATTGATCCAACGGTATCTGGAGCGCAGATAGGGCGGTGACGTGGCATGATCTGGAGCGTAGGATCCGCCTGATCCTACGGTTGCGGGGCGAGACGACGTGGATGGCTCCTGGCCATTCAATCACGAGGATCGAACGGCTACTGGCTGTCATCCCCAACGGCCCTCCGCCTCCTGCGAGGCTGGTCTAGCTCCTCCTCGTCCTCCCGTTATCGGCGAAGGATGTTGGAGACTCTGGCATAGCTCGGAAGGATCGTAGAGGGGCGGCGAAGCGTCCGGTGGTATCAGGAGTGGAGGAGGTGCTCTGGGTCACAGTGGCAGAGGAGCTCGAATGCAGCTCCGACGAGACTCCGACCAATCAAGGAGATAGCACCTACAGGGGTTAGAAGATAGTCGAAGCCGCAAAATGTTCGTGGAGTTGTTGGGAATGGAATGCGAGGCCGGGTGTACTGTGAGGGTGACCGGTGATCGAGCTCCGCCATGGTGGCGGAGCTGATGGAGGATGAAGTGCGTCGCCGAGGGAAGCTAAGGGTAGCGCGAAGATCGGACCTCTCTTGCGGAGCTCAAGGAATGGTCGAAGGGGCGAGATGATGCTTGTGAATGGAGATTTAAATTGGATAAGGAGAAGGAAAAGGAAAAAGAATATAAGGGGAGAGATGGAGGAGTCTGCCTGGGATAAGAAGCTTGGGGGAAGCTTTCTGGTCGTCGCTCGATGGCGGGTAGGAGGACCTGAGCTCGTGCAGTGCCTTCGAAAAGCTGCGACATGGCGGTGGTCAGCCGTGGATCTCGCCGGAGGTGTTCTCGGTCGTCGCTCCACCTGGGCTCAAACTGTTGTCACCAATCTGACGGTGGGAGCTCGGAGTCACTCTCTGTGGTGGCGGATGAGGGTGAAAGTGGCCGGAGGTGACTGATTTATAGGATGAAGGTGACGGGGTAGCTGGCGACGAGGTGGAGTTTGTGGCCTTCGTGGAGTGAGATTGAGGGTTGTTATGGAGGTCGAGGGGGCTGGGGAGGATGAGGGATGAGTGGGCGACGTCGTGGTGGTGTCAGTGGTCAGAGAAGGTGGTCGGCGTGGCCGAAAATAGAAAGGGGGTGGCCCCTTGCGCACGGTGGTGAACGTGGGCACGGGGCATGCGGAGGTTGACGACAACGTCTCGACCATTGGATCTCGCGATCCAACGGTCCAGATGGAGGCGCGGATCGACGCTTGAGATCAGATCTAAGGTGCGACATCAGAGGCTCTGAACACACCACGTGGCGTGCTGAGATGCGGCGCTAACGGGCGGCTGAGATGGGCTCAGGGGTTCGATCGAATGGCCGAGAGAGCGAAGTGCTTGAGCCGTCGGATCTGGAGTGAATCAGATGGATGAGGTGATGCCACGTGGCACGAGCCCGATGAGGCGCTTTGCGGGCGGTGAAGATGCGATTTTAGGATTGATCCAATGGAGTGGACTTAAGGCAGATGTAGAAATCACTGGGCTGTTGGATCTAGATGAAGATCCAACGGTCCAGGGCGCGGGCGGATAGGTCAACGGGAACGGGCCGCGTGGCGCGATCAGAGGGCGCCACGTGGCCAGCTGTGAGTGGCTAAAAAGAGAAATAAGAATAGAGGGAGAAGGAGACCGAGTTTAGAAAAACTCAGATCATGAAATTTGTAGATCTCAATGAGATCTACAAGTTTCCTGTTGACCAAAAACGGAGATGAGGTCAAATATGATACAAAAATACAAGAATACAAATATACATATGTATAGTATACAGGGAGGCCTAAAAACCCAACTTTTGCATACGAGCTCCGAATTGAATGAAATTAGTATCATTTTAAAGATCTCTGGATGTGTATCAATATGAAGGAGCAGACCTAATTCGGAGTTGGTAAGAGAGAGATATGGACATTCTATGGTCCATGAGGTTTTGGGGTCTTATTGTGTATTTTACAAGAGGGGGACTCTGGTCTTCTTCCCTATATTGTTAATTAATGGTGTACACACTATAAGGAAGGTGCTATTTCATTTTTGAGGGGATAAAATACAAGTAAATAGGTGGATATTTTACAGTGGATTTTACACAAGGGTCGGCTTCTTATTTAAATGCAAAGATGAATGCTAAAATGCATATTTTGTGGATTGATGCATGGATGCTATTTATGCAAGATAAAGGGAAATACGCTGCTAAATACCTGGGGACAAAGCTCTATTTTCAACTTTAAGAGTGATGAATCACATATTCATCAGTAGTACACGGTTGTGTAACTAGTGGGAACTCCGTCTTCTTCTAGGGACGGTAGTGCATCTCAACCTGGTCTAGTAGCATTGAGGTCTAAATATAGGATGCTACGGGGTTGCAATAATGCTTCAAAGGAAGTACAATCTATTGGCTCAGAAGAAAAACTCCTTATGTACATGTTGCACCCTTGTATTTATTAAAAAAATGCAAAAACTCCAAAACAGTGGATAGGCCTGATTGAAAAGTTAAATGCCTGCCGGAGTATATAGTCAATGAGCAAGGATGAGCTTCAAAGTAAAATTATTGTGAGCTTGCAGTTGGATGACTTGGCTACACTGGTCATGTATCCAAGGATAGGTAGCTATACTGGCTACCATCCATTTTTTCTTCATGTCCTCTTCTTGAGCTTGTTGCGCTTGATCTTAGAAGGGAATATCCCTCTCCTCGAGGAAAGAGTTGCTTAATCGAGGGACTAGAGTTACCTTGTTGAGGGATGTTGTTTCTTTGCCACTTTTGAGGTGAGGAGCTATATTTCACTTACACCGTACAAGTAAATATTCATAGTCATAAGAATTTGTGTATGTAGACTTGTTCTGACTTGACTGTTGAGGCGACCTAAATAGGATCTTGTGGAACTTGAGGACTGTTAGGCTTTAAATCCATTTCCCATTAAGGTTCCGATACACGAATAATCGAAAGGCTTGACCAAGCTCCATACTATAATTTTATGAAGATAAGTTTAATACTCAAGTTTATTCTAAGTTATTTATTTTTCCTTTTCCTTTTCCTTTCCCCTTTCTTTTTCTTTTATTCATTTATTCTTCCAAATAAGTGTTTGCTAAGGGACTAGCAAAGGTAAAGTATAAAGGGATGATGAATATGCATTTCATCATCTTTATTCATTTATTTTTGCATAAAATCCCTTATAAAATACATGTATCTATCAATAAATCCATCTTCTTACTAAACAACACCCTTGTGTAAATATTGTATATTTATTACTATTTTAACCTAAAATAAATAAATAAAGAAATACAGAAAAATAAAGAAAATACAAGACTGTATATATGCAATAGATACATGCAGATTCAGACCCTGAGAGAAGGTCAAGACTTGTCCTAATCGACAAGGAATAAAGTAGGGGTAGATAAGGCCAAAAACACCAAAAATCCCTGAAAATACACCTGCCACTTGTAATTATTCACCAACTGTACATTATTATATATAATACATAATTCTTTCATTATTTTATTCATTATCAAATTCTTTGCAAGTAATAATTATTTCTTCTTAAAAATTGTGAATAAAATTCTTTTATAAATAATAATAATAATTTCCATAAAAACTTGCATATATTGTGTAAATAACATCACTTTCCAAAAGCCACAAAAGTACAAACTTCCAAGATCAATATTTTCCCCACTGAACTCCAAATTCATCAATCTCACTTTCATTTAACTCCAAATTAAATTATCTTTAAATGGAGGTGATTTCATAAAATTCACAGGTAAGGTGTGAAATGAGGGTAATTGGGGTATTACTGTATATTATACCCATATATATACTACATATAATATTCAATCATTTATTTTATTTCTCATAATTATGAATATTATATTTTTAATTACTTGTAAATATTGTATTTAAATCAGATAAAATACAAATAAAAACCACAAATCAACAAAAATAAAATCTTGTATATGTTGTATATGTATCAACATGTATATATTGTACCTATACCTGTTTAGTTAACCTAACAAACTAACTCCTAAAAATCAAGTAAAAATATTCATTCATTGAAATAAAATCCCTAAATTTAGTGCACCAACAATCATCTCAGTGATTATGTTCCCGCTTTGTATGGAATACAAGAACGGTGAAAATATCACTTCAACAAATGACACCTTTGTTGGGGAGGAACACATAGGATATAGTTTTGTGTATATTTTTGCTCATTATTTTCTTGTTTTTATTTTCTCTTTATTTGATATAATTTCTCAATTGTACTAATCACTTCTCTTCTATTTTTCATGCGAGGGACCTCGAGGCGAAGGCGACCGCTTAGGTGGTTGGAGCACCCGAGCTATGAGGAGAGTAACTCTTCTTCTTATGAACTACTTGGAGAGAGCAAGAGAGAGAAGGAGAGAGAGAGTATCATTAGCATAGTCATAGCATAGTCATTTTCTTTTTGTGATAGAGTGTTATTTTTATTTTCCATTATTATTTGTAATAATACATGTGGACTGAACTTTGTACACTCATGCCTATTTTACCAAGTGCTTGTATACTTGGGGGCTCGTTGCCTTTTTCTCGCTGATTTCATCACCTTATTTTCTTTGTTTCACGTGATTTGTGTTTTTTGTCATATTTTCATTTGTTTTATGGAATGAGCCCTTAGCATTTTAGGATTTCTTTCTCGGTAAAATTAGGTCCAAACACTTAATAGAAGTATGCACCTATTGTTCTTTACATTTGGACTTGTCAAAATTTAATTGTAAATTACTTAGATTTGCAATCGAATGTCGCAAGAGACTCTACATGGCACTTGCAGGACCTGTTGTGGTGGGAATTTAAGAGTGTCCAAGACAAGACATTTAGGTTGCATTTTTGAGTAGTTAACATTTGGTTCTTCACGACTAATAGCAAATCCTGTTTAGGGCAATTTCCTTTGTTTACATATCATGTATGTAGATTAGGTTTATAAATTTCTTCCTTCCATCGTGCATGGAGAGAGCTGGGAAGCGTTGTGAGTACTTCTGGACGAGCATTCATCATTTAGGATCAAGGGTGAGATTTCCATATTTGATCCACCTTGCATCACATTGTTGATTTCTCCCTCTAATTTTGAGCATCTATGACTTAAAGAAAATCCAAAAAAAGCATTAGGCACTTTGTATTGAAAATACTCAAAACTGTTAATTGAACTTTGTCCTAATTAAAATTTGTAAAGACATCATTATTTGGGATTTAAAAATCCTCATTGCCTTCAGGTACATTCCATATAGAGTGAGGAACGATCCATAAGGAATAGAGCAAAAAACCAGTTCTATGGTTGCGTTAATTATCACCTAGTACTGATGAAGTATTGGCACTTCTATCATACGTAGATGAGCAGGGTCTTATCTATGATGACACTCTCACTTTGTGTAGAGCATCGGGTTTGATATGAAGTATTGGGCATAGGTCACGTCCTCATGGGGTGTCTGTCTCATCGTCTTGCGTCCGAGTACCACACTTGCAAGGGAAGTAGTGGTTTTGCCTATCAGCTTCCTCTCTCTTTTCTTTGGATGAGTAGCCCCCCAGGATTGATATTGAGGTCCTCAAGAAGTGCATATCACATAATGCAAAGGAGGTGTAATAAGTATGGGGTTACTTTCCTAGCAATATACACTTTCCTCTAGACATAGCCAATAAGGGCTCGTGACAATTTTTGCCTGAATCACAGCTCTAAAAATGAAAAGATAAAAGTATCTAAACTTTTATGTCTTCATATGCGTTCAGTTGGTGAAACCATTTTTTCTTGATGTTTGTTTAATTTATAACTAGGTCCAAAGATCAAAGTCCTGTGCACTTGCACATATTTTGTCATTTCTCTTTTCATAATTCCTCTTTGACCCTAGCTCATTATGATCCTTCTACTATTTTACACTCCATTTATTTCTTTTTCATCACCGTATCCTTCCTTCAACATCGATTTTCTTTTTCCCTTCAAGATGTCGACTCTAGGACGGTTTGGTCGGGACTCTATCGACACCCACACCGACTCCTCGATTTCAACATTTCTAATAATTGGGGGCAATTCCCTGGTACATGGTCAGGTCACCGTGAACAGTCGTCAGGACTCCCCATTTCCTCTTCCTCCTATAGACTGGGAAAACTCTCTTCTTGAGTTCTACCCCTTTTGGACGGAGATTGATTTTAATCCAACACATCTCCGTCCATGGTTCAGAATTGACCCCTATTCTGAATTATTCTCTCCATCTGTTGCATGCATGCAGATTGATCGAGGTATCTTTCCCATTGTAGATCTTGACCTCGATCTGGAGCATGCTTCTTTATAGTACAAATCAGAGATGACTCCCACAAGTAAAGCAAAGGGACCTTAACTCCCCAACATAGCGGAATATAAAATAGGGAACAAATGAGAACGAGGTGAACGGTTAGCTTCTGGCTTCCATTCAGGCCATCCAACAACGGTTGATCGACCAAGCTTTGGCCCATGTCACCTTTCAGGAAATGTTGAATGACTTGATGAGAAGGTAAGAAGGAAGAGAAGTAAATCAAGGAGGAGGTGATGATAATCTCTATGGTGATGACGACGATAATCACTCCAAAGATGGACCTCGTAGAGGCAAGGGCAAACTAAGGAAAGGTTGACCCAATGCTACTTTGAAGCATACATACAACCCCAAGGACGGTCGTATTACTGAATGCAAGGTTCAGGAAAGTGGTATGCGTATGCGTTCGATCAGGTCACTGAATAGTGCTTAGGCGATATGCGTATGCGTTCGAACATGTCACTGAATAGTGCTTAAGCGGTATGCGGGGGCATATGTGGGATACAAGAGGTTATATGTGATTTCCCAATTTTACTTAAAAATAAATAAATATATACAAAAATGACTACATCAGAACTAAATTTATGTATAATTGTCATCCAACAGAACTAAATTTATGTATAATCTTGTCTTTTACATTAAATTTACCACATCTCATATTAATAAAGAATTACATGCAAATTTAAATAAAATTTATTCAAAAATAAAATAAAGATTGACATTATGAAAAATCTAAAATAAAAAATATACCTTTTATAGTGACGACAGAGGTTGGAGGTGGTGGAGGCAAAACTAGTGGAGGAGCTGGAGGAGGCGGAGGCGGTGCAATCATATTCACGTCCCAAAACACTCAGTGAAAATTATATTTTCAATTAATCATCCAATGTGAATCCAATTCACATCAGTAATTAATTAACAAATATAAACCACAAAGTACCCTCTCTAATATACTATAAATCACATTTATAATATACCCGATTAATATGGATAGTGTTATCCACATTATTCATATACATGATGATTAAATCACATTTAATAATATTGGACCTCTTTTCTCATGTGCCCAAACAACTTGAAACACATTCACATTATTCACATCTTTGATAATTCGATCACATTTAATTATCTCAGATAACTCTCCTTATAATATGAATCAAATTCATATTATTCATGATAATCAAATCACATTCAATTATCAATTTTCTCAATGCTCGGATATATAATATCAACAATGAAAATATCCTTGAACTCTTTCAAGGATAATGCGCTTTCTCCAAGGATACTTAAAGATAAGGACAAGGCGATTGTATGTTCCAAGTAGAGTGACTTGGATATTGAGATCAAATCTCAAATCCAGATCTTGAGGACCTCCCTAGATGTTTGATTAAATCAAAGCCGTAGATCTAATCTTCTCATTATATCTGAATCACATTCAGATCAATGTCCAACATTTGGACTAAGATTAGATCACTTCTCTATGAGAGCAGTCACTAAAATCTAGACCTGTTTCATCACTCCCTCGTTATGGAAGCGTCATGGTTATACAGTCGTTTATGATCACATCACCCTCAGGTATTCCTAATACCTATACATCTTGCATACTATAAGACCAAGATTAAACCCAAAGTTTTAGATCTCTTTTTGACTGTCTCCTTCAGGGTTTTATCATTAAGTTTCTCATTTGATCATTGGGAGTCAGTATCGATCATATTCCAAAAGCATATATCATAACCAGGTGTTGATCGTATACTTTCCAAAAGTATATATCAAACCTATAAATTTAGTCAAGCTTCCAAAGCGAGACGACCGTGCACAGAATTTAATTCTTCCCAATATCTCATGAGTGAGCTCATGTCTTCTGGATCAGTAAATGAACCTGTATTATCCCTTTGATCGTATTACTCATATGCCCTTGCATGCACACCAGCACATTGGTGTATAGACCTTGTTTAGATCATCAACCTATTAGTTTGCCAAATGTACATACTCATACATATAGTAACACATCTGTCTCTGGTCAGAGGATGCATGCCTATATCGTGACAACATACGACATAGGACTTTGGTTATCTCAATCTCGTTAAGTCAACTCTTTGACCTAACTAATCTGACACCTCCGAATCTTTATTCCTATGTAGAGGACTGATGAATCTGCGAATCGTCATCTTTATTCATTTATTTTAGCTTAAAATCCCTTACAAAACACCTGCATATAACACTAACTCCATATTCTTACTAACTTGCATTTGTGTGTAAATATTGTACACTTCTTACTAATTTTAACCTAAAATAAATAAATAAAAAAGAAAGGAAAAAAATAAAGAAAAAAATAAAAAAGGAAGACCGTATACATGCTGATCCAAACCCCGAACGAAGGTCAAGACTTGACCTCATCGACCAGGAATAAGGTAGAGGGAGATAGGGTCCTTAAGTAGAAAATCCAAAAAAAATTGCGTGTGTGTTGTTGTAAATATTTCTCACTTATTGTGTGTATATCTGTATAAAACTAACACTAATTTATTTGTACCTTAATTGACCCCAAATCAAATAACTTTCAAATCTAAAGTTGTAAATAAAAATGTGTCCTAATTAATAAAAATGATTGCACAATTAATCATGTAAAAAATAAAAGTAGCCACACTTTGAAAAAAGCTACTAAACACTAATTGAAAGATCAGTTCCGGCTCCGCATAATCTCAAATCGAACCAATATTAATTCCATTGAATTCTAAATTAAATTATCTTCAAAATGGCTGTGATTTCATAATTTTTGGAGTTACGGTTGAAAAGTCGATTTTCTGGGGTGGTTTGTGTAATTTTCACATGTACTTTGTGCATATTGTATTTGTATATATTTGTAAATATTTTTACTAATTATTTAAATAAAAATAAAAAAATAAAACAACAAAAGGCTAATTTCCTCATTTACCCTTATATATAATGTCATATATGTATATAGTATATGTATATAGTTGCTATTTTTAACTAACCATCATAAAAAAATAAAAAAAACATTTTTTAATTCCAATAAATAAAGTGATGAAAATTCAAAAAAAGTTAATTTTGTAAATAATTTTATCTCTCTTCCATTTTATCTCATCTCTCATTTCATCTCTCTTATCTCTTCCACCAAAAAAATTCAAAAATCCATTTCAATTTTTATCTCTCTTATCTTTTTATCCAAAAAAATTCTAAAATTCAAATTTCATTCCATCTTTTCTATTTATATGGCTCCTTCTCCCTCATTTCAACTTGATCAATCTTTAAAAAGAGGAGCCCGATCTCTGAGAGAAAATTTCATCTAGAAAGTTGCCTAGTCTCCAAGCCGTCCGGTGACAGCGAGTCGGCCTTGTCGAGACGATCACGGTCCATTTTCGCTCCTAAGGTGAGATCCGTCATCATTTTTCTTCTTATTTCATCTAGCTTAATCCTATCTTCATTTTCTAATTTTATTTTGTAGTCAATTTTTTTAGATCAGAGAATCATCATCACGACTTGATCCACCAACGACTCGAGTTTTCATCTCATCTTCTCGATCTCTCCGCCTTCAATTTCTATCTCCCACGATCTATCAACTCCGACCACGCACGGTGCTTCCACTTTCACCGAATCCCCGTTCATTTTCCGATTTGTGAATAAATAAAAAAATTTCTTTTTTGTTCTCTAACATTTGTTTTGTAGGATCATCTAAAAATATAAAAATAAGAAAATTCTTTATCCTTTTTATTTCCTATTTTTCGGATTTAAAAAAATTAAAAAAGTTTTTTTATTATCATTCATTGTTTACATCTCAAAACAAAAAAAATAAAAAATAAAAAATAAAAATAAAAAAGGAAGAGGACAGCCTCCAGGCGCCGCCGCCCCCCTTCATCATCCACGACCGATTCTGCCAGCAGACGCCCCGCACGACGGCCTGAGCTCCAGCCGCCCGCCTTCCTTCGGCCAAGGGCGGCAGTGCCGCCGACATCTGAGCTCCTGCGCAAGGGCAGGACAGCCGCCTCACCGACCCGCCCCTCCATCCTCTTGCGCGCCGACCTCGGCCGCGCAACCATCGTCGACTCTAGCCTCCGCTCCATCTCTCTTCCACCACCGCGCCTCAGCAGCATCGCACCACCTCGCCGCCCACCGCCGAAGCCCGCGCACCTCCACAGCAAGAAGAAAGGCAGCGGCGGTGCCCTTGGTGCCCCTTTCCTCAAGAACGAAGGAAAGCCCTAGGGCTTCCTTTAAACAAAATATATTTTTTGGAAAATTGCAACATCGCCAGTGGACAATTCAGAAATTGCGAAGGAGCCCATCAGTTCAAGAATTTCTTTTGGAAAAATTACAGTTGCGCCCCAGAACTTCCTCGAATTACAAAAATGACCCTGCCAGAGCTTCAAGCACATGACATGCACACGATATATTGGTAAAATTACGCTTTCTTCCCTGTGATTTATTCTTGTTATTTATTTACTGCAAAAACGAAACATATTTACATTTTAGTCTCTGAACTACATAACAAACATTTGCGTGCTCTTTTGAATGAAATAAAGGTTATTTATGATCCAAGAATTTTTCAATTGTGTTATGCTCCTGATGTGATTATATTATTAGCATAAAATTTTCATTGCATTTTGCCCTCATTTATTATTATTAAAAAATAAAAAAACATATCATTTTTCCTTGTTTGAAAATCCAAAATTCATAAAAAGTCAAATATTGTTCCAAAAATTCCAAAAAAATTAGAGTAGTTGTATTTCATTGTCTTTTAATTTCTGACCAATTTTCACGCGTTAATTATTTATAAAACCCCCAAATTGAAAAATATCAGAAATCTTCTAAAAATCATAAAAAATTCTACAAAAATCCAAAAATTTTGATTTCAGTTCCTATTTGTAGATAATAGTTTCTAGTTTGTCTTAAAATAATTATCAGGAGTTTTGGGCACTTAAAATATTATTAAGTTGCAAATTACTTCAGGATGTGCACATTTTCACATTTTCTCACTGTTTGATTTTTAGAAAAATACAAAAACATATGAAAAATCAACAAAAATTCTCAAAAACATTTCAAAACTTTTAAAACCCAAAAATATTTTTCCTGGATTTTTCTAGTATTGTTAATTAATTGAAAAAACAAAAAGAGTTGGTGTGTGTATTTTTGATCTTGTGAATAGTGCTTCGTGTTATTTTTGAAAAAAATTAAAAAATAAAAACCATTAAAAATTTGAAAATCAGAAAATAAAAAATAAATGATAAAAAAATCAGAAAAACGAAGGATAGTTGTCCATTAAGACTCTTGTTTTCTCTTAATTGATTTTCGGTTAATTGAATAACCCTCGGGAATTGTAGCCTCCCTGAGTTCGACCCTGCCCGCTATAGAGGTTAATAGTAGCAAAAATAAAAAAAATATTTTTTGTTGTCAAGGGATTTTGGGGAATAACAACGATGACACATTTATAATCAATAATTTTTCCGTCTCTGAAATTACGCTGCAACAAAATGCTACATCAAGAAGTTGATCAGATATCAACCTTTAGAGAAAGGATTGCCATCTCCTTCTCTGGCTGGAGATCCTCTCTTAACAATCATTTGATGGTGTTTGATGAGTCCTCAATCTAACTCTTTAAATATTCATCCAAGCACCAACCTCTATGATTTAATAATAGAATCAACATCTATATTATCATTAGGATGGTCATGGTACATAACCCTAATTATACTAAGGGACCTATTATGAAAATTAGTCATTCTTCATTTCAGATCAGGGAATGATATTCGCAATAATATTTATTGCATAATGGCTCGTCGTGGGCTCGCATGTCCAACAATCTCCCACTAGCCCAAAGAGCCATTAATGTGCTAAACATTTAAACCCACACTAATGTGTCAATCATAGGCTATTTACAAAAACAACTAGGTAAGCTGATCAGTCACTCTGTTCCCAAGAGACTATGCTAAGTCCTTTTGCGGTACTTGCATATCCCCTAGTAACATTGCTCACATCCTATGTGAATGTTGCATCTTATGCAACCAATACTCAATATTGTCAGTTACAGTGTCCTTGACACTACAACTTAGTAATTATTATAACAAGTATTTCCATAATCCTTATCAGAATACCCTTATTCTTGTAGATCTCTATCTCCTTAGGTATTTGCAATTAAAACCTTTTAGATCTCTATGTATACAGTCTTAAGTTCTTGAAGATAGGACTTTGGGATCACTATCTCAAAAAGGTCTTGTCATCTTTGAAGATATTATTATTACTGCAACCAAGTGTTTTATTTCCATAGTAAGATTAGTAACAGTTTACTACTCCCACTGTATGACAAACATCTAGCTTTTGTACACATCTAGCATACACCCGGCTTCTCATAACCGATCCACAAGGGCGAGTAGCAGTGTTGCAATAGTCGGCCGACTATCCCGAATAGTCGGTCCGACTATGAGGTGAGGTGGGGTACCCGACTGAACAAACCTCCAGTCGGGCAATAGTCGGCCCGACCGAATAGTCGGCCGACTATTCGGCCGACTGGCCCGACTATGAGGCCGACTGGAGTTTGACTCTTCATATTTTTATTTTTTTATTTTCAATTTTCAATATTTATGGGTTACATTTTACCATGGTATCGCCACAAATGTCAAATTATATATGTCTATTATACTGATTGGTACTTTTATCTTGGATTCATGTTAAATAATGACCATATATGTATAAAAATATAAGAATATATGTATTATAAATAATTTTTATATTAAAAAATACAAAACCGAATAATTCCAAATAATCGCCCGAATACCGATTATTCTCTATTCAGTGACCCCTCCGACTGAATACCGAATACCGTCTTCTGCAACACTGGCAAGTAGTTTTAGCATCCACTTCCTCAACTCCTTGAGGTGCTATCCCTTTAGATAGGTAAAAATCATATCATAAGGGAAAGAAGTCTTTCTTGGAATTTTCCAAAAAATGAAAATGTCCACAATGTACTACTAATGGACGATCCCAATACCCTCTTCTCTTTGTTTCTAAACAACTTCAGAACTAAGATTTAAGAGGTATCCTTGAGATCATATCACAAGGTATGGAATATCCATATTATAAAACACTTATTACTATCCTTATATCATTCCAAATGATTAAGATATCATCTACATTTAGCACGATGAACACAATGGCACTCCCACTAAGCTTCACATGGTTCATCAAGATTCTATCTAAAATCGTAACATTTTTAATTTCATCAAATCTTATGTTCCTACTATAAGAAGCTTATTTGAGTCCATGGATGGAGTTATTCATCTTGAAATTTTTTCTTTCCTTAACCATGAAGCCCTGAGGCTACTTCATGTGAATATCCTTAGAGAGGTATTCATAGAGGAATGCAATCTTGACTCACATCTTGAAGATGTCATAGTTAAGTTGTGCAACTAAAGTTAGCAATATTCTGATCGGTTTAAGCATGGTCACTAGAGAGTAAATCTCATAACAATCAATGTCTTCTCTTTGGTGTGTATCTTGAGGATATGAGCCTTGCTTTGAAGGTCTCTACCTTCTCATCAGGTTCCCTCTTTCTTTTGAAGATCCATTTACACCTTAGCAGGTCTTACCCATATAGGTGGATCCTCGAGGGTCCATATACAACATTTTTATATGAAGTCTACATTAGACTTTATTGCCAACATCCATCTTCCCATGTCATGGTCCTTATAAGCTTCATCATATGAAGTCAGATCATTGTCAGACTTAACTAACACATGCAATACATCCTCAAACTCATTTGAGGAGGTATGAGTGTTTCATATTTAATTATCCCTTTAGTTTCTAATTCCAGGAGCCTCATTATCTTCTCAAGATTCAATGAGTTCATTTACTTCATTTTCATCTTGATTCTCAAGAATCTCATCTTTTAAGAATCACATTATCAGAGATGAGATCTTTTAAGAATCTCAAGGTCATAAAGTAGGTATCCAATACCGTCCTTCATTTTCCTAATGAAGTAGCACTCTCTAGTGCTCGTTTCCAGCTTACTTGCATGGAACCTTATTAAGGATATATATTGTAGTCTCTACTATATATATAACTGGAAACTAAGAGGTAATAATGCTAATGTTCATCATTGATAAGATCATGTCACACATGATCCAATTGTATCTCCCTACAACTCGATTGAGTTAAGGTGTATTAGGAGGAGTGAGATATGAATGATATTCCTTTCTCCATAAGGTATTCCTTTGAATTCATCTAATAGGTACATGATACCTAGGTTAGATCAAATTCATTTCATCTTCCTTCAAACTTTGGTTCTAAACCAAAACTACGAAATCTTTGAACATTTTAAAGTTTACTAAGGAAGAGACCTCATATCACAAATAACCATCGAATGATATCACATATCGTCAATGTTTATCATGACATAGATGATCCACATACAACAATATGCATGAGATCTTTAATACCTTGGCATCTTACACCTTTCCCAGAGAATGGTGCATTGGACATTCTTACTTTGAATAAATATTCACAAGTATGTAAAATTTGAAATTTTAGACATTCTAAAGTTTCATCTCTTACTAGTCTATTGATCTCATCAATAGACTTATGTCGAAGGTTTGATGCCAAATCATTGTCAAATGATCTTCATCCTCCTATTGATCTTATAAGGTTTAATTTTCAGTATTAGAAATGTTAATGAACCATTCATTAATTTTCTAATATAGTAGAGTCCTCCAAATGTCAGATTACGATCTAAAATATATCCATCATAACTCTTTATGATAGGTCTAATCCAAAATTTGTGTTTATTTCCAACATTTAGAAATAAACAATAAGTGTATTCTAATATCTAGGTCATAGAGACTCTCTAAGACTAAGAGCTCTCCCAATGAAAATATAACATCTATCTACCCAGTAGAGATTGTTGAAACAATTACATTAATATCCATGTAAATGACTTATTAAACCTGGAGATCAAATTCCAGTCTTCTAATACATATGCAACCAATTGCAAGTGTTATTAGAATAATGAGATACAATTATTAGACTTTAATCCTATCAAATAAGAAAGTCAATTTCAATAATTATACGAAGATGTAGATTATTCTGATGCACTGTCCGAGTCCTTCTCTAAGGATCTTACATAGACTAGATATTCACACTATCAATACATCAACTTATTGCAGTATTGGCATTTATCCAACTCTTTGGATGTCATATGGAAATTACAGAAGTACAGTCAACTCCTTAACTTCCCTTCTTACATGGGTCAGACCCATGCTTCCATTACACTTTCTTCATCTATAAACAACCACTGATTAAGACAAAGGATCTCTTATATTAAATTCAAAAGATTTCAGCAAGACTATTTCAACATTTATACACGCTTCATTCAATTCATACAATGTGAATATTATGAAGCTTCATGAATGACTAGAGTGCAGCCAAAAGAATGATGACACTCATCATGTCTACATCCATTTTAACTCTTAAATTCATTAAACCAATAGGTACGCACTCAAACATTTTGAGTACATCTTCTCTTATAGAGCCATCATTCTGCATGATTCATTGAACCATGTCATTCATGATTAAATATCAAGAGCACATATGTATGCGAAAACATCTTCTTGGACTTCCAAAGTACATTCGATGAGATCAAGACTATAGACACATACAAACCCTCGGATTGTAGTCCTATTGTCTATTTAATTGTCATTCCTCATTATTATGAGGAAACTTACACATTGCAATTGCATACATTATATGTCCAATTGCAAGTACAATATCTCGATCATGAATCCAATCCATGATATTTTATTGGTTATTATTGAGTGTAACATTGAGTGAGTTTAATGAAGTATTATCTGAAATAAGAAATTTGCATAAATATATGTAAATATATGGTTTACTTTGATTTAGAAATTTTTTATATCAAAGTTGTCTTGCCTTGTCAACATTGAAAGTTCATTCCCTTAATCACTTTCAAATGCAAGAGATATACTTACCATTATATCTCAAGCAAGATCTGGGATCTCCTTCCTTATCTTTGTCACATCCCAATAATATGAGAACCTGTAACTCCGATAAAAAGAAGCGGGAACACATTCCGCCTTGTAAGTACAACTTGCATTCCCAATTCGGCCTTTAACACACGGGCCCACCACCCCTATGGTAATGTTGACTCGTCATTAATTAAACCAACCATCAACATGAATACAACTCGCTATGCATAATCCAATATCACCCTAATAAAATGAGGACCTGATATTAGGGTCACTACGCATACGTACTTATTCAAGAAGCAAAGATATCGATCCAAATGGCTTGTATGCAGGAGCTTTCACTTTGGACAAGCGTCTCCGACATACAATCTCTGGTGACGGAACCCTTTACCTTGACGGAAGACCATGGATGTCACTTATGTGATCCTCCATATCATGTTCAAATTTTAATTAATCATTATGAATAATATTCACACAATTGATTCTTCCAAGGGAAATAACAACTCTATTCAAAATAGAGTGTTTCAATTTAATATAACCAATTTAATCACATTAAATCAATTATCAATCCAATTCAATCAACAAACTGATTGCTACTTGAAAGGATGGTATTATCTCAAAGTACGTATTATTCGAATTTTAATAATTAGACAAATACACCATGATCTCTCCTACATTATCCCATCCCTACCCACTGTCATGGTCAGTACCGACAGGAGTGGGATCGACCGCACACGGTGCAACCTGCTACCCAACGCTCCCCGGCTAGACACCATATCCAACTTGGGAAAGGATAATGCCAAATTGTGTGTACTTGAGATGATCATCAGCTTTTCAATCAAAAGTATAACATAGAATAATAATCAAAACAATTTTTATTATAAGGAAATTTTCTAAACAAATTCCCAATCCTATTCAAGCAACTTTGTTTGTTGGGGAAAGTTCAAGTGACCAATTGTGATCTAGATCATATCTAATCAAGTTGGTTATGATCGATGCCATTCAAGGAAAAGGTTATGATCGATGTCATTCAAGTAAATAATTATCAACTTTAAATATTTCATAAATATTCATCAACAATTATCTCAGGAAATTAACCATTAATTAGCCTTAATTTAATTGAATGACAATCACAAGGTTCATGATCAAGTATGTAATTTCCAACAGTGACCCCTACTTACAAAAATTATCATATCTTAATGAATTTAAATCCAAATTAATCAAAATAAGTTTATATAGTTTGATAATTTGATTTAAAATAGAACCCACATGATTATAATGAATTTCTAGGCATTTCAAAACCGTAATTAACTCCTTAATTACATTATGATTCACTACCTCCGAAACCGTGGATATTTGGTCATTTAAAAGAACATAACTAGAGTTATTGGATTCCAAATCACGCAAAATCAAATCACTTGTTTCCATAATTAGTGGGGAACATTATCCAATTGATAATTTTGTGTTTAAACATTTTAATCAGGGATGAAATTTTATCACAAAATAGGGATGTGAAATATGAAATGCGATAAAATTTTTCACAATCCCTTATGAACCCAAGTCTTCTTAGGTTTATGGATCATATCCAAAACCTTCAACCTAAGGCTCTGATACCACTCGAAGGATATAGGAAGATCCTTAAGAGCATTACGGAAGTGTGAGGATCGCATCGAATGTGATCGGGGGCGACTAATCGCACTAGTTGCTCCAAGTAACGAATTTAAAAAGTATAAAATGATAAAACCACATGATCCAATAACAGTTCTTGGATCGTTTCATCTAAAACACAAATAGGTAGATCTCCTGATCTCATCATACAAGATCCAAGATTTTCATCATGAGCGAGGCACACTGAATGAGATGAAGATCCACGTGTAGATGATCTGGCAACATAACGACGATGCTGCAGCGACGGCGACTTTCTCTTGGGCTCCATAGTGGATGGCCACAATGAGAGAGAGGGAGAGGACCTTTGGTGTGTAGAGAGAGAGAGAGAGCTTATGTATTGATCATGTTCCTTGAAGATAAAGGGGTGCCTCTTCTTATATAGGGTTCTGGGAGTCCATGGATCCCAATCCATGGACAACACACAACCAATGGGTGAGATTAATTTGTGTTTCTTTCGATGGATATGATCTTGTTGTAAAAATACAACAAAATATAATTTAATTTAATTAATTATATTGATAAATCAGTATAAGTTAATTTCAAATCAAATCAATTGGCTAGTCTTGGAGATAATGAGGAGACTAACCGCGTCCCCTAAAAGGGGGGACGACCACCAATCATCTCATGAGATATCATTATCTCATGATATCTCCAAGATTTACAACAAAAATTATTGTAAATTATTTCATAAAAATTATTCATAATTATCTTGTGAAATATTGCAATCATGCAATTGGAAAAATGTGAATCACATCCACAACTCAAAACAAAATGTAAATTATATTTTCAATTAATCATCCAATGTGAATCCAATTCACATCAATAATTAATTAACAAATATAATCCACAATATGCTCTCTCTAATATATTATAAATCACATTTACAATATACCTAATTAATATGGATAGTGCTATCCACATTATTCATATCCATGATAATTAAATCACATTTAATCATCTTGGATCTCTTTTCTCATGTGCCCAAATAACATGAATCACATTCACATTATTCACATCTTTGATAACTAGATCACATTTAATTATCTCAGGTAACTCTCCTTATAATATGAATCAAATTCATATTATTCATGATAATCAAATCACATTTAATTATCAGATTTCTCAATGCTCGGATATATAATATCGAAATTATCCTTGAACTCTTTCAAGGATAATGCGCCTTCTCCGCGGATACTTGGGGATAAGCACATGGCGATTGTATTTTTTCATGTATAGTGACTAGGATATTGAGATCAAATCTCAAATCCAAATCTTGCGGACCTCCCATAGATGTTTGATTAAATCAAAGCCGTAGATCTAATATTCTCATTGTATCTGAATCACATTCAGATCAATGTCCAACATTTGGACTATGATTAGATCACTTCTCTATGAGAGGAGTCACTAAAATCCAAACGTGTTTCATTACTCCCTCGAAATGGAAGCGTCATGGTTATACAATCTGATCACATCACCCTCAGATATTCCTAATACCTGTACATCCTGCATACTGGAAGACCAAGATCAAACCCGAAGTTTTAGATCTCTTTTGGACTGTCTCCTTCAGGGTTTTATCATTAAGTTTCTCATTCGACCATTGGGAGTTGGTATTGATCATATACTTTCCAAAAACATATATCATAACCAGATGTTGATCATATACTTTCCAAAAGTATATATGAACCCTACAAATTCAGTCAAGCTTCCAAAGCGAGACGACTGTGCACGAAATTTGATTCTTCTCAATATCTCATGAGTGAGCTCATGTCTTCCGGTTCAGTAAACGAACCAATATGATACCTTTGAGAGATCATAGTACTCATATGCCCTTGCATGGACATTAGCAAGCCAGTGTCTAGACCTTGTTTTGGCCATCAACCTATTGATCAACCAAAGGTACATACTCAGACATATAGTAACACATCTGTCTCCAGTTAGAAAATACGTGCCTATATCGTGATAGCATACGACATAAGACTTTGGTTATCTTGATCTCTTTAAGTCAACTCTTTGATGTAACTATTCTGACACCTCCGAATCTTTATTCCTATGCAGAGGACCTGCATCAAGAAGTCTATCCGATATCATCCTTTAGAGAAAGGATTGCCATCTCATTCTCAGGCTGGAGATCCTCTCTTAACGATCATTTGACGGTGCTCGATGAGTCCTCAATCTAACTCTTTAGATATTCATAAAAGTATCATCCTCTATGATTCAATAATTGAATCAACACCTATATGATCATTAAGATAACCATGATACATAACCCTAATTGTACTAAGGGACCTATTATGCAAATTAGTTATTCTTCATTTCAGATTAGGGTATGATATTCACAATAACATTTATTACATAATAGCTCGATGTGGGATGGAATGTCCAACAAACCCTCTAGTTGAGAAGAAGGGGCGCACACAAACACAACCAACTTAGCCGAGTCCCAGTCCACCTCCTATACAACATGTATATTACGTACATGTACCTGAGCCGCAACCCCTATAACTGCAGACACAGATGGTTTTTTATCAGCCACCTGAGTTACAACCTCAGTACCTCAAGCCATGTTCCTCTAATCCTCCACTCATTCAAGAGGTGAATGGTGTATGGAGCAATGATCAGCAACCGACCCATCCTCAGGGACAACCACATGGCCAACATAATCCTATCTGGCCATTCAACCAACAACAAGGAGGGCAGAACTACCAGCCCAACCTGGCCCATCTCCATCAGCCTCTGTAGCAAGGTTAACCTGGAGGCAAAATAACTCCCAACAACATCTCGGATACCAACACCAACAGTACTAGCTGAAGGATATTGATAATCCTCAAGCATCGCGGAAGCGTGTTGATCGCATCATATGCGATCGGGGAGACTAGTCGCACTAGTCGCTAGATGCAGCAGAAATTAAAATTTTTAATCAAGAGATCAAACCACATGATCACAAGGACATTTCTTGGATTGTTTCATCAAACCACAAAGTAGAAGGAATACCTCTTTAAGCATGGTTGTAATCACAAGATCTCTAAAACAAGAGATCCTCCTGTCTCAAGTTCGATCCACGAAGATGGCACTTGCGGGCGCGATGATGAGATGCGTTCCTCCTGCAATCCTCGATGAAGATCCAAGCTACGAATCCCCTGATTTCATCTAACGAAATTCGTCGTCTTCCTTTAGAGCAAGCAGCCCCAAAGAAGAAGGAGATCCTCGAGTCGTCGAAGGCAAAGGCGAGAGATTCTCTTTCTCAATGCACATGATGGACAACCACCTTGAATAGAGAGAGAGAGAGAGTAGGAGAGAATGAAAGAGAGAGAGAGAGAGAGAGTAGTAACCTTGTACAACTCTTTATTATGTACCTTTGAAAGGCTAGGTTAGCCCTCCTTATATATTAGTTTGGGATCCAATGGATCTCAATCCATGGGACACATAGATCCAACGACCAAGTTGATCTATGTATTAATCAATGGCCATGATTGTTGTTGGTTAAAAACCAACAACATTAATTTATATTTAAATCAAATATATGTAGCAATATTATCAACATAATTTAATTTAACATAAATTAATTATCAGTAGATAACAAGATAAAAGGGATGGAGATAATAAATTACCCCCAAAAATAGGGGGGAGTCACCCATGGTTGACGCCACCTATATTTTGTGGTGATTAATCTCCTTTTTATTTTATCTATTATTTCTTGATAATTTTGTAATAACCATTATCACAAAATTATCCACCAAATTAATTCCAAATTAATTTGTGAATATTTCAAACATGCCATTGACATATATGTGAATCATATTCACAATCCAAACTAATTTGTAAATTACATTTCCAATTAATTAACTAATGCGAATCCAATCCACATTAATAATTAACAAATGTTATTTACAAAGTTTCTCTCTCTGATATATATTATAAATCACATTTAGAACACATAGATATTATGGATAGTACTATCAATATTCTGTAACCCTTGACAATTAAATCCCATTTAATTATCTTGGATAATCATTCTCACAATATGAATCTCATTCATATTATGCTTGATAATTAAATCTCATTTAATCATCAAGTCTTTCTTGCTTGGATACATAATTCATCAAATGAATTATTCTTGAACTCCTTCAAGAATAATGTGCTTTCTCTGTAGATACTTGGAGATAAGGACATGGCGATTGTATTGTTCCACGTATAGCGACTTGGATGTTGAGATCTCATCTCAAATCCAGATCTTACGGACCTCCCACAGATGCTTGATTAAATCAAGACCGCAAATCTAATCTTCTCATTGCATCTGAATCTCATTCAGACCAATGTCCAACACTTGGACTGAGATCAGATTGCTTCTCTACTGAGAGGAGTCACTAAAATCCAGACCTGTTTCATCACTCCCTCGGAATGGAAAAGTCATGGTTATACAATCGTTTATGATCACATCACCCTCATGTATTCCTAATAACTGTACATCCTGCATACTGGAAGACCTATGATCAATCTGAAGATTAAGATCAATTTTACACTATCTTCTTCCGAGTTTAATCACTAAGTTTCTCAATCTTGGTCATTGGGAATTGGTATCGATCATATGTTTTCCCAAAGCATATATCATACCTTCAAATTCATGTCATGCTTCCAAAGCACGACGACCATGCATGGAATTTGATCGGTCCCAATACCTCATGAGTGAGCTCATGTCTTCTGGTTCATAAATGAACCTGTATGATCCCTTTGAGAGATCGCATTACTCACATGCGCTTACATGCACACCAACACGTCGGTGTATATACCTTGGTTAGGTCATCAACCTATTGGTCTGCCAAATGTACATGCTCATACATATAGTAACACATCTGTCTCCGGTCAGAGGATGCGTGCCTATGCTATGACAGTATTCACCATAAGACTTAGGTTATCTAGATCTCGCTAAGTCAACCCTTTGACCTAACTAATCTGGCACCTCCGAATCACTATTTCCATGCAGAGGACCTGCATCAAGAGGTCGGTCAGATATCAGCCTATGTGAGAAAGGATTTCCATCTCCTACTCAGGCTAGAGATCATCTCTTAACAATCATTTGACGATGCTTGATGAGTCCTCTATCTATCTCCTTAAATATTCATCCAAACACCAGCCTCTATGATTCATTTATTGAATCAAAAACTATATGATCATCAAGATGGTCATGGTACATAACCCTAATTGTACAGAGGGACCTTATAGTGCATTCATTCATTTAATTTCAGAAAGGGAGTGAAACATCAATAACTTTTATTGATAAACATATATATTACAATAACATTTATTGTAAGAATTATTCGCCCTGGGCTCACATGTCTAACAATCTCCCATTAGCCCTCAGAACCATTCAGGTTCAATATGTAAACCCATACTCATTACATGCTCGTCAAAAACCTTCTGTGTTAGAGGTTTGGTAAGAGGATCAGCAACGTTGTTGGCAGAGGCCACCTTGGTGATGATGATGTCACCATACTTTGAATCTCCCGAATGATGCGGTGTTTCCATTCCACGTGCTTTCTCTTTTGATGCCATATAGGTTCTTTTTCCTGGGAAATGGCTCCCGTGTTATCGCAGAGTAATGGGATGGGAGTATTAGAGGAAACTACGTCAAGCTCCAAGATGAACTTGCGCAACCACACCGCCTCTTTTGCAGCATCTGATGCGGCAATGTATTCGGCTTCTGTTGTTGAATCCACTGTAGTGTCCTGCTTCTTGCTTCTCCAGCTCACAACACCACCGTTCAACAGGAATACAAACCCTGATGTTTACTTTTGATCATCAATATCCGATTGGAAGTCTGAATCTGTATATCCCAAGACTTGAAGATCACCATCCCCATAGACCAAGATGTAATCTTGCGCCTGTCTTAGACATTTGAATATGTTCTTTACTGCATTCCAGTGTTTCTCTCCATAGCAAGATTGGTAATGAATTGCCACTCCCACTGCATGGCAGATGTCTGGATTAGTACACATCATGGCATACATCAAGCTTCCTACAGCTGATGCGCAGGGGCATCCAACCATGGCCTCCTTTTCCTCAACACTTTGAGGGGCCATCCCTTTAGACAGATGGATACCATGTCCTAAGGGGAGGAATCCTTTCTTGGAACTATCCATACAGAATCATTCAAGAATCTTCTTGATGTATCCATGTTGTGATAATCCCAATATCCTCTTTTCCTGGTTTCTGAACAACTTCAGGCCTAAGATGTAAGAGGCTTCTCCAGGATCTTTCATCTCGAAGGTATGGGATAGCCAAATCTTCACGCTGGTCATCATTCCTGTATCATTCTCGATGATAAGGATATCATCTACGTAAAGCACGATGAACACAACGACGCTCCCACTAAGCTTCTTGTACACACAAGGTTCATCAGGATTCTACACGAAATCATAACTCTTTATGGTTTCGTTAAATCTGATGTTCCATCTACGAGAAGCTTGTTTGAGCCCATAAATGGATTTCTTCAGCTTGCATACTTTACCATCCTCAACTATGAAGCCCTGGGGCTGCTCCATATAGATATCCTCCTCGAGGTATCCATTGAGGAAAGCTGTCTTGACGTCCATCTACCAGATGTCGTAGTCAAGAGATGCAGCTATAGCCAGTAGTGTCCTGATGGACTTAAGCATGGTCACAGAAGATAATGTCTCATCGTAGTCGATGCCTTCTCTCTGTGTGTAGCCCTTGGCTACGAGCCGTGCCTTGAAAGTCTCTACTTTCCCATCAGGTCCCCTCTTTCTCTTGAAGATCCATTTACACCTAATGGATTTTACCCCTTTAGGTGGATCCTCTAGGGTCCATACACCATTCTTATGCATGGAGTCAATTTCTGACTTCATTGCTAGCATCCATCTATCCATATGATCCGCTAGTGCTTCATCAAATGAAAAATGATCATTGTCAGTCTCACCTGACACATGAAATCCATACCTTTCAGGTGGTGCAACCATCCTCGAACTCCTTCAAAGAGGTATGGGTGTTTCATCTTTATTTATCTCTTCAGTTTCTGGTTCAGGAATCTCAGAATCCTCAGGGGATTCAATGAGTTCCTCTACTTCATTTCTGTCTTGACCTTTAAGGAAATCATCCTCCAGAAATTTCACATCCCTAGAGACAAAAACCTTTTGGGTCTCAGGGTCATAAAGCTGGTATCCAATACCATCTTTAACATACCCAATGAAGTAGCACTCACGAATGCGAGATTCTAGCTTACTTGCGTCCATGTTCTTCGCATGGACTAAGCATCCCCAAACCCTCAAGTGTTTAACACTAGGCTTGGCACCATACAGGAGCTCGTG
This sequence comes from Ottelia alismoides, assembly GCA_037367405.1. Lineage (NCBI taxonomy): Eukaryota > Viridiplantae > Streptophyta > Magnoliopsida > Alismatales > Hydrocharitaceae > Ottelia > Ottelia alismoides. The sequence continues at coordinate 871,113 of JAZKJV010011375.1, forward strand.
AGGAGTCCTGGGTACAGACTTGCTAGGAATCTTGGTCAGGATATATATTGCAGTCTCTACTGCATATCCCCAGAAACTAAGAGGTAAACGTGCTTTGCTCATCATTGAATGGACCATGTCCATGATGGTCCTGTTGCATCTTTCAGCAACACCATTAAGTTGGGGAGTTCCAGGGGGAGTGAGATTGGAAACAATTCCATTCTCTTTAAGATATTCCTTGAATTCATCTGAGAGGTACTCACCACCTCAGTCAGATCGAATCCATTTGATCTTCCTATCGGTTTGGTTCTCATCCAAAGCCTTAAATTCTTTGAACTTTTCAAAAGTTTCAGATTTATGACGTAGTAGGAAGATAAACCCGTATCATGAGTGGTCATCTATAAACGTCAAATAATATCGATATCCATTTTTAGTCGCGGTACTGAAGGGACCGCATACATCAGTATGTATTAGGTCAAGAATAACTTCGCATCTCGTAACCTTGTTACGGAAAGGCACCTGGTCATTTTACCTCGAATGCAATGTTCACAGGTAGGTAAAGATTGAACATGTAGAAAATCTAAAGGTCCATCCTTTATCAATCTATTGACCCTATTAACAGATAAATAACCAATCCTTTGATGCCAAATCATATTCGAATGATTTCCATTCTCCCTGTATCTTTTATTATCATGATAGTGACATTTATGACACATTCATCAATGCACAATTCATAGAGTCCACCAGAAGTCAGAACACCTTCCGCAATAAATTTATCATATTGATTAGTGACTAACTTATTACCGAACATGAAGGAGTATTCATGTGTAACAAGCTTAGATACAGATATCAAATTCCTCCTGATAATGATAGTCTGCACGTCCCGATGGCGACTGCTGCAACACTTGCATTAGATCCCATCTGGATGACTATCTCCCCTTGCTCCAGATTCCTAGTTTCCTGAAACAAATGCAACGAATTTCATACATGAACAGAAGCACCATAATCTACAACCCAACTTCCTTCTTGTCCAACGAGAAAGCTAGTTTCAATGATGAAAGTAGATTTCATACTTGCTGGGGCTTTACCTTTGTCAGCAGACTTCAGGTAATATGGGCAGTTACGCTGCCAGTGCCTCGGCTTCTTGCAGTGGTGATAGACATCGGACTTCTTCGATGTCATTAGAGTGTAAGCACTAGAAGATGAACCAACTCCTTGATTCTTCTTCTTTCTCTTATGGGCCAGGCCCTTCCGAGAACCTTGCTTCCGCCCACGCTTTCCTCTCACTTGTGCAACCATTGCACTAGCAGAGGGGCCGTCCTTCCTCATCACATCTTCTGCAGACTTCAATGCAGCTAACAACCCAGCATTAGTGAAATCACCTTTTCTCATGTGATAAGACATTATAAAGTTGTTGAAAGACTTAGGGAGCGACATGAGAATAAAATCAGCCTGCATGTCAGAATCCATGTAGGCTCCTAGGGTTTCCAACTCAGAGAGGTACCCAAACACTTTGAGTACGTGTTCTCTGACAGAGGTTCCATCCCGCATCTTGCAGCGAATAAGCTCTTTCATCACATTATAGCGCTGTGTGCGGTTTATGTCACCGAACATTTCCTTCAGATTCAGCATAATCTCTTGGCAATGGTTCATTTCCATATGTTGCTTCTGAAGCACATTGGACAATGACCCATAACACCTTGCCAGATTATGGTCTTCATCATATTTCTCATTATATGATTTATCTTCCGCAGTCTTGGGGTTTGCTATCTTGTCCTTGGTTAGCACATACGAGACACGCTCCGTACAAAGGACAAGATCCAAATTTCGGATCCAATCCGAATAATTCGGTCCGGTCAACTAGTTGACCTCCAAGAGCCTGCTAAGTGAGTTCATGGACTTCATTTTCTAAAATTAAGAATGCACTATATTAGAATATATAAATGAATATGTATTCAGTTTTAAGATATTTGATTAAGACATTTTAAATCAAATTTGTCTTACTATGTCAACTTTGAAAGATTATTCCCATATTGTCTTTCAAAGTAAGAGATATACTTACCTCTATATCTCAAGCAAGATCTGGGATCTCCTTTCCTATCTTTGTCACATCCTAATAATATAAGAACTTGTGACTACGATAAAAAGAAGCGGGAACTCATTCCGCCTTGCAAGTACAACTTGCATTTCCTAATTCGGTCTTTAACACCTGGGCCCACCACCCCTAAGATGATGTTGACCCGTTGTTAATTGAACCAACCGTCAACAGGCTTAATACTCGCTATACGCAATCCAATATCGCCCCAATAATATGAGGACTCGGCATTGGGGTCACTATGTATACGACCTTACTCTTTCGAGAAGCAAAGAACCCGATCCAAATAAATCATATACATGATCCGTCACTTCGGACAGACGTCTCCTATATACAACATCTGGCGCCAGAATTCTTTGCCATGACGGGAGACCATGGATGTCACTTATGTGATCCTCCACCTCATATTCAAATTGTAATAATTAATTATCGTGAATCATATTCACATAATTAACTCTTCAAGGGAAATACACATCTATTCATAATAGAGTGTTTATTGGATATAATTAATTTAATCACATTAAATTAATCATCAATCCAATCATCAATCAACAAACTTGATTATTACTTGAATAGTAGGTATAATCTCAAAGTACGTATTATTCGAAATTTAATAATTAGAAAAATACACTTTGACTTCTCCGGCATTATCGAGTCCCTACCCGCTGTCATGGCCAGTACCGACGAGAGTGGGACGGACCACCTACGTTGCAACCCGCAATCCCAATACTCTCTGACTAGTCACATTATCCACCTTAGGAAAGGATAATTCCAGATAGATCATCATGTACTTTGAGATGCTCATCAGCTTTTCAACCAAAATTATACCATATAATATTCATCAAAACCATTTTGATAATATTATAAGGAGATTTCCTAAACAAATCCCCAATCCTATTCAAGCAAGAGGGTTTTTCATGTAAAAGTGGTCCTACAACTATTGTAGGATAAACTAAGGTTTTTCATGAAAGCAATGTTTGTTGATGATTTCATATCAACCAATTAATGATCAAGATCAACTATCTTATCATCTTGGTTTAGGGAAATGTCATTCAAAGAAATAATTATCTCTTTAAATATTTCACAAATATTTACCACTAATTATTTCAGAAAATTAACAATTAATTTTCATCATCATATTTGAATGACTTATCACAAGGTTCATGATCAAGATTGTCAATTTCCAGAAGTGACCCTTAATCACTAAAATTAACTTATCTTGATCAATTTAAATCCAAATTACGCAAAATAAATTTCTTAAGATTGCTAACTTGATTTATGACAGAATCCAAGTGATATTTCACGTATTTAGAGGCGGATCAAAACAGTAATTAATTCATTAATCACGTTCAGATCTGCTGTCCCGCAATAGTGAATACATGTTTATTCAAAGGGCCATATCTTGAGCAAATGAAATCCAAATTATATAAACTCAGATCCTATGGTTTCCTTATTTAATGGGTAACATAATCCAATTGCAAATTTCGTGTTTAAACAACTTAAACAGTATCGAAAAATTCCAATTAGACAGAGGTGCGAAAATTGAAATGCGACAAAAATTTGGCGACCCTTTCAAACCCAAGTCATCCAAGGTCTATGGATCATATCCAAAACCTTATTTGACCTATGGCTCTGATACCACTTGAAGGACATCGAGAATCCTCAAGCGCATCGCGGAAGCGTGTTGATCGCATCATATGCGACCGGGGCGACTAGTCGCACTAGTCGCTAGATGCAGCGGAAATTAAATTTTTTAATAAAGTGATGAAATCACATGGTCACAAGAACATTTCTTGGATCGTTTCATCAAACCATAAAGTATAAGAAATACCTCTTGAAGCGTGGTTGTAATCACGAGATCTCTAAAACAAGAAATCCTCCTGTCTCAAGTCTGATCCACGAAGATGGCACTTGCGGGTGCGATGATGAGATGCGTTCCTCCCGCAATCCTCGATGAAGATCCAAGCTACGAATCCCCTGATTTCGTCCAACGAAATATGTCGTCTTCCCTTAGAGAAAGCAACCCCAAATAAGAAGGAGATCCTCGAGTCGTTGAAGGTGAAGGTGAGAGACTCTCTTTCTCAATGCACAAGATGGACGGCCACCTTGAATAAAGAGAGAGAGAGAGAGTAGGAGAGAATGAAAGAGAGAGAGAGTAGTAACCTTGTACAACTCTTTATTATGTACCTTTGAAAGGCTAGGTTAGCCCTCCTTATATATTAGTTTGAGATCCAATGGATCTCAATCCATGGGTCACATAGATCCAATGACCAAGTTGATCTATGTATTAATCAATGGCCATGATTGTTGTTGGTTAAAAACCAACAACATTAATTTATATTTAAATCAAATATATGTTGCAATATTATCAACATAATTTAATTTAACATAAATTAATTATCAATAGATAACAAGAAAAAAGGGATGGAGATAATAAATCACCCCCAAAAATAGGGGGAGACACCCATGGTTGATGCCACCTATATTTTGTGGTGATTAATCTTCTTTTTATTTTATCTATTATTTCTTGATAATTTTTTAATAACCATTATCACAAAATTATCCACCAAATTAATTCCAAATTTATTTGTGAATATTTCAATCATGCCATTGATATATATATATATATATGAATCATATTCACAACCCAAACTAATTTGTAAATTACATGTCCAATTAATTAACTAATGTGAATCCAATCCACATTAATAATTAACAAATGTTATTTACAAAGTTTCTCTCTCTCTCTGATATATATTATAAATCACATTTATAATACGTAGATATTATGGATAGTAATATCCATATTCTGTAATCCTTGAAAATTAAATCCCTTCTAATTATCTTGGATAATCATTCTCACAATATGAATCTCATTCATATTATGCTAGATAATTAAATCTCATTTAATCATCAAGTCCTTCTTGCTTGGATACATAATTCATCAAATGAATTATTCTTGAACTCCTTCAAGAATAATGTGCTTTCTCCGTAGATACTTGGAGATAAGGACAGTGCGATTGTATTGTTCCATGTATAGCGACTTGGATGTTGAGATCTCATCTCAAATCCAGATCTTACGGACCTCCCACAGATGCTTGTTTAAATCAAGAACGCAAATCTAATCTTCTCATTGCATCTGAATCTCATTCAGACCAATGTCCAACACTTGGACCGAGATCAGATTGCTTCTCTACTGAGAGGAGTCACTAAAATCCAGACCTGTTTCATCACTCCCTCAGAATGGAAGCATCATGGTTATACAATCGTTTATGATCACATCACCCTCAGGTATTCCTAATACCTGTACGTCCTACATACTGGAAGACCTATGATCAATCTGAAGATTAAGATCAATTTTACACTGTCATCTTCAGAGTTTAATCACTAAGTTTCTCAATCTTGGTCATTGGGAATTGGTATCAATCATATCATTTCCCAAAGCATATATCATACCTTCAAATTCATGTCATGCTTCCAAAGCACGACGGCCATGCGTGGAATTTGATCGGTTCCAATACCTCATGAGTGAGCTCATGTCTTTCGGTTCATAAATGAACCTGTATGATCCCTTTGAGAGATCGTATTACTCACATGACCTTACATGCACACCAACGCGTCGGTGTATAGACCTTGGTTAGGTCATCAACCTATTGGTCTGCCAAATGTACATGCTCAGACATATAGTAACACATCTGTCTCCGGTCAGAGGATGCTTGCCTATGCTGTGAAGCATTCACCATAGGACTTAGGTTATCTCGATCTCGCTAAGTCAACCCTTTGACCTAACTAATCTAACACCTCTGAGTCACTATTCCCATGCATAGGACCTGCATCAAGAGGTCGGTCAGATATCAACCTATGTGAGAAAGGATTGCCATCTCCTACTCAGGCTGGAGATCATATCTTAGCAATCATTTGACGGTGCTTGATGAGTCATCTATCTAACTCCTCAGATATTCATCCAAACACCAGACTCTATGATTCATTTAATGAATCAACAGCTATATGATCATCAAGATGGCCATGGTACATAACCCTAATTGTACAGAGGGACCTTATAGTGCATTCATTCATTTAATTTCAGAAAGGGAGTGAAACATCAATAACTTTATTGATAAATATATATTACAATAACATTTATTGTAAATGGTTCACCCTGAGCTCACATGTCTAACACTAGCAGCCGACTGCTCAATATCATCACCAGTACTCCTCCCCGTAGTATTAGAAATACCTTTTTCTTCTTCTTCCTCCTCGTCCTCCTCAGTGCTCATCGAGTTACCAACAAGCTCCCTCTTATCATCAGAATCAACAGTCTCACCAGGCTGAATCTTCTTAGTCTGCCCCAGTCAACCCTACCTTAGATTGTTTGGCCTTGATCATAAATAACATGGCTGAGATGAGCCAGAAGATCGACGAACTGACAGCCATGAAACTGCCATTCCAGCCCATGTTGAAGCAAATCCAAATAATTTCCATCACAAGGAGTAGGTAGTTTGTAATGTTAAACTCAAATTAGGCAGAAAAGAATTTATTTATCAGTGTCGTTATTCTCAGGGGCGGTAAGACACTCAAGTCATCTGTAACAACGTAAGGAAAATTTAAAGCGTATAATGGTAAATCTTTAGTCGATTAGACCATCAACTTTTTGGATAAAGAAAGACCAAAAAAATACAAAAAAATGAATAAAATACAAAAAGACAAAAAGACAAGAATAACTAAGGTGAACTCGTGCTCGTGAAGGAGAAGCCCAACCAGAGCCAACTGAAGGAGTTGAGTCTATACCATTTTTTGGTCCACAACATGTAGATGATTTTTCACATTTTTGGCATCTACTTGTAAACAAAGATATGGACACATTTATACTAGATTTAATTTTGTTTGATGTAAATATTCCTTTTTTGCAAGTTATTAAAGCAAAAATAGTAAAAGAAGTGAAAAATGCTTTGTCCTGATCCATTGTAAGCATCTTGCAAGATCTTATTCTTGAAATGTCCTTATTGAAAGCCATGAAGTACCAGGTGAAAAGTGGAGTTAAAGAGGCATGCACTACAAAGCGTTCAAATAGAAGTAAGATATAGAGAAAACTAGAGATGCACATTCTAACCATGGAGTGAATGCCATTAGCCATCTCCCATACAAATAGAAAGATAAGGGAGAACAACTCGCCAGATGTCAAAATTTTGACCAAGAATTTGAGCAAACATTGCTCAACTACGGATCATTGATCAATTGCCTTCTTCACTGCTCAATGAATATGGAGTAGGACCACTCAAGCCTATGAAGATGATTCTGCGGTTCGTAGACAGATCCGTCAAGCGGCCCAGGGGCATGTTAGAGGGCGTCATTATCATAGTATATGTGATGCCATTCCACCGCCGCGCCTCAGCAGCATCGCACCACCACCGCCCTCCGCCGAAGCCCGCGCACCTCCACAAAAGAAGAAAGGCAGCGGCGGTGCCCTTGGTGCCCCTTTCCTCAAGAACGAAGCAAAGCCCTAGGGATTCCTTTAAACAAAATATATTTTTTGGAAAATTGCAACATCGCTAGTGGACAATTCAGAAATTGCTAAGGAGCCCATCAATTCAAGAATTTCTTTTGGAAAAATTACAGTTGCGCCCCAGAACTTCCTCGAATTCCAAAAATGACCCTACCAGAGCTTCAAACACATGACATGCACACGATATATTGGTAAAATTACGCTTTCTTCCCTGTGATTTATTCTTGTTATTTATTTACTTCAAAAACGAAACATATTTACATTTTAGCCTCTGAACTGCATAACAAACATTTGCGTGCTCTTTTGAATGAAATAAAGGTTATTTGTGATCGAAGAATTTTTCAATTGTGTTATGCTCCTGATGTGATTATATTATTAGCATAAAATTTTCATTGCATTTTGCCCTCATTTATTATTATTAAAAAAATAAAAAACATATCATTTTTCCTTGTTTGAAATTCCAAAATTCATAAAAATTCAAATATTATTCCAAAAATTCCAAAAATATTAGAGTAGTTGTATTTCATTGTATTTTAATTTCTGACCAATTTTCACGCGTTAATTATTTATAAAACCCCCAAATTGAAAAATATCAGAAATCTTCTAAAAATCATAAAATATTCTACAAAAATCCAAAAATTTTGATTTCAGTTCCTATTTGTAGATAATAGTTTCTAGTTTGTCTTAAAATAATTATCAGGAGTTTTGGGCACTTAAAATATTATTAAGTTGCAAATTACTTCAGGATGTGCACATTTTCACATTTTCTCACTGTTTGATTTTTAGAAAAATACAAAAACATATGAAAATTCCACAAAAATTCTCAAAAACATTTCAAAACTTTTAAAATCCAAAAATATTTTTTCCTTGATTTTTCTGAGTATTGTTAATTAATTGAAAAAACAAAAAGAGTTGGTGTGTGTATTTTTGATCTTGTGAATAGTGCTTCGTGTTATTTTTGAAAAAAAATTAAAAAATAAAAACCATTAAAAATTTGAAAATCAGAAAATAAAAAATAAATGATAAAAAAATCATAAAAACCAAGGATAGTTGTCCTTTAAGACTCTTGTTTTCTCTTAATTGATTTTCGGTTAATTGAATAACCCTCGGGAATTGTAGCCTCCCTGAGTTCGACCCTGCCCGCTATATAGGTTAATAGTAGCAAAAATAAAAATAATATTTTTTGTTGTCAAGGGATTTTGGGGAATAACAACGATGAAACATTTATAATCAATAATTTTTCCGTCTCCGAAATTACGCTGCAACAAAATGCTACATCAAGAAGTTGATCAGATATCAACCTTTAGAGAAAGGATTGCCATCTCCTTCTCTGGCTGGAGATCCTCTCTTAACAATCATTTGATGGTGTTTGATGAGTCCTCAATCTAACTCTTTAAATATTCATCCAAGCACCAACCTCTAAGATTTAATAATAGAATCAACATCTATATTATCATTAAGATGGCCATGGTACATAACCCTAATTGTACTAAGGGACCTATTATGAAAATTAGTTATTCTTCATTTCAGATCAGGGAATGATATTCGCAATAATATTTATTGCATAATGGCTCATCGTGGGCTCGCATGTCCAACAATCTCCCACTAGCCCAAAGAGCCATTAATGTGCTAAACATTTAAACCCACACTAATGTGTCAATCATAGGCTATTTACAAAAACAGCTAGGTAAGCTGATCAGTCACTCTGTTCCCACGAGACTATGCTAAGTCCTTTTGCGGTACTTCCATATCCCCTAGTAACATTGCTCACATCCAGTGTGAATGTTGCATCTTATGCAACCAATACTCAATATTGTCAGTTACAATGTCCTTGACACTACAACTTAGTAATTATTATAACATGTATTTCCATAGTCCTTATCAGAATACCCTTATTCTTGTAGATCTCTATCTCCTTAGGTATTTGCAATTAAAACCTTTTAGATCTCTATGTATACAGTCTTAAGTTCTTGAAGATAGGACTTTGGGATCACTATCTCAAAAAGGTCTTGTCATCTTTGAAGATATTGTTATTACTGCAACCAAGTGTTTTATTTCCATAGTAAGATTAGTAACAGTTTACTACTCCCACTGTATGACAAACATCTAGCTTTTGTACACATCTAGCATACACCCGTCTTCTCATAACCGATCCACAAGGGCGAGTAGCAGTGTTGCAATAGTCGGCCGACTATCCCGAATAGTCGGTCCGACTATGAGGTGCGGTGGGGTACTCGACTGAACAACCTCCAGTCGGGCAATAGTCGGCCCGACCGAATAGTCGGCCGACTGGCCCGACTATGAGGCCGACTGGAGTTTGACTCTTCATATTTTTATTTTTTATTTTCAATTTTCAATATTTATGGGTTACATTTTACCATGGTATGGCCACAAATGTCAAATTATATATGTCTATTATATTGATTGGTACTTTTTTCTTGGATTCATGTTAAATAATGACCATATAGGTATAAAAATATAAGAATATATGTATTATAAATAATTTTTATATTAAAAAATACAAAACCGAATAATTCCGAATAGTCGCCCGAATACCGATTATTCTCTATTCAGTGACCCCTCCGACTGAATACCGAATACCGTCTTCTGCAACACTGGCGAGTAGTTTTAGCATCCACTTCCTCAACTCCTTGAGGTGCTATCCCTTTAGATAGGTAAAAATCATATCATAAGGGAAAGAAGTCTTTCTTGGAATTTTCCGAAAAATGAAAATGTCCACAATGTACTACTAATGGACGATCCCAATACCCTCTTCTCTTTGTTTCTAAACAACTTCAGAAATAAGATTTAAGAGGTATCCTTGAGATCATATCACAAGGTATGGAATAGCCATATTATAAAACACTTATTACTATCCTTATATCATTCCAAATGATTAAGATATCATCTACATTTAGCACGATGAACACAATGGCACTCCCACTAAGCTTCACATGGTTCATCAAGATTCTATCTAAAATCATAACATTTTTAATTTCATAAAATCTTATGTTCCTACTATAAGAAGCTTATTTGAGTCCATCGATGGAGTTATTCATCTTGAAATTTTTTCTTTCCTTAACCATGAAGCCCTGATGCTACTTTATGTGAATATCCTTAGAGAGGTATTCATAGAGGAATGCAATCTTGACTCACATCTTGAAGATGTCATAGTTAAGTTGTGCAACTAAAGTTAGCAATATTCTGATGGGTTTAAGCATGGTCACTAGAGAGTAAATCTCATAACAATAAATGTCTTCTCTTTGGTGTGTATCTTGAGGATACGAGCCTTGCTTTGAAGGTCTCTACCTTCTCATCAGGTTCCCTCTTTCTTTTGAAGATCCATTTACACCTTAGCAGGTCTTACCCATATAGGTGGATCCTCGAGGGTCAATATACAACATTTTTATATGAAGTCTACATTAGACTTTATTGCCAACATCCATCTTCCCATGTCATGGTCCTTATAAGCTTCATCATATGAAGTCAGATCATTGTCAGACTTAACTAACACATGGAATACATCCTCAAACTCATTTGAGGAGGTATGAGTGTTTCATATTTAATTATCCTTTTAGTTTCTGATTCCAGGAGCCTCATTATCTTCTCAAGATTCAATGAGTTCATTTACTTCATTTTCACCTTGATTCTCAAGAATCTCATCTTTTAAGAATCACATCATCAGAGATGAGATCTTTTAAGAATCTCAAGGTCATAAAGTAGGTATCCAATACCGTCCTTCATTTTCCTAATGAAGTAGCACTCTCTAGTGCTCGTTTCCAGCTTACTTGCATGGAACCTTATTAAGGATATATATTGTAGTCTCTACTATATATATAACTGGAAACTAAGAGGTAATACTGCTAATGTTCATCATTGATAAGATCATGTCACACATGATCCAATTGTATCTCCCTACAACTCGATTGAGTTAAGGTGTATTAGGAGGAGTGAGATAGGAATGATATTCCTTTCTCCATAATGTATTCCTTTGAATTCATCTAATAGGTACATGATACCTAGGTTAGATCAAATTCATTTCATCTTCCTTCAAACTTTGGTTCTAAACCAAAACTACGAAATCTTTGAACATTTTAAAGTTTACTAAGGAAGAGACCTCATATCACAAATAACCATCGAATGATATCACATATCGTCAATGTTTATCATGACATAGATGATCCACATACAACAATATGCATGAGATCTTTAATACCTTGGCATCTTACACCTTTCCCAGAGAATGGTGCATTGGACATTCTTACTTTGAATAAATATTCACAAGTATGTAAAATTTGAAATTTTAGACATTCTAAAGTTTCATCTCTTACTAGTCTATTGATCTCATCAATAGACTTATGTCGAAGGTTTGATGCCAAATCATTGTCAAATGATCTTCATCCTCCTATTGATCTTATAAGGTTTAATTTTCAGTATTAGAAATGTTAATGAACCATTCATTAATTTTCTAATATAGTAGAGTCCTCTAAATGTCAGATTACGATCTAAAATATATCCATCATAACTCTTTATGATAGGTCTAATCCAAAATTTGTGTTTATTTCCAACATTTAGAAATAAACAATGAGTGTATTCTAATATCTAGGTCATAGAGACACTCTCTAAGACTAAGAGCTCTCCCAATGAAAATATAACATCTATCTACCCAGTAGAGATTGTTGAAACAATTACATCAATATCCATGTAAATGACTTATTAAACCTGGAGATCAAATTCCAGTCTTCTAATACATATGCAACCAATTGCAAGTGTTATTAGAAGAATGAGATACAATTATTAGACTTTAATCCTATCAAATAAGAAAGTCAATTTCAATAATTATACTAAGATGTAGATTATTCTGATGCACTGTCCGAGTCCTTCTCTAAGGATCTTACATAGACTAGATATTCACACTATCAATACATCAACTTATTGCAGTATTGGCATTTATCCAACTCTTTGGATGTCATATGGAAATTACAGAAGTACAGTCAACTCCTTGACTTCCCTTCTTACATGGGTCAGACCCATGCTTCCATTACACTTTCTTCATCTATAAACAACCACTGATTAAGACAAAGGATCTCTTATATTAAATTCAAAAGATTTCAGTAAGACTATTTCAACATTTATACATGCTTCATTCAATTCATACAATGTGAATATAATGAAGCTTCATGAATGACTAGAGTGCAGACAAAAGAATGATAACACTCATCATGTCTACATCCATTTTAACTCTTAAATTCATTAAACCAATAGGTACACACTCAAACATTTTGAGTACATCTTCTCTTATAGAGCCATCATTCTGCATGATTCATTGAACCATGTCATTCATGATTAAATATCAAGAGCACACATGCATGCGAAAACATATTCTTGGACTTCCAAAGTACATTCGATGAGATCAAGACTATAGACACATACAAACCCTCGGGTTGTAGTCCTATTGTCTATTTAATTGTCATTCCTCATTATTATGAGGAAACTTACACATTGCAACCGCATACATTATATGTCCAATTGCAAGTACAATATCTCGATCATGGATCCAATCCATGATATTTTATTGGTTATTATTGAGTGTAACATTGAGTGAGTTTAATGAAGTAATATCTGAAATAAGAAATTTGCATAAATATATGTAAATATATGGTTTACTTTGATTTAGGAATTTTTTATATCAAAGTTGTCTTGCCTTGTCAACATTGAAAGTTCATTCCCTTAATCACTTTCAAATGCAAGAGATATACTTACCATTATATCTCAAGCATGATCTGGGATCTCCTTCCTTATCTTTGTCACATCCCAATAATATGAGAACCTGTAACTCCGATAAAAAGAAGCGGGAACACATTCCGCCTTGTAAGTACAACTTGCATTCCCAATTCGGCCTTTAACACACGGGCCCACCACCCCTATGGTAATGTTGACTCGTCATTAATTAAACCAACCATCAACATGAATACAACTCGCTATGCATAATCCAATATCACCCTAATAAAATGAGGACCTGATATTAGGGTCACTACGCATACGTACTTATTCAAGAAGCAAAGATATCAATCCAAATGGCTTGTATGCTGGAGCTTTCACTTTGGACAAGCGTCTCCGACATACAATCTTTGGTGACGGAACCCTTTACCTTGACGGAAGACCATGGATGTCACTTATGTGATCCTCCATATCATGTTCAAATTTTAATTAATTATTATGAATAATATTCACATAATTGATTCTTCCAAGGGAAATAACAACTCTATTCAAAATAGAGTGTTTTAATTTAATATAACCAATTTAATCACATTAAATCAATTATCAATCCAATTCAATCAACAAACTAATTGCTACTTGAAAGGATGGTATTATCTCAAAGTACGTATTATTCGAATTTTAATAATTAGAAAATACACTGTGATCTCTCCTACATTATCCCATCCCTACCCACTGTCATGGTCAGTACCGACAGGAGTGGGATCGACCGCACACGGTGCAACCTGCTACCCAACGCTCCCCGGCTAGACACCATATCCAACTTGGGAAAGGATAATGCCAAATTGTGTGTACTTGAGATGATCATCAGTTTTTCAATCAAAAGTATAACATAGAATAATAATCAAAACAATTTTTATTATAAGGAAATTTTCTAAACAAATTCCCAATCCTATTCAAGCAACTTTGTTTGTTGGGGAAAGTTCAAGTGACCAATTGTGATCTAGATCATATCTAATCAAGTTGGTTATGATCGATGTCATTCAAGGAAAAGGTTATGATCGATGTCAATATTTCATAAATATTCATCAATAATTATCTCAGGAAATTAACCATTAATTAGCCTTAATTTAATTGAATGACAATCACAAGGTTCATGATCAAGTATGTAATTTCCAGCAGTGGCCCCTACTTACTAAAATTATCATATCTTAATGAATTTAAATCCAAATTAATCAAAATAAGTTTCTATAGTTTGATAATTTGATTTAAAATAGAACCCACGTGATTATCATGAATTTCTAGGCATTTCAAAATCGTAATTAACTCCTTAATTACATTATGATTCACTACCTCCGAAACCGTGGATATTTGGTCATTTAAAAGATCATAACTAGAGTTATTGGATTCCAAATCACACAAAATCAAATCACGTTGTTTCCATAATTAGTGGGGAACATTATCCAACTAATAATTTTGTGTTTAAACATTTTAATCAGGGATGAAATTTTATCACAAAATAGGGACGTGAAATATGAAATGCGATAAAAGTTTTCACAATCCCTTATGAACCCAAGTCTTCTTAGGTTTATGGATCATATCCAAAACCTTCAACCTAAGGCTCTGATACCACTTGAAGGATATAGAAAGATCCTTAAGAGCATCACGAAAGTGTGAGGATCGCATCGAATGTGATCGGGGGCGACTAATCACACTAGTTGCTCCAGGCAACGAATTTAAAAAATATAAAATGATAAAATGACATGATCCAATAACAGTTCCTGGATCGTTTCATCTAAACCACAAATAGGTAGATCTCCTGATCTCATCATACAAGATCCAACATTTTCATCACGAGCGAGGCACACTGAATGAGATGAAGATCCACGTATAGATGATCCGACAACATAACGACGATGCTGCAGCGACGACGACTTTCTCTTGGGCTCCATGGTGGATGGCCACAATGAGAGAGAGGGAGAGGACCTTTGGTGTGTAGAGAGAGAGAGATCTTATGTATTGATCATGTTCCTTGAAGATAAAGGGGTGCCTCTTCTTATATAGGGTTCTGGGAGTCCATGGATCCCAATCCATGGACAACACACAACCAATGGGTGAGATTAATTTGTGTTTCTTTCAATGGATATGATCTTGTTGTAAAAATACAACAACAATTAATTTAATTTAATTAAATATATATTGATAAATCAGTATAAGTTAATTTCAAATCAAATCAATTGGCTAGCCTTGGAGATAATGAGGAGACTAACCGCGTCCCCTAAAAGGGGGGACGACCACCAATCATCTCATGAGATCTCATTACCTCATGATATCTCCAAGATTTACAACAAAAATTATTGTAAATTATTTCATAAAAATTATTCATAATTATCTTGTGAAATATTGCAATCATGCCATTGGAAAAATGTGAATCACATTCACAACCCAAAACAAAATGTAAATTATATTTTCAATTAATCATCCAATGTGAATCCAATTCACATCAATAATTAATTAACAAATATAATCCACAATATGCTCTCTCTAATATATTATAAATCACATTTACAATATACCTAATTAATATGGATAGTGCTATCCACATTATTCATATCCATGATAATTAAATCACATTTAATCATCTTGGATCTCTTTTCTCATGTGCCCAAATAACATGAATCACATTCACATTATTCACATCTTTGATAATTAGATCACATTTAATTATCTTAGGTAACTCTCCTTATAATATGAATCAAATTCATATTATTCATGATCATCAAATCACATTTAATTATCAGATTTCTCAATGCTCGGATATATAATATCAACAATGAAATTATCCTTGAACTCTTTCAAGGATAATGCGCCTTCTCCGCAGATACTTGGGGATAAGCACATGGCGATTGTATTGTTCCACGTATAGTGACTAGGATATTGAGATCAAATCTCAAATCCAAATCTTGCAGACCTCCCATAGATGTTTGATTAAATCAAAGCCGTAGATCTAATATTCTCATTGTATCTGAATCACATTCAGATCAATGTCCAACATTTGGACTATGATTAGATCACTTCTCTATGAGAGGAGTCACTAAAATCCAAACGTGTTTCATTACTCCCTAGAAATGGAAGCATCATGGTTATACAATTGATTATGATCACATCACCCTCAGGTATTCCTAATACCTGTACATACTGCATACTGGAAGACCAAGATCAAACCCGAAGTTTTAGATCTCTTTTGGACTGTCTCCTTCAGGGTTTTATCATTAAGTTTCTCATTCGACCATTGGGAGTTGGTATTGATCATATACTTTCCAAAAGCATATATCATAACCAGATGTTTATCATATACTTTCCAAAAGTATATATGAACCCTACAAATTCAGTCAAGCTTCCAAAGCGAGACGACTGTGCACGAAATTTGATTCTTCTCAATATCTCATGAGTGAGCTCATGTCTTCCGGTTCAGTAAACGAACCAATATGATACCTTTGAGAGATCATAGTACTCATATGCCCTTGCATGGACACTAGCAAGCCAGTGTCTAGACCTGTTTAGGCCATCAACCTATTGGTCAACCAAAGGTACATACTCAGACATATAGTAACACATCTGTCTCCAGTTAGAAAATACGTGTCTATATCGTGATAGCATACGACATAAGACTTTGGTTATCTTGATCTCTTTAAGTCAACTCTTTGATGTAACTATTCTGACACCTCCGAATCTTTATTCCTATGCAGAGGACCTGCATCAAGAAGTCTGTCCGATATCATCCTTTAGAGAAAGGATTGCCATCTCCTTCTCAGGCTGGAGATCCACTCTTAACGATCATTTGACGGTGCTCGATGAGTCCTCAATCTAACTCTTTAGATATTCATAAAAGTATCATCCTCTATGATTCAATAATTAAATCAACACCTATATGATCATTAAGATAACCATGATACATAACCCTAATTGTACTAAGGGACCTATTATGCAAATTAGTTATTCTTCATTTCAGATCAGGGTATGATATTCACAGTAACATTTATTACATAATAGCTCGATGTGGGATGGAATGTCCAACAATCCCTCTAGTTGAGAAGAAGGGGCATACAATCTCGGATACCAACACCAACAGTACTAGCTGAAGGATATTGATAATCCTCAAGCATCGCGGAAGCGTGTTGATCGCATCATATGCGATCGGGGCGACTAGTCGCACTAGTCGCTAGATGCAGCAGAAATTAAAATTTTTAATCAAGAGATCAAACCACATGATCACAAGTACATTTCTTGGATTGTTTCATCAAACCACAAAGTATAAGAAATACCTCTTGAAGCATGGTTGTAATCACGAGATCTCTAAAACAAGAGATCCTCCTGTTTCAAGTTCGATCCACGAAGATGGCACTTGCGGGCGCGCTGATGAGACGCGTTCCTCCCGCAATCCTCGATGAAGATCCAAGCTACGAATCCCCTGATTTCGTCTAACGAAATCCGTCGTCTTCCTTTAGAGCAAGTAGCCCCAAAGAAGAAGGAGATCCTCGAGTCGTCGAAGGCAAAGGCGAGAGATTCTCTTTCTCAATGCACATGATGGACAACCACCTTGAATAGAGAGAGATAGAGAGAGAGAGTAGGAGAGAATGAAAGAGAGAGAGTAGTAACCTTGTACAACTCTTTATTATGTACCTTTGAAAGGCTAGGTTAGCCCTCCTTATATATTAGTTTGGGATCCAATGGATCTCAATCCATGGGACACATAGATCCAACGACCAAGTTGATCTATGTATTAATCAATGGCCATGATTGTTGTTGGTTAAAAACCAACAACATTAATTTATATTTAAATCAAATATATGTAGCAATATTATCAACATAATTTAATTTAACATAAATTAATTATCAGTAGATAACAAGATAAAAGGGATGGAGATAATAAATTACCCCCAAAAATAGGGGGGAGTCACCCATGGTTGACGCCACCTATATTTTGTGGTGATTAATCTCCTTTTTATTTTATCTATTATTTCTTGATAATTTTGTAATAACCATTATCACAAAATTATCCACCAAATTAATTCCAAATTAATTTGTGAATATTTCAAACATGCCATTGACATATATGTGAATCATATTCACAATCCAAACTAATTTGTAAATTACATTTCCAATTAATTAACTAATGCGAATCCAATCCACATTAATAATTAACAAATGTTATTTACAAAGTTTCTCTCTTTGATATATATTATAAATCACATTTATAACACATAGATATTATGGATAGTACTATCAATATTCTGTAACCCTTGACAATTAAATCACATTTAATTATCTTGGATAATCATTCTCACAATATGAATCTCATTCATATTATGCTTGATAATTAAATCTCATTTAATCATCAAGTCTTTCTTGCTTGGATACATAATTCATCAAATGAATTATTCTTGAACTCCTTCAAGAATAATGTGCTTTCTCTGTAGATACTTGGAGATAAGGACATGGCGATTGTATTGTTCCACGTATAGCGACTTGGATGTTGAGATCTCATCTCAAATCCAGATCTTACAGACCTCCCACAGATGCTTGATTAAATCAAGACCGCAAATCTAATCTTCTCATTGCATCTGAATCTCATTCAGACCAATGTCCAACACTTGGACTGAGATCAGATTGCTTCTCTACTGAGAGGAGTCACTAAAATCCAGACCTTTTTCATCACTCCCTCGGAATGGAAAAGTCATGGTTATACAATCGTTTATGATCACATCACCCTCATGTATTCCTAATACCTGTACATCCTGCATACTGGAAGACCTATGATCAATCTGAAGATTAAGATCAATTTTACACTGTCTTCTTCCGAGTTTAATCACTAAGTTTCTCAATCTTGGTCATTGGGAATTGGTATCGATCATATGTTTTCCCAAAGCATATATCATACCTTCAAATTCATGTCATGCTTCCAAAGCACGACGACCATGCATGGAATTTGATCGGTCCCAATACCTCATGAGTGAGCTCATGTCTTCTGGTTCATAAATGAACCTGTATGATCCCTTTGAGAGATCGTATTACTCACATGCGCTTACATGCACACCAACACGTCGGTGTATATACCTTGGTTAGGTCATCAACCTATTGGTCTGCCAAATGTACATGCTCATACATATAGTAACACATCTGTCTCCGGTCAGAGGATGCATGCCTATGCTATGACAATATTCACCATAAGACTTAGGTTATCTAGATCTCGCTAAGTCAACCCTTTGACCTAACTAATCTGGCACCTCCGAATCACTATTTCCATGCAGAGGACCTGCATCAAGAGATCGGTCAGATATCAGCCTACGTGAGAAAGGATTTCCATCTCCTACTCAGGCTGGAGATCATCTCTTAACAATCATTTGACGATGCTTGATGAGTCCTCTATCTAACTCCTTAGATATTCATCCAAACACAAGCCTCTATGATTCATTTATTGAATCAACAACTATATGATCATCAAGATGGCCATGGTACATAACCCTAATTGTACAGAGGGACCTTATAGTGCATTCATTCATTTAATTTCAGAAAGGGAGTGAAACATCAATAACTTTTATTGATAAACATATATATTACAATAACATTTATTGTAAGAATTATTCGCCCTGGGCTCACATGTCTAACAATCTCCCATTAGCCCTCAGAACCATTCAGGTTCAATATGTAAACCCATACTCATTACATGCTCGTCAAAAACCTTCTGTGTTAGAGGTTTGGTAAGAGGATCAGCAACGTTGTTGGCAGAGGCCACCTTGGTGATGATGATGTCACCATACTTTGAATCTCCCGAATGATGCGGTGTTTCCATTCCACGTGCTTTCTCTTTTGATGCCATATGGGTTCCTTTTCCTGGGAAATGGCTCCCGTGTTATCGCAGAGTAATGGGATGGAGTATTAGAGGAAACTACGTCAAGCTCCAAGATGAACTTGCGCAACCACACCGCCTCTTTTGCAGCATCTGATGCGGTAATGTATTTGGCTTCTGTTGTTGAATCCACCGTAGTGTCCTGCTTCTTGCTTCTCCAGCTCACAACACCACCGTTCAACAGGAATACAAACCCTGATGTTTACTTTTGATCATCAATATCCGATTGGAAGTCTGAATCTGTATATCCCAAGACTTGAAGATCACCATCCCCATAGACCAAGATGTAATCTTGCGCCTGTCTTAGACATTTGAATATGTTCTTTACTGCATTCCAGTGTTTCTCTCCATAGCAGGATTGGTAATGAATTGCCACTCCCACTGCATGGCAGATGTCTGGATTAGTACACATCGTGGCATACATCAAGCTTCCTACAGCTGATGCGCAGGGGCATCCAACCATGGCCTCCTTTTCCTCAACACTTTGAGGGGCCATCCCTTTAGACAGATGGATACCATGTCCTAAGGGGAGGAATCCTTTCTTGGAACTATCCATACAGAATCATTCAAGAATCTTCTTGATGTATCCATGTTGTGATAATCCCAATATCCTCTTTTCCTGGTTTCTGAACAACTTCAGGCCTAAGATGTAAGAGGCTTCTCCAGGATCTTTCATCTCGAAGGTATGGGATAGCCAAATCTTCACACTGGTCATCATTCCTGTATCATTCTCGATGATAAGGATATCATCTACGTAAAGCACGATGAACACAACGACGCTCCCACTAAGCTTCTTGTACACACAAGGTTCATCAGGATTCTGCACGAAATCATAACTCTTTATGGTTTCGTTAAATCTGATGTTCCATCTACGAGAAGCTTGTTTGAGCCCATAAATGGATTTCTTCAGCTTGCATACTTTACCATCCTCAACTATGAAGCCCTGGGGCTGCTCCATATAGATATCCTCCTCGAGGTATCCATTGAGGAAAGCTGTCTTGACGTCCATCTACCAGATGTCGTAGTCAAGAGATGCAGCTATAGCCAGTAGTGTCCTGATGGACTTAAGCATGGTCACAGAAGATAATGTCTCATCGTAGTCGATGCCTTCTCTCTGTGTGTAGCCCTTGGCTACGAGCCGTGCCTTGAAAGTCTCTACTTTCCCATCAGGTCCCCTCTTTCTCTTGAAGATCCATTTACACCTAATGGATTTTACCCCTTTAGGTGGATCCTCTAGGGTCCATACACCATTCTTATGCATGGAGTCAATTTCTGACTTCATTGCTAGCATCCATCTATCCATATGATCCGCTAGTGCTTCATCAAATGAAAAAGGATCATTGTCAGTCTCACCTGACACATGAAATCCATACCTTTCGGGTGGTGCAACCATCCTCGAACTCCTTCGAAGAGGTATGGGTGTTTCATCTTTATTTATCTCTTCAATTTCTGGTTCAGGAATCTCAGAATCCTCAGGGGATTTAATGAGTTCCTCTACTTCATTTCTGTCTTAACCTTTAAGGAAATCATCCTCCAGAAATTTCACATCCCTAGAGACAAAAATCTTTTGGGTCTCAGGGTCATAAAGCTGGTATCCAATACCATCTTAAACATACCCAATGAAGTAGCACTCATGAATGCGAGATTCTAGCTTACTTGCGTCCATGTTCTTCGCATGGACTAAGCATCCCCAAACCCTCAAGTGTTTAACACTAGGCTTGGCACCATACCAGAGCTTGTGAGGAGTCCTGGGTACAGACTTGCTAGGAATCTCGGTCAAGATATATATTGCAGTCTCTACTGCATATCCCCAGAAACTAAGAGGTAAACGTGCTTTGCTCATCATTGAATGGACCATGTCCATGATGGTCCTGTTGCGTCTTTCAGCAACACCATTAAGTTGGGGAGTTCCAGGGGGAGTGAGATTGGAAACAATTCCATTCTCTTTAAGATATTCCTTGAATTCATCTGAGAGGTACTCACCACCTCAGTCAAATCGAATCCATTTGATCTTCCTATCGGTTTGGTTCTCATCCAAAGCCTTAAATTCTTTGAACTTTTCAAAAGTTTCAGATTTATGACGTAGTAGGAAGATAAACCAGTATCATGAGTGGTCATCTATAAACGTCAAATAATATCGATATCCATTTTTAGTCGCGGTACTGAAGGGACCGCATACATCAGTATGTATTAGGTCAAGAATAACTTCGCATCTCGTAACCTTGTTACGGAAAGGCATCCTGGTCATTTTACCTCGAATGCAATGTTCACAGGTAGGTAAAGATTGAACCTGTACAAAATCTAAAGGTCCATCCTTTATCAATCTATTGACCCTATTAACAGATAAATGACCAATCCTTTGATGCCAAATCATATTCGAATGATTTCCATTCTCCCTGTATCTTTTAGGGTTTTTATTATCATGGTAGTGACATTTATGACACATTCTTCAATGCACAATTCATAGAGTCCACCAGAAGTCAGAACACCTTCCGCAATAAATTTATCATATTGATTAATGACTAACTTATTACAGAACATGAAGGAGCATTCATGTGTAACAAGCTTAGATACAGATATCAAATTCCTCCTGATAATGATAGTCTGCACGTCCCGATGGTGACTGCTGCAACACTTGCATTAGATCCCATCTGGATGACTATCTCCCCTTGCTCCAGATTCCTAGTTTCCTGAAACAAATGCAATGAATTTCATACATGAACAGAAGCACCAGAATCTACAACCCAACTTCCTTCTTGTCCAACGAGAAAGCTAGTTTCAATGATGAAAGTAGATTTCATACCTGCTGGGGCTTTACCTTTGTCAGCAGACTTCAGGTAATATGGGCAGTTACGCTGCCAGTACCTCGGCTTCTTGCAGTGGTGATAGACATCAGACTTCTTCGATGTCATTAGAGTGTAAGCACTAGAAGATGAACCAACTCCTTGATTCTTCTTCTTTCTCTTATGGGCCAGGCCCTTCCGAGAACCTTGCTTCCGCCCACGCTTTCCTCTCACTTGTGCAACCATTGCACTAGCAGAGGGGCCGTCCTTCCTCATCACATCTTCTGCAGACTTCAATGCAGCTAACAACCCAGCGTTAGTGAAATCACCTTTTCTCATGTGATAAGACATGACAAAGTTGTTGAAAGACTTAGGGAGCGACATGAGAATAAAATCAGCCTGCATGTCAGAATCCATGTAGGCTCCTAGGGTTTCCAACTCAGAGAGGTACCCAAACACTTTGAGTACGTGTTCTCTGACAGAGGTCCCATCCTGCATCTTGCAGCGAATAAGCTCTTTCATCACATTGTAGCGCTGTGTGCGATTTATGTCACCGAACATTTCCTTCAGATTCAACATAATCTCTTGGCAATGGTTCATTTCCATATGTTGCTTCTGAAGCACATTGGACAATGACCCATAACACCTTGCCAGATTATGGTCTTCGTCATATTTCTCATTATATGATTTATCTTCCGTAGTCTTGGGGTTTGCTATCTTGTCCTTGGTTAGCACATACGAGACACGCTCCGTAGAAAGGACAAGATCCAAATTTCGGATCCAATCCGAATAATTCGGTCCGGTCAACTAGTTGACCTCCAAGAGCCTGCTAAGTGAGTTCATGGACTTCATTTTCTAAAATTAAGAATGCACTATATTAGAATATATAAATGAATATGTATTCAGTTTTAAGATATTTGATTAAGGCATTTTAAATCAAATTTGTCTTACTATGTCAACTTTGAAAGATTATTCCCTTATTGTCTTTCAAAGTAAGAGATATACTTACCTCTATATCTCAAGCAAGATCTGGGATCTCCTTTCCTATCTTTGTCACATCCTAATAATATGAGAACTTGTGACTCCGATAAAAAGAAGCGGGAACTCATTCCGCCTTGCAAGTACAACTTGCATTTCCTAATTCGGTCTTTAACACCTGGGCCCACCACCCCTAAGATGATGTTGACCCGTTGTTAATTGAACCAACCGTCAACAGTCTTAATACTCGCTATACGCAATCCAATATCGCCCCAATAATATGAGGACTCAGCATTGAGGTCACTATGTATACGACCTTACTCTTTTGAGAAGCAAAGAACCCGATCCAAATAAATCATATATAGGATCTGTCACTTCGGACAGACGTCTCCTATATACAACATCTGGCGCCGGAATCCTTTGCCTTGACGGGAGACCATGGATGTCACTTATGTGATCCTCCACCTCATATTCAAATTGTAATAATTAATTATCGTGAATCATATTCACATAATTAACTCTTCAAGGGAAATACACATCTATTCATAATAGAGTGTTTATTGGATATAATTAATTTAATCACATTAAATTAATCATCAATCCAATCATCAATCAACAAACTTGATTATTACTTGAATAGTAGGTATAATCTCAAAGTACGTGTTATTCGAAATTTAATAATTAGAAAAATACACTTTGACTTCTCCGGCATTATCGAGTCCCTACCCGCTGTCATGGCCAGTACCGACGAGAGTGGGACGGACCACATACGTTGCAACCCGCAATCCCAATACTCTCCGACTAGTCACAATATCCACCTTAGGAAAGGATAATGCCAGATAGATCATCATGTACTTTGAGATGCTCATCAGCTTTTCAACCGAAATTATACCATATAATGTTCATCAAAACCATTTTGATAATATTATAAGGAGATTTGCTAAACAAATCCCCAATCCTATTCAAGCAAGAGGGTTTTTATGTAAAAGTGGTCCTACAACTATTGTAGGATAAACTAAGGTTTTTCATGAAAGCAATGTTTGTTGATGAATTCATATCAACCAATTAATGATCAAGATCAACTATCTTATCATCTTGGTTTAGGGAAATGTCATTCAAAGAAATAATTATCTCTTTTAATATTTCACAAATATTTACCACTAATTATTTCAGAAAATTAACAATTAATTTTCATCATCATATTTGAATGACTTATCACAAGGTTCATGATCAAGATTGTCAATTTCCAGAAGTGACCCTTAATCACTAAAATTAACTTATCTTGATCAATTTAAATCCAAATTACGCAAAATAAATTTCTTAAGATTGCTAACTTGATTTATGACAGAATCCAAGTGATATTTAACGCATTTAGAGGCGGATCAAAACAGTAATTAATTCATTAATCACGTTCAGATATGCTGTCCCGCAATAGTGAATACATGTTTATTCAAAGGGCCATATCTTGAGCAAATGAAATCCAAATTATATAAACTCAGATCCTATGGTTTCCTTATTTAATGGGTAACATAATCCAATTGCAAATTTCGTGTTTAAACAACTTAAACAGTACCGAAAAATTCCAATTAGACAGAGGTGCGAAAATTGAAATGCGACAAAAATTTGGCGACCCTTTCAAACCCAAGTCATCCAAGGTCCATGGATCATATCCATAACCTTATTTGACATATGGCTCTGATACCACTTGAAGGACATCGAGAATCCTCAAGCGCATCGCGGAAGCGTGTTGATCGCATCATATGCGATCGGGGCGACTAGTCGCACTAGTCGCTAGATGCAACGGAAATTAAAATTTTTAATAAAGTGATGAAACCACATGGTCAAAAGAACATTTCTTGGATCGTTTCATCAAACCACAAAGTATAAGGAATACCTCTTGAAGCGTGGTTGTAATCACGAGATCTCTAAAACAAGAAATCCTCCTGTCTCAAGTCCGATCCACGAAGATGGCACTTGCGGGTGCGATGATGAGATGCGTTCCTCCCGCAATCCTCGATGAAGATCCAAGCTACGAATCCCCTGATTTCATCCAACGAAATCTGTCGTCTTCCTTTAGAGAAAGCAACCCCAAATAAGAAGGAGATCCTCAAGTCATTGAAGGCGAAGGTGAGAGACTCTCTTTCTCAATGCACAAGATGGACGGCCACCTTGAATAGAGAGAGAGAGAGTAGGAGAGAATGAAAGAGAGAGAGAGAGTAGTAACCTTGTACAACTCTTTATTATGTACCTTTGAAAGGCTAGGTTAGCCCTCCTTATATATTAGTTTGGGATCCAATGGATCTCAATCCATGGGTCACATAGATCCAATGACCAAGTTGATCTATGTATTAATCAATGGCCATGATTGTTGTTGGTTAAAAACCAACAACATTAATTTATATTTAAATCAAATATATGTTGCAATATTATCAACATAATTTAATTTAACATAAATTATTATCAATAGATAACAAGAAAAAAGGGATGGAGATAATAAATCACCCCCAAAAATAGGGGGGCGTCACCCATGGTTGACGCCACCTATATTTTGTGGTGATTAATCTTCTTTTTATTTTATCTATTTTTTCTTGATAATTTTGTAATAACCATTATCACAAAATTATCCACCAAATTAATTCCAAATTAATTTGTGAATATTTCAATCATGCCATTGATATATATATATATATATATGTGAATCATATTCACAACCCAAACTAATTTGTAAATTACATGTTCAATTAATTAACTAATGTGAATCCAGTCCACATTAATAATTAACAAATGTTATTTACAAAGTTTCTCTCTCTCTGATATATATTATAAATCACATTTATAATACATAGATATTATGGATAGTAACATCCATATTCTGTAATCCTTGAAAATTAAATCCCATCTATTATCTTGGATAATCATTCTCACAATATGAATCTCATTCATATTATGCTTGATAATTAAATCTCATTTAATCATCAAGTCCTTCTTGCTTGGATACATAATTCATCAAATGAATTATTCTTGAACTCCTTCAAGAATAATGTGCTTTCTCCGTAGATACTTGGAGATAAGGACATGGCGATTGTATTGTTCCATGTATAGCGACTTGGATGTTGAGATCTCATCTCAAATCCAGATCTTATGGACCTCCCACAGATGCTTGTTTAAATCAAGATCGCAAATCTAATCTTCTCATTGCATCTGAATCTCATTCAGACCAATGTCCAACACTTGGACCGAGATCAGATTACTTCTCTACTGAGAGGAGTCACTAAAATCCAGACCTGTTTCATCACTCCCTCAGAATGGAAGCATCATGGTTATACAATCGTTTATGATCACATCACCCTCAGGTATACCTAATACCTATACGTCCTACATACTGGAAGACCTATGATCAATCTGAAGATTAAGATCAATTTTACACTGTCATCTTCAGAGTTTAATCACTAAGTTTCTCAATCTTGGTCATTGGGAATTGGTATCAATCATATCATTTCCCAAAGCATATATCATACCTTCAAATTCATGTCATGCTTCCAAAGCACGACGGCCATGCGTGAAATTTGATCGGTCCCAATACCTCATGAGTGAGCTCATGTCTTTCGGTTCATAAATGAACCTGTATG
The DNA here is from genome assembly GCA_037367405.1 of Ottelia alismoides. Classification (NCBI taxonomy): domain Eukaryota; kingdom Viridiplantae; phylum Streptophyta; class Magnoliopsida; order Alismatales; family Hydrocharitaceae; genus Ottelia; species Ottelia alismoides. The sequence continues at coordinate 898,708 of JAZKJV010011375.1, forward strand.
ATCCCTTTGAGAGATCATATTACTCACATGCCCTTACATGCACACCAACGCGCCGGTGTATAGATCTTGGTTAGGTCATCAACCTATTGGTCTGCCAAATGTACATGCTCAGACATATAGTAACACATCTGTCTCCGGTCAGAGGATGCTTGCCTATGATGTGAAGCATTCACCATAGGACTTAGGTTATCTCGATCTCGCTAAGTCAACCCTTTGACCTAACTAATCTAACACCTCTGAGTCACTATTCCCATGCATAGGACCTGCATCAAGAGGTCGGTCAGATATCAACCTATGTGAGAAAGGATTTCCATCTCCTACTCAGGCTGGAGATCATATCTTAACAATCATTTGACGGTGCTTGATGAGTCATCTATCTAACTCCTTAGATATTCATCCAAACACCAGACTCTATGATTCATTTAATGAATCAATAGCTATATGATCATCAAGATGGCCATGGTACATAACCCTAATTGTACAGAGGGACCTTATAGTGCATTCATTCATTTAATTTCAGAAAGGGAGTGAAACATCAATAACTTTATTAATAAATATATATATTACAATAACATTTATTGTAAATGGTTCGCCCTGAGCTCACATGTCTAACACTAGCAGCCGACTGCTCAATATCATCACCAGTACTCCTCCCCGTAGTATTAGAAATACCTTTTTCTTCTTCTTCTTCCTCCTCGTCCTCCTCAGCGCTCATCGAGTTACCAACAAGCTCCCTCTTATCATCAGAATCAACAGTCTCACCAGGCTGAATCTTCTTAGTCTGCCCCAGTCAACCCTACCTTAGATTGCTTGGCCTTGATCATAAAGAACATGGCTGAGATGAGCCAGAAGATCGACGAACTGACATCCATGAAACTGCCATTCCAGCCCATGTTGAAGCAAATCCAAATAACTTCCATCGCAAGGAGTAGGTAGTTTGTAATGTTAAACTCAAATTAGGCAGAAAAGAATTTATTTATCAGTGTCGTTATTCTCAAGGGTGGTAAGACACTCAAGTCATCTGTGACAACGAAAGGAAAATTTAAAGCGTATAATGGTAAATCTTTAGTCGATTAGACCATCAACTTTTTGGATAAAGAAAGACCAAAAAATACAAAAAAATGAATAAAATACAAAAAGACAAAAAGACAAAAAGACAAGAATAACTAAGGTGAACTCGTGCTCGTGAAGGAGAAGCCCAACCGGAGCCAACTGAAGGAGTTGAGTCTATACCATTTTTTGGTCCACAACATGTAGACGATTTTTCACATTTTTGGCATCTACTTGTAAACAAAGATATGGACACATTTATACTAGATTTAATTTTGTTTGATGTAAATATTCCTTTTTTTGCAAGTTATTAAAGCAAAAATAGTAAAAGAAGTGAAAAATGCTTTGTCTTGATCCATTGTAAGCATCTTGCAAGATCTTATTATTGAAATGTCCTTATTGAAAGCCATGAAGTACCAGGTGAAAATTGAAGTTAAAGAGGCATGCACTACAAAGCGTTCGAATAGAAGTAAGATATAGAGAAAACTAGAGACGCACATTCTAACCCTGGAGTGAACGCCATCAGCCATCTCCCATACAAATAGAAAGATAAGGGAGAACAACTCGCCAGATGTCAAAATTTTGATAAGAATTTGAGCAAACATTGCTCAACTACGGATCATTGATCAATTGCCTTCTTCACTGCTCAATGAATATGGAGTAGGACCACTCAAGCCTATGAAGATGATTCTGCGGTTCGTAGACAGATCCGTCAAGCGGCCCAGGGGCATGTTAGAGGGCGTCATTATCATAGTCTAAGTGATGCCGTTCCCTGTGGATTTCGTAGTCCTTGATGTGGACACCTTTGCACCTCTTATCCACACTCCAATCATCCTTAGTCGACCTTTCCTTCGAATGATTGAGGTAATGGTAGGCTACGACACTAAAGAAATTACTTTCTGCTCTAGCAATAACAAAGTTCTGATCGAGACGATTCTAGAAGCCAAACTAGCTGAAGTGGCATCTGTTGCGAGAGTGCTTGAACCACAATGCTAAGAAGACTGCATTTTTATTCTTAAAATACGATATACAAATTTGTTTATGGATAACAATGATACATGCATTCCTATCTCATGAGGAGGGTCATCGATTTTCCTAATGTCTTTGATGATGAGATTCTTGGTGATGGATACACTGAGATTTTTGAACAACCATCCTCATCTAAGCATGATGATTTTTTACAGATATGTGTGAATCCTAAACTCTGATTCTTACTGCCAAGTGGTGGACATCATACAATTGAAAGAGCATACACCTGCCCTAGTTTCTGAAGTCGCCACGAAGCCGACTCCTTCTCCCTTAGAGTTGAAACCTCTTCCCTCCAACATGAAGCACACCTTTCTTGCAGATGAGCAAAACATGCATCCGATCATCATCAATCCTCATCTGACTGAATAACAAGAATCTCAACTGCTTGAGGTTCTTGAAAGAAATCGCAAGGATATTTGCTGGAATATCATGGATCTCCATGGGATAAATATGTCATTGTGCTCACATCACATCTATCTTGAAGAAGATAGAGAACCCTTTTGGAAATTTCCAAGTTGATTGAATCCCATCCCGCTGGAGGTAGCCATGAAAGCGATTATCAAATAATATGATGCAATATTTATCTATACCATTTTCGACAACAAATGGGTGAGTCCCTTGCATGTAGTGCCTAAGAAATCAGAGATCACCATAGTCACCAATGATAAAGGAGTGGAGATACCGATCCGACTACCGACCTCATGGTGCATGTGTGTAGGCTACAGATGTTTGAATCTTGCAATCAAGAAGGATCACATTCCATTGCCCTTCATCGACCAGATAGTCAAAAGACTGATAGCAAAGGAATATTTCTGCTTCTTGGACGGCTACTCCGGGTGTAATAAAGTCACCATAGCATCGGAAGATCAGGAGAAGATGACATTTACCTGTCCGTTAAAAATGTACGCTTAGCGCCATATGCCCTTTGGTCTGTGCAAGCACCTGCTACTTTCCAGAGATGCATGTTGGCAATATTTGCTGGTATGTTAGGCAGTTTTCTCGAAGTTTTTATGGAAAACTTATCGATCTTTGCAGATAGCTTTGATCAGTGTCTTGGATACTTTGACCAAGTTTTGAAAAAGATGTTGTGAAGTGAACATCATACTTCATGGAAAAGAGGATCTTCATGGCAACTGAAGGAATTGTGCTAGGTCACATCATCTCCAAGCATGGCATGGAGGTTGACCCAACTAAGGTGGATGAAATTTCAAAATTTGAGCCACTGATGAATCTGTGATTCATCACTTCAAAAGTAAAAAATAGAGCCTTGTTCCCGAGTAAATAGAGGCATATTTCCCTTTATAATGCATAAATAGCATTCATTCATACATACATAATACATTCATTTTAGCAGTCCATTTGCATTCAAATAAGAAGCCAAAATCCCTTGTAAAATATCCACTCACTAAAATAACCTCTTCCTTATAATATGTACTCCTTAGTTGATAATATAGGGAAGAATGCCAAATATCCCCCTTGTAAATTAGTCAATAAAGCCCTAGAACCCCTGTACACTAAAATGCACATAAATCCCTCATACAAACTCCGAACTAGGTCTACTTACTCTTAGAATACTACACATTAAAAGACCTTTAAAATGAGACTAATTTCATCCAATTTGGAGCTCGTATGAGAAAGTTGGGTTTTGGGCCACCTTGTATACTACATATATGTATATTTGTATCTTTGTATTTATGTATCATATTTGACCTCATTTCCGTCTTTGGTCAACATGAAACTTGTAGATCTCATCGAGATCTACAACTTTCATGTTTTGAGTTTTTCCAAATTCGGCCCCCTCTTCTCTCTATACATTCATTTTCTTCCAGCCATTCACAGCAGGCCACGTGGTGCCCTCTGGTTGCGCCACGCGGCCCGCTCCCCTTGCCCCAGTCGCCCGTAGCCACAACCGTTGGATTACTCTATAGATCCAATGGCCTAGATGCTTCCACGTGCGCCTTAAATCCACGCCGTCAGATCATCTCCAGGGCCTCATCTGATCCGCCCGTTCGCGCCTCTTCTAGAGCTCGCCACGTGGCGGCATATGAACCATCTGATCAAGCCCCTGATCCCTCCATCACAGCCGCTCTTTCGTTGGCGCTCCTCGTCCCTTCGATCATCTCCATCTCCTCATCCAAGCCGCTCGCCCGCGCTTCGCCCAGCTCCCTCCACGCGGCACGATCACGACCCATCATCACCGTGCCTCGATCTAATCACACACATCCCATTCCGCTGCGATCACCACCGTTGGATCAGAAGATCCAACGGTGGAGACTTCGTCTCCTACCTCGGGTGCCCTTCTCTCCCACGTTCTCTGCCTTGCGGAGGGGTGCCCCCTTCCTATTCTTGGCAGCTCCTCGACCACCGCAGACTAGCACCACCACCTCCATGATGTCACCCACTCGTCCTTCATCCTCGCCAGCTACCGCACTCCCCACTACGACCACCAGAGTCGCTCCATGACGCCCATGAACCTCGCCTCGTCGCCAGCACTGATGCCACCTCCATCCTATAAATACACCATCACCAGCCACCGTCATGGCTATCCGCCATTCCCGAGAGCTTCCCTGAGCTCAGATCCTCCAAATGGTGACAGCAATTTGACGATTCTTCGAGCGAAGAAGGGCTTCTTCTCCGGCGAGATCCACGACGCCTCCGCCGTGTCGCAGCCGCTCCTCCGCGACGCTGCATGAGCTCGGGACACCACCGGTCCCTCGAGCGACGACCTGGACCCCAAGAGGGAAGTCCAATCCCCAAGTGAACCCCCTCCATTCCCCCTCCGATCTTTTTCTTAATTTTTCTTTATCTTCTCCGATTTAATTACACGTCCACGATCATCTTCGCGCTTCGCCTTCACTCCGCCGAGCTCCGCGTCGGAGCTCTCATCTTCGCTGTCAACTTTTACCCCGCCGACGACGCACCTCATCATCTATCGATCTCCAGCTCCGCCACTTGGCCGGAGCACCGTCGCTCGATCACCTCCCTCCGCCTTAGGCCTCGCCAACCATCCTCCCACCTCCACAAGTGCAAGCCCGAGCTTCGGCTAGTCTTCTGACCCTTACAGGTACTTCTTTTATCACTGATCGGAACTTTGCCGGAGACGACTTCGAGCTTCGTCGTCAGCAACCTCCGACGGCCCTCTCCAGCTCCTGGGACCATCAGCGCCTTCTCCGCATCGCCACGCTCCTACTGGGATATCTCCGACACCTCGGAGAGCTTCATCGGCATCTGGAGGAACGAGCGGAGCTCACGCCACCTCGTCGGAGCCCAGCCATCTCCTCTGCCGGCGGCGGAGGCCCGTTGAAGGAGAAGCTCCAGCTGCTGTTCGATCACCTTGATCGAACGGTAGACTTCGTTCCACGTCGCACTCAGCCGCACTTCAACAGTACCATTGGATCCTTCCTGATCTAACGGCACTTAGCCCTCCACATCATCGACATCTGGAGCAGCCAGGAGCCGTCAGATCAACGTAGATCTGACGATCTTTGATCGAGCCATGCGTCAGCACCGACACCCCTTGGATCAAATCTTGATCCAAGGGCCCTCAGCGAGCCACGCAGAAAGGGTCCGAGCCTCTTCCCGAACCTAGGCTCGGACAGCCCGAAGCTTCTCCGAGCCTCTGCAGCCATCCGAGCCTAGGCCGCCCACGTGAGGAGCACGTGCGGCCTGGGTAATTTACACAGAGGCCCCTAGGACTTTTTATATTTGCAAAAAGGTCCCTGTGAAGCTGAGCCCACGTGAGGAGCACGTGCTTGTTGGAAAAATTGCACTCGAGTCCCCAGCATTATAGGTAATTGCATTTTAGTCCCTGTCCGCATATTTGCTTTTTGTATTTTTATTTTCCTGTATTTCATTTATACCCCTGTGTTTGCACGCATCCCTAGGTTGCATATTACATCATTTTGCGAATCTAAAAATTGCATTTTGTTGAGAAACTTGTCCTCTGTCTATTGGTCCACGTGTCACATTGTTGTAATTTCAGTAGAATTATTAATGAATTAATTGGTATATTTTTGGAATATTTTGCTCAGTGACACCTTTTAATTTCTAGTTAATTCTCTTTGGTTCCAAAAATCCTCAAAAATTCACAGTAGCTTAAGGACAGTATTCTTAACATGCCATAAAAATTTCATGTCATTTGCACACATATCGAGGCCTAAAAAAATTATTGAGTGGTTTTCGTATTTTAATTTTAGTAAATTCATTTCACATTGGAATTAAGATCTGTCAATTTTCCTGATTCCTTATCTTGAGTGATATCTAGGATAATTTTATCTCTTGAAGAAATTGTGATTTGTTATTTATTAAAAATAAAATAGTGAAAATCACTCTGTCTGCATATTTAATTCACAGTAAATTCATTTAGTGTCTAAAAATTCCAAAAAATGAGGGTAGACCATTTTCTTCATAATCAATCATCTGGCCAATTTTTAGAATTTTTGGACTTCATTTGATATCTTAATTGAATTAATTGTTATATTGGCCTGCGTATTGCATGTGTCTGCATAGAAAATAGAAAAAGACCAAAAATATTTTCCCTGAAAATCTCACACTTGGATTTTGCTAAAATTTAACCTAAGGAGATAGTTGCCTCCCTGAGTTCGACCTTGGACTTCACCAAGTAAAAAAATCTTGCCGCTTGAAATTAACTCGAAACTAATTAAAGTGGTTTTTGACTAGCCTCTCGTATCCGACTGCAACGAACGATTAACATTAATTTGGACATTAATTTGCTCGAATTAATTAAGGGTGCGGGGGAGGTTATCAGCCACCCACAAACCTCAAGCAAGTCCAGTTGTTTTGGGGGCATGTTGGTTTTTATTGCAGATTCATTAAAGACTTCAACAAGATTGTTTGACCGCTGAATGGGCCACTTGGAAAGAAGGACAATTTTGTGGTCCATGATCAAGTCCTCTAATCCTTCAATATCTTAAAGGATCTAATGACACATGCTCCTATACTCTAGCCACCGGATTGGTCTCTATCCTTTGAGATCATGACAAATGCATCATATTTCGCATTTGATGCTGTTTTTGGACAAAGATGAGATGGGCTGACAATTGAGATTCATTATGCTAGCAGAACACTTGATGAAGCCCAAAACAATTATACAATGATAGAGAAAGATCTGCTTCTCGTAGTGTTTACCTAGGAGAGGTTCAGATCATATCTCCTTGGATCAAGGGTTATCATCTACATTGACCATTCTGCCATCAAATACCTACAGAGCAAGAAAGATGCCAAGCTTCATCTGATTCATTTGATTCTTCAACTCCAAGAATTTAACTTGGAATTTCATGACAAACTAGGTGTTAAGAATGTTTGGCAGACATCTTTCTAGAATAATTGAAGCAGAACCTCCTGAACAAAATTCCATTCCGATCACAAAGACTTTTTCAGATGAGGCAATCTTGTCTATATCCTCTCTCCATTGGTATGAAGATATCGTTAGCTATCTTGTCTCCAAGAAAACTCTGCCAGATTGGCCGATGATCAAGGTTGATTAATTCTTGGCTAACATTCACTTCTACCAATGGGAGGATCCACATATATTCAGAGAGGGCACATATTGCATATGGAGGAGGTGCATACCTTAGGAGGAGATAATGGGTATCCTAGACCACTGTCACAAGCTTGAAGCAGGTGGACACTATTCTGGAAAGAGGACATCAGGTAGAGTACTTCAATGTAGCCTTTGGTGGCCAACTTTATTTAAGGATGCATATGACTATGTAAGGAATGTACTGACTGTCAATAAATGCCTTCAGATATATGATGTCTTCGACACATGGGGCATTGGATTCATGGGTGCATTCCCTAACAGTTAGGGATTTGATTTGAATACATCCCGCTCATCGTAGATTATGTTAGCAGCTGTGTGGAGACAATCTCCGCTCGAACCGTAGACAACCGCACAATTTATTGCTTCCTAAAATATAACATAATCTCGTGGTTCAGAACTATGAAGATTCTCATATATGACATGGGGAGCCATTTCATAAACAATGAGGTCAAGAGGTTGACCAAAAAATATGGAATCGAACATCGTGTTGCAGCACCGTACCACCCTCAGTCAAATGGCTTGGTAGAATGCTTAAATAGGGAGATAAAAACCATATTGCGGAAGCTTGTACTACCATACATGAAGAATGGGTCACAACTACTTGACCTATTTCTCTTGGCGTATCGCACAACATACAAGTCTTGTCTGGGCATGTCTCCCTACCGCCTCGTTTATGGAAAACCTTGCCACCTGCCCATGGAATTAATTCAAAAATCCTTATGGGCATTGAACATGTGCAACCTTGATTCCGAGAAAGCAGGAAAGATCCGCAAAGTTGATCTGAACCATTTGCTATAGTTTTGAGACTATGCTGATGATGACAACCTTATGTATAAAGAGAAAGTCAAGAAATGGCATGACAAACACATTCGCAAGCAGACTTTTGAACTTGGACAGAAGCTGTGGTTATTGTATATGAAGTTGAATACTTTCCCAGGAAAACTGATGAGCAAATGAACAGGGCCTTTCATTGTGAAAACTACATATGACAATGGGAGTTTACTGATATTAGAACTGTCACCTGACACACAACTATCTGTAGTCAATGGACAATTGCTGAAGCCATATTTAAAGCACGACTAGGGATGAAATCGGATCAGATATGGTTTAAATGTGGCTATTTCCATATCCATATTCGCTTCATCCATATCGAATACGAATCCGGATATGGATACTTATCCGATATGGATTTTAAAAATCATATATGTATAATAAATCAGATACAGATTCGGACCGAATATTTATCGAAATGAATTCAGATTGAATATTCATAGAATACAAATGTGGATCGAATAAAGAGCGAAATATATATATATATATACACACACACACACACACACACACACACACACACACACACACACACACACAAAATAAAGATGCAATACAAACATGATCAAATAAGTAGCCATTACAAATATGGGTCCAAAACATTTAATTGTTATCAAGTAGCAACCCAATTGTAATATTGATAAATAAGAATAAAATAACCAAAATTATTAGAAAAAACATCTTATATTTATAAAGAAAGACATACCTCCGCAAACAAGAATGTTAAGGAATCCACTCTACGAACATCACTTTCTATATTCTTGCAATCGACCAATCATTAACAAATTCTGTAATTGGGTATATTATATACGCACGATGATTACATACAATACTATGAAAAATAGCTTCTTCAATGAGAACTAACTCTATATCTAGACGGAGACGTCCGAATCAACTTGCATACAAATGAAAATATTCTATAAATTTTAAGATTAATAATGTATACATATGGATAATGCGCAAAGAGTTATACAACCTACATAATTGAAATCAAATATCAACCATCTAAATTAAAAGGAAGCTAATAGTCATTGCAAATGTTTTTAAATAAAACATGCCAAATAAAAATGGTAACTTAAACTAAGAAGTCTCAGGAAAATAAGGATGTGGATCAATATGAGATCACCACCATTCATCAACCTCAATCAGAAGACACCCTGCATATTTTATAATCCACGGTTAGTGCTTAACATACTATATATAGGAAAAAGGGAGTATGCACCAAGGTGCATGTAATTTTACATGCATTGGTATTTATATCTTCCACGTTTTTTTTACTTTTTTAAAAATATTACCATGTATATTTATCCCTATATTCCTCCTATATGTCATTCCAATTTCATTAGAAACAGAGACTCATATACCTTCCATCTAGAACAGGTAATTTTAACGGTCTTAGAATTGATGTAATCGACTTGTTCTAGATGGAGGGTATAGAAGTTAGATGAATATATATGTTGATATTTTCCAAAAAAGTAGAAAAATGTGGAAGATATAGGTCCCGGTGCATGTAAAATTACATGCACCTGGGTGCATGCTTCCCAACCCCATATATATATATATATATATCAAAAAATTGTTTCTCTTGTGGTTGATTTCTACTTAATATTTCACATGAACTAACTAGTAAAACAATGATTTCTCTTCAAACTGAGTTGATGTTCCAATGTCATCTATAAATAATCCTCCACGTACTTGATTTAAGTCGAATACATATGTGATATCATTCATCAATGTTGATGTAGAACCTACACTATATTATCAAAGTATAATATATAAAACATATTAGAAACTCAAATAATTTAACAATAATTTAAAATTTAACGCACCCCACTTGCCATCTTCAACCAATCTTGAGTACACATAAGAGCTTCCACAGTATCTAATGCTAACCTGCTACGATATATATATATATATATATATATATATATATATATATATCAAGCATTCTTCCTCCAACACTAAATGTAGACTCAGATGCAACAACGGATGTAGGAACACATAGAATATCTTTTGCCATCCTTGATAAAAACTGGATATGCACCTTGATTAGCTCTCCACCACTGAAGAATATTGAATGTTGTTGAGCATGTATTGAGATCAATTACTCCTCATCAATATAATGATCCAATTCTGTCTTTTGTGGCTGATTTTCTGAACTTTGCTTCAAAAATTGGGTAAATTTCCTTTTCTTTCTTTCTCTTTGATGTGATTCATCATTTCCACTACTTTTATGCATTTTTGTAGTATTATAAGGAAATAGAGTTGTCGAACATGAAAAAGAGTACTCAGCAAACAACTTCTTTAATATGGAGGAAACTTTTTCGATCTCATGTGAAGCACTTTCGCCATATAAATGTCCAAAAGAAAACTTGATATACCACATTTTAAAGTTTGGACCAAGAAAACATGCTATACATATAGTTGTTTTTTTGCCAATATTTTTCGAACTTCATTTTCATCCTAACTGCCATTCGAATAATAGTCTCATCAACATCTATAGACCAATCCAAAAGATGAATGTAGATTTCACAAAACTCACCAAAAAGTGATTTGATGTGGGATGCTTTGACTCAAAAAGAAGTTCAGTCACATCATAAAAGATTTTTAGACAATCTGAAATGTTTTTTACTTGGTTCCACTCTTCATCTAAAGGACATTTATTATACTATGGAACAAACAAATGATATATAGCCAATGCATCTTGATGATATAGAGCATATTTGAGCATTAAATATGTGGAATTCTAATGTGTAGATACATCAAGTGATAAAGTTTTTACATTAGAAGAATTCACATTCATAATTGTTTCTTCAAACTTTTCTTGTGCTGCGGAGAATTTTTGATGAACTTTACAGTCTCTCTAATTCTATCGATGACATGCTCGATTTCTTTCAAACCATCTGGTACAACTAAATTAATTATATGTATAACACATCTCACGTGAAGGAAATCACCGCCCATGACAAGGTTCTTCTGAAGATTTAATTTCATGATCTTAATGGCCACATCATTAGCAGAGTCATTATCGACCGTTAGTGAAAACAACTTATGAAATAAATTCCATTCAAGAACTTTCTTTGTGAATTGTTCATACAACTTATCTCTAGTACATCTTCCTTTAGCATGCATGAAATTTATGATTCTATTTTGTAATTTCAACTATCCGTGTAATGTTTGTGATGCACAAGTAAACTTTGTTCTGACATGATGTCCATTTGTCCATCGTGAGACTTACTCTACATGGGAGTGTTCGAATACATTAAGTAGTTTCTTCTTCTCGTCCTCATAAATAGAGTTACAAAATTTCTTCACGGTAATTTTGGACTTAATTTGAAAAGATGGATTTGTTGATTTGATAAAATACTGAAGTCCAACATGGTCTGCCATTGTAAAAGGATATGCATGCAAAAGGAACATTTCAGCGAACTTTATTCGACTAAGTTCATCATCAAACTTATAAACAGAAATGTAGAAGCTGAATACTTTTGTGAAACATGCAAAAGCTGTTGGCGAATGTCTTCATTTTACTCTTTAGGACATCACTTATAATGATTCCATAATTGTGTTGTCCCTTGAGATGATTCACAAGCATGACATTCCTAGGTACTTGCACTTCTATTCCCTTGAATTTCTCAACGACAAGTTGTTTCTTGAAATAAGCCTTTGTCCATAATTCAGAAGTTTTCTTTTTTCGTTTTCTACCCTTTTCTTTAACTTTATCAGTTTCAATACTTTCAGACATTTCATTGGTGGAATTGGCAACTTGTGTCACATTTGGTGTTTCAAAATCATTGTTGATATATTCACATCCAGCTAACCCTTCTGACATTGTTATTTAACATACATATAAAAGAAGTAATGTAAAATACAAAACAATAATTTAAGATATTTTTTATGATGCAATGAAATGCTTTCATCTTGTAATGGTAGATAACATATCAAAATCAATCTTATACAACATAATTACACATATCATGTTATAAAAATATTTATCTATTAGTTTCAATTTTAACTTTTCCATGGTCCAAGTTTCTTATGTAATTATGAAGTAACGATTTTTATATGATGTTGTTGTCAAATCTAAATTTTGAATTTTTTACACCTGCAAATATTATCAAACACATGTGATGTTGCAAGCTCCAGACACAAACTTTTCACTTGAAAAATAAAGTAGTAAAAAATATTTGATGATGTCGATACATACATGTAACATGTTTCCACAGTGGAGACTAGAGATTTGGATGAAAAAAAGTGCAGTGGAGGATGGAACGATGTCGAGTCTGCTGCTTCGGAGCAACACGATGGATGAGGACTCTTACAGGCAGTCAGTCATAACCATAATGCAATCTCTTCTTTCAATGTTCACTTCATAAATATATGGAAGATGAATGTGAGCAATGAGTCTGCTACTTGAGAAAGAGAGTTGGATTTGGTGGAGTGGAGGTGTCGAAACATCAAGTGCGGGATGCTGCAAGTGGCGTCGAAATTGGGAACTTGGAATCACGAATTTGTGATTCGTGGGACGGTGCTACTACTATGAATACAGAAAGTATTATAATCTATTGGAGGTTTAAATGTGTTATTATTGATTAGGCTAATGCATTTATTTGTTTAAATGTATGATTATGGTAATAGGAATTCCAACCGATGGTCTCACACACACCATTACCATATCATTGGAATTGAAGCTAATTTGGGATGGAATGATAATAGTTTACATATAATTAATCTGGATATCCGGATTCAGATCCGAAATTTTGAGGGAATTCCATATCTGTATTTGTATTCGAGTTTTTTTAAATCCAATATCCATATTCGGATTCGATTGAAAGTCAAATACGTATATCAATATTCAATAATTTTTCGAATACAGTAAGCGAATATCCAAACATATTCGTATTCGTTTTCATCCCTAATCACGATACATTCCTGTCCGCCGTTGATTCTATAGAAGTTCTTTTTCAAGATGAGATACCCGAGTCCCAAGGGTCAGACACCTAAGCAAGAAAATCACAAAAGTATGATTTTGTTTTCTTCTTTTCTTTTTTTATCTTTTAATTCTTCTGAAAAGGTGTTCTTCCCTTTCATCTCTGCTATACTTAGGACGTACTTTGAACTAAGTATAGGGGGCGAACACCTCGAGTTATTTATTTCTCTGATCCCTCACTTGTCCCCTCAACTCTTGATATTATGTATATACTTAGGGATATTCCACCCTAAATATGGGAGGGACATGTCAAGCCAATGATTTCGTATATTCCCACCCTTGACCCTTATTGTCTTGTGTACAATCTATTATACTTAGGATTGTATCATCCTAAGTAAAGAGGGGACAATCAACATCTCATTCGTTGGTTCTTTAGTCATTGAAGTATAGACTTTTCTTTACTTAGTACGAGCTATGTCTTCCTTTTTCTCTCTAATCTATGAGGAAGTAGCTCAAGATGTGTATAGGGGTGTCATATATACATTGTATATACTTTAGTCATAACTCGTACTTTTGTATTTTCAATAATATGGCTAATTAATAAAACACACCATTTTTTTTATAAATATAATAATGAATTGGGTTTAAAATTTTTTGCAAAATGAATTGAAAAATGGTTGAAAAATCTTTTGAAAATTGTTTGGAAAGTGTTTGCAAAATGTTTTCAAATCTTTATAAAATTCTTTTGTATGTATAAATAAAAGTTTTAAAAATCTATTTGCAAATGATTTGAAAAATGGTTGCAAAACATTTTTAAAAATATATATACTATGTGGAAAATATTTGCAAAATGATTTTCAATCATTGCAAATGTTTGTGAAAATGTTTGTCAAATCATTTGGTGAAATAAGTTTGCAAAATAATTGCAAAGATTTTTTCAAATGTTTTAAGAACCTTGTCTAAATAATAGTTCAATAAAATCCTTATAAAAAGTCTACAAAGCTTGTATATATAAATCTTGTAAATTACAACTAACTCTCAACCTGTAAATTCCCAATGTAAAATCCACCGCCATCCTTGTAAATACAGATGCAATCCCGTATAAATAGTTGTACATAATCCTTTACTCACCCTTATTAAAAAATCCATAAAAATATGCAAAAATTCAAAAGACAAAATCATTTGCAAAATCCTTTCAAAAATCTTCTTAAAAATTTGCAAAACTTTTTTTTTTTCCAAAAATCCATAAAAAGTTCAAAATATAAAATTACTTCACAAAAAGATTTTCTCTTGCTTGGTACATAGCATTTGCATTTTCTGACACGATCAAGATAATTGAGCAAGTCTGAATTAAAGCCTGAAGATTGTAGCTTGGTATAGACATTAAATGCACTTGATTTTAGAGGAATCCACTAACTAAGGACTGGAATTGGGATACTTCAGGTCACCTTGACTTAATTCTTTAGGTTTTATGAGACTATGTTCATGAGTCTATTCATTGTCTAACAAGAACCCTTCATATCATTCCTAAGACTCTTGAGACAGTGGCTTGACTAGACACCTTGCACTTAACACTTAGCTCAACTCAGATGGTTGTTGAAAAATCTTGGAGTCTAAGTCAGGATGATGCTAGGCCACTTTGTTAAGGGTGGCTCAGGAACCATTCTTGGGGATTGTTGAAACCAGTACTCTAACCCAGTTCTTTTGGTAGCTGTGATATCTAAAGACTGGAGATGGATTGAGATATCTGCGATCACAACTTTATTTCAAGACCCTCCAAATGCGTGTACCAAAAAGATTCTTATATCCGCTGGGGCATGAACAAGAATGTAGAGTAACACAAAGTCAAATAAAAGTACAAAGAAGCTTACACAAAAAATTCCACCAAATACATGAGCTATAGAAAAAGCCTACTTCTCCGTGAAGACTACATTGATCAGTTCCCCACTCGGTTCAAAAGGGAATGAAGACTACACCAGACCATTCCCAATTTTTTCCCATTCTTCTACCTTCTTTCCCCACTCGGTTATAAAGACCAATAGTACCTGACCTTAGAAGGAAATATCTGTCTCCACGATGAGCTACCAGGAGAGTAGACTTTTTATAGTTCAGGGGTTTGTCCGAGAAGAGCAGAAAAATTCACAATCATGGATCTTTCATTTCAAAGTAGCAAGAGTATGCGACTGAGAGGATGGTTCTGATCGGACCATGAAGAGAACTGGACGATAGGATTATGGAACCTAAGGGTTGTTGTGTCACATTTCTTAACTCTATTACTGCTCCGAACACTAATAATCAAAAGATCTTCTCTGAGATCCAAACTTTGATTTTAATAAGACAAGTTTAAAAGTCAAAAATCACTCTAAGTTCTTTCTTTTACTTTTCTTTATTTTATTCTCTGCACTTATATGCATGTGTTTTCTAGAAACTGACAAAGGCAAGTATAGGGGGTGATGAATCTCCATTTCACCACCTTTATATTTTCATTTTGACCTTTAAACCCTAGCTAAATGCATTTATATATCACTATATTGCATAAATTAACCTCTATTATTTACTGCTTAAATATTGTATAAAATAACCTATAAACTACAAGAATAAAGAAAAGAAAAGAAAAAATTAAATAGCATAGGTATTTAATGACCTTAAACCCCGAGACCTAGGCATCATGATGACTGGGTCGACACAGAATAAAGTTGGGGAAGATAAGGGCCATGCATGACAATAAAAACCCTAATTCTCACTCTTCTATACGCCCGATTGGGAATTATTTTATTCTTTATTATTTATACTTCAAATCAATAAACTTTATATATGAAAATTGTATATAAAAATACATAGAAAAATAGAAATTTATTTTATACGAAAATAGTGTATACCCTCTTAATAAAAAGCCAAAATCCAAACTTCACAAACCTGCATCTTCTCCATAGGAACTCAAAATTTACCAAGCTCACCTTTAATTGTATAGAATTTAACAAGCTATTTAATGAAGTGGTCTCATTCAATTTTGAGTTAAGATGAAAAAGTTAGGTTTCAAATCCCTATTGTATAACATACATGAATAAAAGTCATTTTATTTATTCTTTTTTATATTTCATACTTTTATATTTTTTTTCTAATTTTGTGAATATTATTTATAATACCTATACATAATTAGAAGAAAGAAAAGTCATTAAAAATGTAATAAAATGAATAAGCATACAAAAATACATAGATGAAATACACATACATATACATATATATTGAAAACATATATTTATTTAACTATACAAATCACCTTAGAAAAATACAAAAAATATATTTATATGTACTTAGTTAAGTTAAAATATACAAATTATGTTAATATTAATAAAATCTAAATTAGAAAATAAAAATAAAACACCTAAGATACAGGTAAATATACCTATATTTATACTTGTAAAAAGTAACATACAATAAATTAAATTGTAAAAATAAGTAAAAATCATAATAAAATACTACATAAAATAATAAATATTTTTCATGTTTTTACTAAATATTAATAAAATCATTTACTATTTCAATTTGAAGCAATAATCAATTTCCAATCTATTTTGTCTTCTTATGTCCTACTCGGATCAATGGGCGAGCAGGCATAATTGGCCTCGGTCAACTCCCCGCTCTTCTCAAGGTCTGCGCCTGATAGGCCAAGGCTGCTGACTTCCTCGATTTATCGCTGTGGCATCTTTCATTTTTAGGGATTGAATCCTTCATCGTATTTTTTCCTCGATCCTTAGTCTTTCACATTGGAGCTCCATGGATCGATGCTGCGATAAAAAACCCTAGTCAAACCTCCTCTTGTACATACATACATACATATATATATATATATATCTCCTCCACCCATTTTGAATTTTTGATCCCCTTAAGCCCATTGAAATCCCCAGCTCTTGTACCTTGGATCTTACTGGTGACAATAGGAGTCTCGCCGAATAAGTTGGCGTGGAGGTTGAGATTCGGGCATCGCCAGCCACCAGGTGTGGAGCTCCTCTAGCTCCTTCATTTTATGATGTATAAACATAGTCCAACCCTTTATTTATGTTCTTAGGACTTAGATTAGATCAGGTTAGCTTTTGATTTCACTTAGTTTTATTCTGTTTTATGTAAAATCCAAGACCCGTAATTCGTCGGAGTTGAGATCCAGCGACTATTTCATCATCACCCAACTGTCCTCCAACAACTATATCTCCTCCATTTCACTCCTCTCCACTTCAAAAACACACCACGTGCCTCCAGTCCCCTTGATCTTGCTCAGATCAAGGAATCAAACCTTCTATTCCACCACCTCGCTAGAGACTGCGCTTGACTTCCCCCACGTTCATCTCACCCAAATAAGACCCACAGAACCCTCTTGTTGTGTGTGTATCCTTGTCTGCAGGTTCTGGAGGGCCAAATGACCTCTCTTGGGTTAGTTTTTGCCAAGGACAAGGTACTTGGATCCCCGTTGCTTCCTCGACTTCATTTGACCATACTGGAGCTCTAGGGACCATTTTAAGAATCCAATCAACGCAAAACATCATTGACGACATTTTGGGATACTTGGAAGCATCACAAGTGGATAGAGATGCCTTGGAGAGCAGATCGAAGCTTGTAGGAGGCGAGCTTCTTTCTAGTTCTTCCAGGACATTTCCTCTCCGTCGGATCAAAAACAATGGCCCAAGTCTTCTAGGTGCCATAGGATTGATCACCTGGCAACCGTCAGATATGCCATTGAGATCTAATCTCAGCCCTTCAGAGTGAAGCATCATCCACAGTCCAGACGTCGACACGTGTAGAAATGACCAAACCAGACTGTCAGCCAACGCCTCTAGGGGGTCTTTTGCAAACTCTACCCCATGCATTTTGCATTTTATTTTTAATCCATATAATTTTGTTTGTAGTGTAAAAGTTTTTTGTAATATTTGTAGTAGGCCCATGTGGTATCTTTATTTACACTTAGAATCCTTGCCATGTCACCTCACATGTCCATAAACGTGACGTGGTGGTCTTTTTGCATGGACACCCCTGAGCTTTGATGTTATTGTTTAGTCTAGTAAAGTTGTACTTAAGTTCAAAAATTTTTGAAAATTTTTCATGTTTGCCCTACCACTTTTAGAAAATTGCATTTATACACATGCTTGTATTTAATGATTTAGATATTCGTGGGAAAATTATACAGAGTCCCCTAGACTGTGAAATTGTGCTTTGGATTGCACTTTTACTTAATTTTATTTGCATTTCAGATCTTCGTAGTGTTGAATTTTAATTTTCTTTAATTCTTGCATTAAAAATAACATTTTGGATTTAAAAATTATAGGAATTTTATTTTAAATGCTTTCTATATTACCAAATCACACATATTTTTTGCTTGGATGTTTAAAATATTTTCCTATATTTAAAAATCCAAAAACACTACCTTTATTCTATGTTTGCATTAAAAAAACATAAAATTTAGAAAAATGTTTAAGAAATTCTAAAAAAAATTCAAATTTATTTCTTGTTATACTTTGCACCCACATACCAAAAATCACTAAAATATTCAGAAGAAAAACCAAAAAATTGCAAACCCTTTCTAACCCAAAAAATCATAAAAAATCATAAAAAATCCAAAAATAGTTTTAAATGTTTCTTAATTTTATTGATATCATATAAACTAATTTAAAATTAGTTTTGGAAATTTTAGAGATATTTATATATTTTTGAAATCCAAAATAATCTGGATATATATTTTTGTAGACTGTTTTCTTATTTTTATTCAATTAGGAATACAAAAAATTATCAAAAATTAAGATAAAAAGCACATAAATTTATTAAAATATAAAAATTCAAAAAAATATTATTTTGTGCATTTTTAGTACTTGTAGCTACATTTATGTATATACTGGCATATATTATATATATATACGTTTTCATATATTTCTATTATTATTGCTATAATTATTAGAAATACCAAAAATATTTTTAATACCCTTAAAAAGGACTATACCTATGGTATTCTTTTGATTTTTCTCTATTTTATAAATATTTATATATCATATTTAGTATATTAATTATATATTTATATAAATATATCTATTACTTATTAAAAGAAAATAAAAAATCAGAAAATATAAAAAGAAAATAAAATTTATAAAATTTAAAACATATATATATATATATATATATATATATAAATTAAAAATTCTAAAAAAATTAAATACTAAAAGACATTGAATATAAAAAATCACTGTAAAAACACAAAAATAATCTTTGTCTTTTTGCCTATTTTCGTGCTCTATTCCCCTTGCTCTCTTTGTTCGACCTCTATACATACTTACACATATACACACTATTTGTAGAGTTATAATAAATTTTAATTCCACCTTGTTATTTTGCATTGATTGATCTATATTGTGGGTTAATTATTGTTTGAAGAGAGATTCTCATTCGGTCGCCTCAACGACTGTGTTCCCGCTTTATGTGGAATATTAGACCGGTGAAAATCTCGCTCCTCTAACCTCCTCCTTTCACGCAAAACCCTAAATGCTCCACATACCATCCTCCAGAGCCAACACTCGATGGTTACAAACCCATGATCCATCACTTGTAACCATCGAACCGCATCTTCAAAATCACATCCTCTGACTACATTATAAGGCCTCCACCCTTAAAGGGAGTCTTCTCCTATCCCTCTTCTCTTCCCTGCGATAGGGGGTGGTTGGATTGAGGTGCGACCATGGAGGAGACCTCATGGAGTCGAACCATGAACTCTGACAATGCTATAAACACCTCCATGACCATCTGAGATGCTCTAAGTGGCTAAAGGAGTTCATCGATGACTTGAGGGCTCTCAAACCTAAACCCAAGCCTCCTCTCCACCTCCTTCTTCTTCAATGCTCTAGATACCCTTCTTTGTGCTTTTGATTCTATTTTCTTCCTTTTATTTAGGCACTCAATGACACCCCCACCATCAGTGATCACTCCTCAACACTCATCGAACCTCCTCCATCCATGTGCACCACTTCGATCACCTCTACCGTCCTTTAGAACATAATCCACCCCTAATCTTTCTTCTTTGACCACATCGGAGAAGAACCCAATTAGGGATCCCACCTTCTCCACTCCACCACCCACCATTCACTTCAACATACACCACACAAGCTTTGACTATTCACACTTATCCATCTTGCATGTACCTTCTCTATTGGATGGACTATAGGGAGGGGCTTCATTCTAGAGCTTCTCCTCCGGTGAACATGCATGTTTGCACCATCACATAGAGCTTACTCCCTTCTCTTCATCATAAGATTCACAATGGATCTTTTAGGAAGCTTCCTAGATCTCCACCAACCACAAAGGAGTACAGAGGAGATCAGGTACCTTCGTTAGAGCTCCAAGAGCGTCACCATCAAAGGGTGGAGGTGAAGCAATAGATACATACATGTGCCATTAGATTAGACACCCCTGGTGTTCATCTAAAGGTTATGGAGATGCCATGCTAGCATGCTGAAGCTAGAGGCTCGGTTCCACCGAGCCTCGCCCCGAGTCATCTTGAGCTGCCCACGTGGCTCGACCAAGCCTTTGCCCTTGCCTCCATCCACTTTCCCCACACATGTCAGCTCGGAAAAATTGCAGTCACGCCCCATCACTTCTCTAAAATTGCAACCAGGTCTTGGGCATACATGCCTCATGTGGCACTCTCAAGTATTTTGCATGGAATCACCGTTGAGTTTTCATATTGGCATTTGTGCCCTTCAGGGTTCTATTCGTGATGATTTTATGTTTATTTCTACATTTTTCTTGCATTTATGCTCCTAAACTCCTTTGCTTATATCTTGAGCATAACTCCAATTTAAAAGATTTCAATTTCATTTTGTTGCTTATCTAATTATTTATTTAGTGTCATTATTTTTTTATTATTTTAGCACTTAAATCAATATATTCAATTTGAGATATACAATTTTACGATGTTTGACTCTTATGTGTCATAAAATGAAATTAGATCTATTTTATGCATCGAGTGTTCCTTAAATCGAATAATATAATTCTTGCTCAATTTATTTATTCCTTAGGGGTATTTTGTACATATATATCTGTTTGCATATCACAGCATCCTGTTGCATATTATATATATTTTAACTTGCATAAAACTCAATAAAAATGCATTATTTTCGCCCTTCATGTTCTGCATCATGCTGTGCACTTTGTTTGCATTGTTGACCTAGGATGAATAATATTCACTTAATCTAGGTATTAATTTATGATTAATCATATTAGGTATCTCGCGTCCCTATGTTCGACCTTGGTGCACTTATTAAGTATAAATTTCCACCTATTCAAAAAGGATGGTCTCTCGATAGACCATTTTCACCTCCTATACTACGGCAACCACACACTATAAAAGAGGTGAAAATGAAATTCATTAGTGCCACCATTTTATTATCTCTACTTAAGTACTTCATGAAGCTTTGTATGTTTTTCATATTTTATGAAAGAGATGAATCAAGTATAAATGTTGAAATGCTCTCATATTGAAGTCCCTTTAAGGACATGTTCAAATTAAGAGATCCTTTATCTTAAGAAATGACTGTTTATGGATCAAGGAAATGCAATGGAAACGTGGGTCCTGAATCGTAGTAAGAAGAAGGAGAGTTAAAGAGTTGAAGGGAATTATGTGAGTTTCAGACACCTATGACATCCAAAGAGTTGATGATTGCTACTATGGCTACAAGCTGATATATGGGAAGTATGACTATCCAAACCTTATAGAATACTTAAAGAAGGAGTTAGATAGTACAATGGCTTATCCTACATCTATATATCATCATTGAAATCGACTGACCTATTAGAAAAGATTAAAGTCTTATAATTGTGTCTCATTCTTCTACTAACACTTACAATTGATTGCGCTTATTTTAAAAGACTAGAAAACTTGATCTTAAAGTTCATAGTCATCCACATAGGATTTGATGCAAATGTTGCGATAACTACAATTGCATAGATTGACTACTTCATTCCAATAGGAGAATCCTTAATCTTAGATAATGCCTCTAAGGCCTAGATGTTAGAAATGATTCACTATCTATTTCTAAATTTGTTAGAGATAGATATATGCATTCTGAGATAGACCTATCATAAAGAGGTATGACGGATATATTTCAGAAGGTAATATAACACATGGAGGACTCTACTAAATTAGAATATTAATGAATGGTCCATCAACATTTTTAGTACTGGAAATTAAACCTTAAAAGATCAAAAGGAGGATGAAGATCATCTGATAATGATATGTCATCATGACACATATCTATTGATAAGACTAGCAGAATAATAAGAAATAGAACTTTAGATTGTCTAAAAGTTTATAGTTTACATACTTGAGAATAATGTATTCGAAGTAGAATGTCCACTAAAAATGGGTAAGATACAAAGGTATTCAAGACCTTGTATACATCGATGTATGTATACATGATTAACCATCCATTGATAATATTAATATGCTTTCACTGTAACATGGACCAATCGTCAATCAAAGAACTGAGAGAAAATCTCCACGAAGAGTTCTCGGCTTTAATTTATACATGGGTAAGTCAAGGGTCAATTACATGGACACAAATAATTATTCAATCAAATTTAGGTGTTAATTGATTAATTCAGTGATTTAAAGGTCATATGTAAATCGCAATGAAAATAGACACAAAGAGAATGCAATTTTTTAAAACATTTTTATGCAATCATTTACAAGGTTCAGGAAAGCGGTATGCGTATGCGTTCGGTCAGGTCACTGAATAGGCGATTAAGCGGTATGCGGGGGCATATGCGGGGTATATGCGGTTCTACGCGGTTTTCTAATTTTTTATTTAAAAATAAATAAATATATGCAAAAGTGACTACAAACTGAACAAAAAATATGTATAATTGTGGTCCAACAGAAGTTCTAAGAAAATGACTTTCATATATAGCTCAAAACAGTCTCTATCAACAAATATTAATGCTTCAATAGAAAAGTTAGCAGACATAATAATTGACAACAATCACCAAAATATTTAAGTTTCCAAAAGAAAACTGAAACACAAATAGCATTAGTAGAGTACTAATTAAAATAGCATAAGAAAACAGAAATGTTCAGGCGATAATATTCTACATATTACAAAGAAATCCTAATCCATGTCATCATCAAATTCCACTTTGGTATTGTCTTCATCATCTTCACTTTCTTCCTCAAATGGGAACTCTTCCTCATTTAAGCCCGGCGACGAGGTTGAACCAGTAGCATGCCTTTGGCTTCTTCTATGTTGTATCAAATCTTCTGCACCAGTTGCATCAGCCACTAGGTTCCACGTCAACCCCGATCCTTGGAATACCTCAGCTTCTTCATCTCCCCCACCAATCCAATCTCTCACGTGGGTTCTATCATTTGTGGCAAATGGATCACTACGTTTTTTAAGATGGCGATCTCTCAACTTAGCGTTGAATCTGACATACACCAAGTCGTTTAACCGCTTGAATTCAAGTTTGTTCCTTTTCTTCGTGTGAATCTACAAAATAAAGAAAAACATATCATTTACCACCTCATTAATGATGCATAATATTTGACATGTGTGGCATCAATTTTACAGTCTTACCGCCTCAAAAGTGCTCCAATTCCTTTCACAACCCGAGGAAGAGGCTGTCAACTTTAGAACTTTCCTTGCCATTTCTTTCAAATGTGGAGTTTCCATGCCATGCAATCCCCACCAACGGGCTATTTATAAAAACAAATAAGTAATAATAGTTAAATATATAAGTCTATGAAATGTAATGAGATAAATAGTAATACTTAAATATATAAGTGTATGAAATCTAATGAGAATTTATACCTGGATTGAAATCGTCATCAATGATGGACCTATGTTTGACAGCCAAAGGTTTGCCAAATGATCCTTCTGCCCTTTCATATAATGGCAATTCCTTCCTAGTGATGATATCTTGGATATCTAAATCAGGATAGAAAATATCCATGCAATCCAAGAATCCCTTCAGAGCAAGACCTTCCCTCTGGATTTGATCATTGTCCCTATAAAAGAAATAGGGATTCAAAAAATATGCAGCAAGGTGAAAGGGGCTATCCAACCTCCCTTTTGACTTTGAATCAACAGCATCAACAAAATATTTGTAAGATGCTTCCACATCTTTGAAAATGCTCATGATCTCCTTTCTTGCATCTTGCAATTCACCGTATACAAACCCCATAGCTGGTCTCTTATCTCCATCAACAATTCGCAAAACATGTACCAATGGAGAAAAGATCTTCAAGGTCAAAGAGACTTGAGTCCAAAATGAAGGACTCAAAACTATGGCCGAAGCCATTTCCCCCTTCTTCGTCTTGTACCATTTACACGCTCTCCATTCATCAGAAGAAAACATAAGCCTCAACTTGTCCTTCTTGTCCATCACTGATTGCAAGGTGAGATATGTGGTAGCAAATCTTGTTGTACCTGGCCTCACTATCTCCCCCTTTTGCGTAAACTGTCTCATCAAACTCAATGTTTTTGCATGACTGTATATGAAGACAGTTAATGTCCTTGCCTTTGTAATTGCAGCTTTCACCTTGGACTCTTTACCGATCTCCTCAAGCATAAGATCGATGCAATGTGCCGCACATGAACTCCAGAAGATCTGTGGGTACTTGATTCTCAAAATTCTCCCAGCAGCCATATTTGCAGATGCATTGTCTGTCACAACTTGGACTACATTGTCGGGCCCAACTTCCTCAATGGACTTATCCACTAAGGAAGCAATGTAGTCGGCAGTATGAGAATCTGCAGACGAGTCAATTGACTTCAGAAAACTGGTCCCAAGCTCACAGTTGACGCATATGTTCATGATGCTCCTTCCCCTCCTATCAGTCCAAGCATCTGTCATAATGGAGCATCCAGAACTCTTCCACGAATTACGGTGCCCTTGCAAGAATTCGTGTGTTTCCTTAACTTGTTCCTTCAAAAGTGTTTCTGTGAGCTCATAATACGTTGGAGGCTTGTATGACCTTCCATACTGCCCAATTGCTTCACACATTCGGAGAAAGGAGTCACTTTTGACAACATTGAAAGCAATGTCATTGTCATAGAAATACTTTGCCACGAATGAATTTACACGTGCACGTTCCTCCTTGCAAATGTATCTTTGATTGTGGATTGGCGGAGATTCTCTACATGCTCATCTTCTGCTAAAGTACGGGGCCTTTTCCCATCCCTCTCTTCATCAAGCAAGGGCTGATTCATCTTGATGGAGACTTGCCCTTGAATGTCTTTCATCCTCATGGTCTTCTCATTCCTTTTCACTTTAATTTCCTCCATGTTGTCCATGATTTCTTTCTTCACCTCAGGAGTCACTTTGGGACAAGATGCCGTATTACCTTTAATATGAGCCAAATGTTGC
This sequence comes from Ottelia alismoides, assembly GCA_037367405.1. NCBI lineage: Eukaryota > Viridiplantae > Streptophyta > Magnoliopsida > Alismatales > Hydrocharitaceae > Ottelia > Ottelia alismoides. The sequence goes on from JAZKJV010011375.1 coordinate 924,507, forward strand.
TTCATGCGGTTGATTCCTCCAGTCACAACCTTCCGACATAATCGGCAAGTGACCATGCTAGGAGTACTTGGATTCGCCAGAAAAGCATACTTCCATCCCGGATCATTGGATCCAGGAGGAACAAAAAAATCTGATGTATCACTCCTCTGAATAGGAGCCTCACTTCCGCTTCCAGCTCCAGGTGTAGGAGAAGAAGCGCTGTCAGATGGTAGTCTGGAGGCCATAGTTTCCTGGCATTCAATCATAATTATAAGATAAAAATATAAACAAAAACTTTAATATGCATATACAAATAAGATACACATGAAGGAATAAGGATGGGCATGATCGGACATGTGTAAATTCACATTCAGCATTTCTCTTATACGGCTAAGAGATCCAATCATCCCATGGATCCTACTTTAAAATTGTAGGGTTTTATAATTAGTTGGGACAAAGTACGTATGATCTAAACTGCTCAATGCATTCTGAACAACATTCTATTGTATGCTAGACCAGCTTCCCCCAACTGAAGTGCAACAATTAGATTCAATTGGCTTGAAATGCAACATCTATACTCAATCATGGATAAGCCTCCATGGTACAGAACAATACTCTTTCATATTCTTCACTAAGAAACTTTTTAGACTTGCATAGTAACTCTTCGGAATGGTAGGCATTCCTGAGTAATCTGAGTTCCAAGTTATTGTGCTATAGACAGTTGGGCATCTGCCAAAGCAACCTTTCAGTAGTAGTTGATGAGATCCAAGATACTGTACACTTGACATAGTGAGTATCTATCATAAGAATCTCTCAGTAGTATTTAACGAAATCCAAGTTACTGCATAGTAGATATATTGGAGTATCTGCCAATAGTGGTAGTTGGTATTCAAGTAACATTTCAGAACAGTAGACGTATTCAAAATCTTTCAAGTAACAAAACTTCGCTAATCGTTAAACATTTTATACTTTTCAATGACAAAATAAGATACATAATGAGATTTTAGAGTACCTGTGAGGAGGCGGAAGAGACGGGAGGAGGCGGAGGAGTCCGGTGGAGGCGTTGGCGCTCGCGAGCCGAGTGCTGGTTAGGGGCGAAGGAGGCGGAGGAGTCCGGTGGAGGCGCTGGAGCTCGCGATTCGAGGCTGGTTAGGGGCGGAGGAGGCGGAGGAGACCGGTGGAGGTGCTGGCGCTCGCGAGAGTGGAGGAGACCGGTGGAGGCGCTGGCGGAGGAGACCGGTGTGAGATTAGGGCTCTCGAGAACGGAGGAGTCGGGAGGTCTGATCGAGCCCTAATCCCTTCCTAAAAAGCGTAAAGCGGGTTTCGGATGAGGGAGTTACCCTTAATCGGACCTCCGAGATCCGACAAAGACCGAGCGGCCGAACAGACCGCATATGCGGCCGCATAGTCCGCATATGCGGTCCGCTCATGCGCTTGGGGTGCACAGTGGCCCGATTCACGTATGCGGCACGTCATTGGGCCCGCACGCGCATATGCGGCCGCTCAGGGCGCATTCGTGAACACTGATCATTTAAGATGATAGACAACCATAAAATAAATACACAAGAACATACACCACAAAATTATGCTCATGATTAAATAAATTTAGTACTTGCAAACTTAATTAATGGATTAATGATCAATCAATAACTAGCGGAAAGCAACTTCAACCTATTTGTAATTCATTTTAATTCCTTATGAAAGATAGCTGTACAAAATTGATCCTCTAAAATTTAATACATGAAATATAGATAAAATATGTGATTTGAATTCATTAAATTGAAGAACATGAATTAAACTTTCCAACGACACCAGTTTTATTAGAATCAGATCAATAGTTCACAAGTTATTGATAAAATAATGCAAAGGCATAAATGCAATAAAACATGTCTTATTTTATTATAAATAAATCCAAAATGGACTAAAACACGAATACATAAACTCACTTGTATATTGATGCAATTTTTTCAAAGAGTCGGGACTTATCTACAATTCTAAATTCTCCTTAGATTTTTTTTGTGATTTCACCAACATCTTGTGCACCTTGCACGTAACCTGAGGAGGCTCGAGTCATGTGTCTTGGGCCATGTGTCGCTTGTAGGTGGATTGGTGTAGGCTCGGTTGGTCCCGATCCTAAGTCTTGAAGCATTGCCTTGGGTGGAGGCTCAAAGTCAATGTCCACTATTGGATCTGATATGGGAAATCAGATCTAATGACAACTACTTACTACATTCTTCCCCCTCCTCCACGAGAGGTGTCCCTTGGGTGGAGCTTCGACAGGGTTGGATATTCTCCTTCATACGTCTCTGCTACATCTAAAGGTTGTTAGACCTCCCTTGAGGCATGACAAAGATGACGAAGGTGTGCTAAAGGTTATACACGAGCTAGAAGGATCCATCGATGAATTGACTTCAACGGGTAATATCAAGATCGGAAGTCAAGCAAAATTCTCTTCAATCATGGTTCAACATCACCTGCAAATGTTAGAGAAATAATGCCCAAGACTTTGCAAATCTTTTGGAATGCTTCTAAGGTGGAATGGAGGGTTGATCCGTATGGAAGAACTAAGCCCTATTTGGGTCCTTCTTTTATGCAAGAAGAAGTACTAGATTGAGTAGTCACAAAGATAAAGAAATGGAGAAGTTCATCTGGAAGGTACGCGTGAAAACGTGACGATCGGAGATGGTGTTCACATTCTTAGATGGTAAAATGGATGAGTAAATGTATATAGGAATTACAAGAAGTATAAAAAAATGAGACTAAAGAAATACATGGAATTGAGAAGAATGAAGAATATGGTGAATAACATGCCTAGGGAGTTTTAAAAGAACTCTAGATCTTCGCTTAACCTCAGTTGAGGAAGCTCGATAAACACCTCTAATGGTCAGCAACTTAGCTTAAATTGCCATGGATTTCACCATCAAGCTTCTCTTCATTGTTTCTCACGAGGCTATCTCTCTGTCACTGAGGATTAGTGTGGCTAAGGGAATATCTCAGGAATGGCGGATAACGACTGCCATGGCCAGAGGAAGGGTTTTGAGGAGGAGACGTTTGGAGGTTCCATGTGGCGAAGTCGATGGTTTCAACTGCTAGTTAGAACACACGAGAAGGGAGAGGTATCTGGAGGTTGGGCAAAGGTAGTTGAAGATCAGGGAAGAGGATGGCACTAGAAGTTGGAAAGGTGGTTGCTGGAGGTGAACGGCAAAAACTAGAGAAGTTGGATGAACACGAAGAGATGCATATCTTTAGAGATGAAGCTGGAGGTTGACGAAGCACTCCAGCTATTGGATCTTAAGATCCAATGGCTTAGAATGGGGAATGCTGAAGAAAAGAGGCGGGGCCACATGGTGCACCCAGATGGGACCACATGGCCCAATAACCATTTAGGTAAATACAGAAAATAGTGTAAAAAGAAAACAAATAAAAGGAAAATGATTTAAAAAAAGTATTCTGCATGAAGGTTGCAGCAGATCTCGATGATATCTACAACTTTCATGTAGAACTCAAAGATAAAATAAGTCATCTACATACATAAAATAATTTTGTAAGCAATCTAATGAATTGAATTACTTATTTTTAATTCCTTTTCCTATTTTTGGATTTTTAATATATAAATATTTTCAGGATACTTAAATACAATATATTCTAATTTTAGTTGGATGTTTAATAAATAGTAAACACATAAAATAATTACAGAATAATAAGGTAAATAATGTTAAATAATTATAGTTATTATTCGCAACACTTAGTTAATTAATGAATGAGATTAGTTATGAAATTATATTGATTTTCTTCAGAAAGAGAGATAATATTAGAAAATAATGTAGATGAATCTGGATTCATCGACCCCCTATATTTAAGCTAAGCTCGTCCTCGAGCTAATAAATAAAGAATCAAATATAGAGTTAAATTAATAAGTGAATTCCCTAACATGTGCATGTGAAGTGATACGACTTAAGAAAACCAAAACCCTTGGTTTTGGATATCCTAAGACTCTAAGCTCAACCCAACCTTAATCAAAATGAATTCAAGTCCTCTAATTATTAGATTCTCAATGTATACATATATATAAGAGGTATGACTTAATGTGTTTACTGCATTCATGAGAGTAGAGTAAAAGTGTCACCTAAAGTTCGAATACCAGAGATTCTCCTAAGGACCCAATCCTCAACACTAGTAATTAAATCTAGCTTGGCTTCAATCCACTGTCTCTTTAGTTTGTCAGCCTTCAAAGTGTGGATGGCATGCTGAAGGATGTGGTTAGATCCTCAAGCGCATCACGGAAGCGTGATCGTCCTATCTAATACGACGAAGAACGACTAGTCGCACTAGTTGTTCTATGCAGCGGAAATTAAAATTTTTTCGTACGACGAAACCACATGATCCAAGAACACTTCTCAGATCATTTCGTCTAAACCACAAACAAGTATTAGGGTTACCTCTTGAAGCGTGGTTGTGATCGAGTCTTTAAACGAAGAGACCTCCTGACTCAAGTCCGATCCGATGAAGGAGACGCTTGCGAGCGTGGGGATGAACCGCGTGCTTCTCGCAATCCATGTTGATGATCCAAGCGGCGGATCTCCTGATCTCGACACACGAGATCCTACGTCTTCTTCATGAGCGAGACGCACCGAAGGAGACGGAGATCCACGAGCAAACCATCGGGCAGCATAACGACGATGCCGCGGCGATAGAGAATCTCTCTAGGGCATCCATTGTGGACGGCCATGAGAGGGAGAGAGACAGAGAAAGAGAGAGAGATGTGCTTCTCAAGCCTTGTGTGTAAAGAAGAGCAAAGGGGTGCCTCTCCTTTTATAATATTTTGGGATCCATGGATCTCAATCCATGGGACAACACAAATCCAATGGTTCTCATTGATTGTGTTTCTTTCAATGGCTAAGATTTATGTTGGTAAAAACCAACAACAATTAATTTAATCAAATATAATTTGATTTATATCAAATCAATCTTCGTTGGAGAAATAGGAAAGGAGGCAAGCCTCCTTCCATAAGGAGGGTGGACGGCCACCAATTCCTTATGAGAATTGTGGCCGTCCACTCTTCCTATATGGAAGGTGGATGCCCTTTTCCTATTACATGAGATTATATTATCTCATGATTCTCTCCAATATTTGCGACAACTTTTATTGCAAATTATTTCACATAAATAAATCCAATTTATTTTGTGAACATTGAAATCATGCCATTGGAAATTTGTGAATCACATTCACAACCCAAAATAAAATGTAAATTACATTTTCAATTTAATGTCCAATGTGAATCCAATTCACATTAACATTTAATCAACAAATGTAAATTATAAATATCTCTCTCTTGAATATTATAAATCACATTTATAATATATTTGACTAATATGGATATTTCTATCCACATTATTCATATCCATGATAATTAAATCATATTTAATCACCTTGGATCTCATTTCTCTTATTCTCAAATAATATGAATCACATTCATATTACTTACATCTTTGAAAATTAAATCATATTTAATTATCTTAGATAACTCTCTTTATAATATGAATCGAATTCATATTAATCATGATAATTAAATCACATTTAATTATCCATTTTCTCATTGCTCGGATACTCATATCAACAATGAAATTATCCATGAACTCTTTCAAGGATAATACGCTTTCTCCGCTAATACTTGGAGATAAGGACATGGCGATTGTATTGTTCCGCGTATAGTGACTTGGATATTGAGATCATATCTCAAATCCGGATCGTAAGCCTCTCATAGATGCTTGATTAAATCAAGACCGTAAATCTAATCTTCTCATTGCATCTGAATCACATTCAGATCAATGTCCAACATTTGGACTAAGATCAGATTACTTCTCTACTGAGAGGAGTCACTAAAATCCAGACCCGTTTCATTACTCCCTAGGAATGGAAGCGTCATGGTTATACAATCGTTTATGATCACATCACCCTCAGGTATTCCCAATACCTGTACATCCTGCATACTGGAAGACTCAGATTAAACCTGAAGTATTGGATCAACTTTATACTGTCAACTTCATGGTTTTATCAGTAAGTTTCTCATTCGATCATTTGGGAGTCGGTATCGATCATATACTTTCCAAAAGCATATATCATACCTAGGTCTTGATCATATACTTTCCAAAAGTATATATCAAACCTACAAATTCATTCAAGCTTCCAAAGCGAGACGACCATGCACGGAATTTGATTCTTCCCAATATCTCATGAGTGAGCTCATGTCTTCCGGTTCAGTGACTGAACCTGTATGATCCCTTTGAGAGATCATATTACTCATATGCCCTTATATGCACACCAGCACACTGGTGTATAGACCTTGGTTAGGTCATCAACCTATTGGTCTGCCAAATGTACATACTCAGACATATAGTAACACATCTGTCTCCGGTCAGAGGATGCGTGCCTATATCATGACAGCATATGATATAGGACTTTGGTTATCTCGATCTCGTTAAGTCAACTCTTTGGCCTAACTAATCTGACACCTCTGAATCTCTATTCCTATGCAGAGGACCTGCATCAAGAGGTCGGTCAGATATCATTCTTCAGAGATAAGGAATGCCATCTCCTACCCAAGCTGGAGATCATCTCTTAACAATCATTTGACGGTGCTTGATGAGTCCTCAATCTAACTCTTTAGATATTCATCCAAGCACCAGCCTTTATGATTCAACAGTTGAATCAACAGCTGTATGATCATCCAGATGGCCAAGGTACGTAACCCTAATTGTACTAAGGGACCTATTATGCAATTTATTCATTCTTCATTTCAGATCAGGAAATGATATTTGCAATAACATTTATTGTATAATGGCTCGTCGTGGGCTCGCATTTCCAACAATCTCCCACTAGCCCAAAGAGCCATTAATGGGCTAATCATTTAAACCTGCACTCATGTGACAATCATAGAATTAAGAAAATAGCTAGGTAAGCTGATCAATCCCTCCGTTCCCGCGAGACTATGCCAAGTCCTTTTACGACACTTGCATATCCCCAGTAACAGTGCTCGCATCTAATGCGAATGTTGCATCTTATGCAACCAATACTCAATCTTGTTAAAGCTATTATAGTGTCCTTGACACTATAGCTTAATAATTGTTATAACAAGTATTTCCATAATCCTTATTAGAATACCCTTATTCCTGGAGATCTCTATCTCCAAAGGTATCCAAAGTTAAGACCTTTTAGATCACTATCTATATAGTCTTAATTTATTGAAGATAAGACTTTGAGATTACTATCTCAAAAATCTTGTCATCTTTGAAGATAATGTTATTTCTGCAATCAAGTGTTTTATCTCCGTAGTATAATTAGTAACACTTTACTACTCCCACTGTATGGCAGATATATGGCTTCTGTACACATCTAGCATACACTCGGCTTCTCGTAGCTAATGCACAAGTGCAAGTAGTTCTAGCATTTAATTCCTCAACTCTTTGAGGTGCTATCCCTTTAGATATGTCAGTACCGTATCTTTAGGGATGGAAGCCTTTCTTGAAATTTTCCAAAAAATGGAATATGTTCAAGGTGTACTACTATTGTAACAGTCCCAATACCCTCTTCTCTTTGCTTCTGAACACCTTCAGAACTAAGATCCAAGAGGTATCCTTGAGATCATATCTCAAGTTATGGAACAACCAGGTTAGAAAACACATATTATTATCCTTATATCATTTTAAATGATTAGGATATCATCTACATTTTGCACGATGAACACAAAGGCACTGCCACTAAGCTTCATATGGCTCATTAAGATTCTATCTGAAATCATAACATTTATAATTTCATCAAATCTTATGTTCCAACTTCAAGAATCTTATTTGAGTCCATAGATGGATTCCTTAGCTTGCACACCTTGCTTTCCATAACCATGAAGCCCTGGGGCTACTTCATGTGAATATCCTCAGAGAGGTATTCATAGAGGAATGCAATATTGACTTACATCTTGAAGATGCAATAGTCAAGTTGTGTAGATAAGGTTAGTAATATTCTGATGGTTTTAAGCATGGTCACTGAAGAGCAAGTCTCATTGCAAGCAATGTCTTCTCTTCCAGTGTGTAGCTCATGGCTACGAACCGTGCTTTGAAGCTCTGACGTGCCCGCAATAGCCGCGTTAAGAAGTTGTTTTTAATCGTCGATCGTGAAAAGAAATATGTGTCGTTCGTTGTAGGCGGCTTTCGAGAACATTCGAGAAAATAACCACAAATTTTATTCAATTTCAATCTCGTGGTTTATGTTTATTTTACTTGGGCAAGTCCCAAGGTCGATCACTAGGAGGCAAAGGAACAACCTAGATTAATGTCTATCCAAGTTTTAGTTCGGTTTTCAAGGCGGTCTTTTTTTTTGGAATTTTTCAATGCAATATGAGATGCAAAATGCAAGTTCGGCCTATTTTAGGGACTAAAATGTAAATTTCAATCAAACAATGTCCGAAAAATACGAAACTTGGCCGCAATGTAAATTATGATGAAATGAGTGCACTGTAATTTTTTTTCAGAATTTTTGGATGCAATATGAATTTTTTATGAATTTTTAAATGCAAACAAAATGATTTTCAATATTTAATTATAATAAATATTAAACCTACTTATTTTTAAGAAATACAATTATCTAAGATCTATCACTAGGTGATGGATCTCAGAAAAATCCTAAATCTCGAAAATGTGGGGTCTAATACCTATTAAAAATTAAACAATGAAATATGCAAAATGATTTTTACGGAAGAAATTATGCATGCAAATGCAAAGAATTTTGGGCACAATGTTAATCACAATAAACTCTACACTATGTGATTTTTCGGGGATTTTTAGAGCACTGGTTAAGTTACTATGAATTTCCGAGCACAGATTGGGCAAAATATTCCAATTTCCACAAAACAATTATTTATTAATTAACCGTTACTCACAAAATTATCCACAACATGTCAAAATGTAGAGAATTATATGAGGAACACAGTGCTATTTTTAAATAAATAAAATAATGTAAGAGAAGGTTCATAACAGAGGGGAAACACAAGGATATAAATGCAAACAACAATAAATAAAAAAATGCAGAACAGGGACCTAATTGAAATTACCTAAACTGGGGGGGTATAATCTGCAAAATGACCAAGGGGCACGTGCGAAGCACGTGCCTTTGGTCAGTGGACTGAAGTGCCAATAGAGGGAGCTCCGGGGGTCTTCTTGCAATTTGCCCAAGGGGCACGTGCCTAGCACGTGACCCCGGGGCTGGCTTGGCGACGACGTTTCCCACGCACGTGCGGAGCACGTGCGGGGGACCTCGGGTTTCGAGCCCGGCCCGCGGTGCTGGTGGCGCTAGTGGAGGGTCCCGGTGGCGCGGCGGAGCTGGTGGGCGGTGCTCCGGTGGCACGATGACGATGGCCTTGCCTGCGGTGGTAGTCGATGAAGGCGCGGAGATGGCTGAAGTCGATGGAGCTTGCAGTGGTGGTTTGACGAAGAAGCTCGATGAAGATGGAATCTGGCGGCGAAGATGAAGCTTCTACGATGTAGGTTGATGAAGAACCACGTTGGCGGGCCTCTTGCGCTGCGGGGGAGGGGCGATGGTCGTAGGCGATCTGGAGGTTGCGGAGCAGGTCTTGATCGGAGTTGGAGATGCTGCTGTAGCTCTGAGCGGAGAGGAGGGTCGGAGACGATGACGTTGTTGGTGTCGTAGGCGATCTGGAGGTTGCGGAGCAGGTCTTGATCGGAGTTGGAGATGCTGCTGTAGCTCTGAGCGGAGAGGAGGGTCGGAGACGATGACGTTGTTGGTGTCGTAGGCTCGACGCAGGAGGCGGAGCAGGGCAGCAAATGCGGCGATGGTCGCTGCTGCAACGAGGCGCAAACCTCGGACCTCGCCGGGGAAGAAGGAGGTCGGGCTGTCACCCCGACCTTCTCTTGCGTACAGTCGGCGGATACGTCCAGTAGGGGTCGACGGTGGAGATTAAATAGGGCTGAGGGAGGAGATAAGGGTCGGCGGTTGACGAAGAAGGCGGGGCCGGCGGTTGCGGAGGGCCGGTGCGACGGCCGTTAGCGAGGATAGCGGAGAAGTCGGGGTGGCTCTGTTGGGGAAGACGATGGCTCCAGGCCGTTCGATCGGCCGAGATCGAACGGCCGCGAGTGGAACACGTGGCAGGAGCCTGGGGAAGGGAGACGGGTGCGCACGTGTAGTGCGCGTGCGGGAGTGGCACATGCGCTGCACGTGCGTGTTTTATTATTTTTTTTCTTTTTTTTAATAAAAACGAGTTAAAGAAAGGCTCAAAAAATGCTGACACGTGGCTTCCTCTGGGGCGGCCACGTGTCAGCACCAGAAAAATCGAAAATAAAACCTCTTGTAAAATAGATAAAAAATAGCAAATGACCTCGGATCGAAAAAGTTTCTTCACAAAAAATGCTCGTCTCGAAGAGATCTACAACTTTCATGAAGACATCAAAGCCAAATTCGGTCAAATGTGAAAAGTGAATTTTGGGGGTATCCCATGTACATAGAATACCTTGATTTTTAGGTTTTCTAATTTTTTGTCATTTTTTAAACAAGATAAAAATCCGGAAAAATATGGAAAACTCAAAGATAAATAAAAGGCACCTAATTCTAATTTTTTTTGGATTTTTATTAATAAATAAAATATATACATAAAATATAGGTCAGAAAAGCCGCGAAAATATACAAAAGAGGCCCAAAACCCAACTTTCACATACGAGCTCCGATTCACTTGAACTTTGTCTTGTTTTGAAGGTAATTGAATGAGCATTAGTTCAAAAGTGAGTAGGATCAAATCGGACACTGGATGGGGAAGATATGTGGCTTTTAGTCCGAAAATCCTAGAACTAGGGTTTGGGTTTTTGGTCCACTTAACAAGGTTAATTATTTTTTTGTATTTTTTATTTATTCTTGTTAGTGATATGTACACAGTGGAGGTGGATTTGTGGCATTCGGAGTTAGCATGAAGGAGTTAAAAATAGGGGAAGTTAGGCTATTTACAGGTCAATTTGGGCTTGGATTTTTGGCTTCTTATTTGATGCAGAATTTAATGCTAAAATGCAATTCTTATGAAATCATGCACAAATGCTAATTATGCGAAATAGATGCAGATATGCTGTTGATTTTTAGGGAATTGAGCTTAATAAATGAGATTTAGAGTGATGAATCCGAGATTCATCATCCCCCTATACTTAAACCATGCTCGTCCCTGAGCATCAAAAAGACATGCCATGAAGTGAAATGAGACTGGGTTCCATACCAAGACCATGAGCTGAAGGTGAGAATGAAACTAAACTCGACCTTTGGATTAATAATGTGGCGGAACTTCTGTGAGACTTAGAATTTTAAAATCAACAGCCCTCGAGTTCTACACATCATTGTTACAGTTTCGGCTCAGAAGTCATCTTAGATCAATCCTCTTCCTAAAGTATACCCTATGAACATTGAATAACCGACTCGTGTGTGTGAAGGGTTTTTAGCTCTTCCCATACAGAATGCCGGACTACCATGCTCCTCTCCTCTCTAGTAACTCGTCCTCGGGGAGTCAGGTATTTCCTTCTAAGGTCTGTCGTGCTGTGTTCACAATCGAATGAGGGAGAAGATAGAAGAAAGAGAAAAGAACTGGAGGGGGTGGCCAGTGTAGTCACCCCTCCTTGTGAAGATGGCCAGTGTAGCCAAGTCTCCACCAAGATCTGCAGGTTTCTTGAAGCTTGGACCTTTTTGGTCGAATTTTTATTTGGTAGAATGCTTCTTTGTATTTGGAATTTTTGGTGGTTCTGCTTGGATCTTGTTTTGCCCCTTCAGATATAGCATCTTTTTATTCCGTACATTTTTGGGGTCTTAGAAAAAATTGTGCCCAGCCGTCCATCCCTTTTCCGAAGCTTTATTTCAACCCGTACTCCGGTCTTTAGATTTCCACGCTACCAGAAAAGAGACTCACACAGTCTTCACCAACCTCCCGTCTGGGTTGAGCTAAGTGCATAGTGCGAGAGTACAAATTAATTCCCTATTCCAGAGTTGTACCCAGAATGAAGAGATCAGGTTAGACACTAAGAGTCAAACGCTGCACATTGTTATGTGGAACTTAAAGAATTAAGTCAAAAGACCTGAAGCTCTTAAAATCCTATTTCTCGATGAAGTTCCTCTGAAAATTAGGTGGATTAAGGGCAAGCCCAGACCACTCTCGGTTTCGGCTCATAACTCGGTTCAGAACCCAATGACTTTTCACAAATGTAAATGCATGTGATGTTGGATGAAGTGCAAGTGTGTGAAATGCAGATTTTTTTTGTTTTGTTTTTTTTGCGTGTGTGTGTGCAACGATGAAATAAGAAGCCATTTTTTTTCAAAAATTTTGGGCAAGTCAGTGTTAGTAGAAAAACTCTTCTTTTTTTTTGAAGTTAGTACCCACCCCGTAAATACATATAGACTTACGCGAAAGTACGAGATATGGGTAAAATATATACAAAGTATATATACAGACCCCCCTATACTTAGCGAGTGCTGTGTCCTCAAAGCACAAAAAGCGTAATGAAGACATAGCTCGTGCTAAGCGTAAGAGAGTGGAAAAATTTATATACAATGGGTTAGGAAGTAGAGCGGAAAAGAGTGAGTGAGGAGAGTATATACAGGTGGATGTCGGCTCCCCCTATACTTTGGCTCTGGACAACCTAAGTATGGAAGAAGGGTGGAAATGGAGCGGTTGGGAGGATGAGAAGGATGGTATAAACAGATGGCATCGGTCCCCCCTATACTTAGGCCTTGGCCTAAGTAGAGGAAGAAGCTGTACAAGGAGACCGATGTGGTCGGGAGGGAGGGTGGGTAGCCGAATGATTAAGGCGGTTTTCGGCTGATCTTCTTGTGAGCCTGCGGTGGGAGATCGTAATGATGAGTCAGAGATGAGGCATATGATTCCCAACTATTGTCAGTGTCATCCTCAGACAAATTATGATGGATAGTGGATGAATTGTTTGAGTCAGATGAAAGATTTCCATCATCGGAATTATCCTCAGAGGAGTAGTATTTGAAAGTGGACATACTCCAAGTTTGCATATCTTTTTGTTTCTTTAATTGTTTCCTCAGAATTCGTTCCTTATTGGGGTCAATCAATTTGTCCTCAGATGATAGCTCAGAAGCACCGGTCTCAGTCAGCTCATACGAAAGAATTCCAGTGTACTTGAAGAGGGCAGGAGCATCAGCTTTGGATGAGTAGTAGTTAGGAACGGGAGTTGTCCAATGAGAATTGAATTTTGGATCCTTACGAAGATATGGCTTTAGGGCTGCCGAACAGACTTCACTCATGTAGACTACCTTTTCCGGACCTGATGAGGGACCATCAGACGATACCTCTTCCGGAAGGTCAAAGGTGACTCTCTTTTTATTTCGTCGTGAAGGTGTCGGTTCACTTGAGTATCCAGATGAATAGCCATTTGAATTTTCCTTGGTTGGTGCTCGATCTGCATGCTTGCTCTTAGTCTCCCGTATGTTTGAGCATTCTCGATTTGGGATGATTTGGTCAAGATATTCAGAGAATGTTGCTCCCGGGTGTGACCATGCATATGTCTCAGGATCGTAGTAGAAAGATTTGTCTATTTTGAGATCCTCGGGGATTTGAATATTGGGGAGAGTCTCTGCATGTTCTTTCTCCATGAATTCGATGTTGGTGCAATCCTGTATCGAGTTGATGTAATCTACGTAGTCAGAGTAGGTCGACCCAGGGTGTGCCCATGCATAAGTCTCCGGATCATATGATTCATATACATGATTCTCCCTGGTGAGAGCGGCTGGGAATGGAGCAGGGGGGAGATTTTCTAAACCAATAGTCTCATCAACAACTGCTATCTCAGGTGTGGCTGCGGGGTAGGGCTCTTCTACCGCTTCATGGTTACGGTTGTCGGGGACTTCGTGGGTTGCCTCAGAAGATCGTGGTTCCTCAAAGACATGGTCAGATCTAAGTGCTTCCAATGCTGTGAAATTGATTTCCCGAGTCTCACAATCAATACTTGCCTTGGCCAATGCCAAGAATGGCTTTCCGAGAATGATTGGAGACTGGGTGAATTCTCCTTGATGCTCAATATCAACGATTGTGAATTCTACTTTGAGCGGAGCACCTTGGAATTTCATGATGACAGAAATGGTTCCTCTCGGCCGTTTTATCGATCGGTCCGCCAATTGAATGATCTCTCGTATCTTTCGAATCGGTCCGAGTTTGAGTTCATGGAATACAGAGGTCGGGAGGATATTAATTGGTGAATCGTCATCAATCCGAGCATGGGTGAAAATTATATCTTTGAGTACACATTCAAATCTGGGCAACCGCTTCACTATGCGACTCTTGGTTTTTCTCCTCAACACCAAGGAGGAGGCCATTGACAATATATGTCTCTCGGTTTTTGTTCGAATCCTGCTCGATTTCTTCATCGTTAATTTGTCCAATACAAATCCTTTAAGATCGGGGAAGTGTTCAATGGCCTGTAGAAAGGGAAGTTCAAAAATCAATTTCTTTCCTAATGCTTCCCGTACGGTTGGATCCAAATTCCTCAGATCGTTTTCAGTCTCAATTTTTATGAAATTTTCTAAATTTTCAATTTTTTTGTGGTTTTCAAATATTTCTATTTTTTTGGTATTTTCTGGGTGGTGTGGGGGTGTGGGGTGTTCTTCAGATGGGCTCTGGAATTCAGGGTGAGGGTCAAAATTGTCCATAGGTCCCTGAATATCCTCAAAATTTTCAATTTCAGATCCAATCATTTCCTCATCCATTTTTATAGCCGAGCTACCAGAGATTAATCGATCGGCAAGTTCTTCAATTTATCCTCCATTAAATCAAATTTCTTATTCATCCTCAAAATATTCTCCAAAATCTCTTCTTGGCCAAATATGGGAGCAGTTGGGGTATGTTTTTGTAATTCAATGTCCTCTTCCATTTTTCTATATGTACTAGGAGAGGGATCTCTAGAAATATCCGATGTACGATCATCATTTTCTGAAAGTACCTCCTCAATAATCATGGAAGGTGGCTGCTCATATGGTCTAGGTAAGTGGAGGTGGTCCAAGGAGAGTTGTGATCTTTTGTGGTCGGCCCAATCCTCTGTATGAGTGAAGAGGGGGTTATTATGTTCAATCCAAGGTAATGATTTTTCTTTGGTGTTCAAGAATGATGGAAGAGGTGAAGAAGTGTTCAATTCGATCATGTGGTTATCTTCTCCCATGAATGATGGATTGACATTTACCGAATATGAGGGATGAATTGTATGATCAATGTAAAGAGGATTAAATGAAGAAGTAGAGCCCTCAATCATTTGTTGGTTTGTCTGCTCTGAATACAAAGGGTTGTCGTTCATGAAGTAGGTCAGATTAGCAGAAGGAGATGGATTTATTGGTGGTTGAGGGGGAGGTGTTTTGGGTCTAACCGATACGAATTCATTTTCATAGTATAGCTCTGATGGATTCTCGGATAAACGTTCGGCTATTTTTGAAAGAGCGGAAAGGAATGAGGGGTTGGGTCTGCAAGAATTATTGGACAAGAATTCCATGTTGAATTTTAAATCAAGAGAGGCGAGAGATGATTGCACGGGATAGTCAAGAGAAATCAAATGTGCGACTATTGATCTTGAAATCGCTTCACGCACACCAATACAAACACAATTCAAACCCTGGGTTCACCAACGCACACAATGAAGCCGTAAGAGTTCGGCTATTATCTTTTCAATTTTAGTTGGTGATAAATCAATCTTGGCAAAAATTTAGTGAGCTGAGATTTCGGATTTGGGCTCTAGCCTTAAGTGTCGTCTCTCGCTCACTCAGAAAAATAGAAACATACAAGGTCGGGGTTGCTCTCCCGCAGAAATTCTTGATTTTATGGATTATTTTGATCGGCTATATTTAGCAGTCCCAATTTTAATGAGGTGATCACTGAAAAATTTAGATGAGCACAAATACACATCTACCGTCCAGTCCCAATTTCCTTTAGATTTATGTGATAAAACAAGGGGGAGAAAGTCGGGAAAAGCCGATGCACGCGGAAAACTATGATGAATGCTCAGTTAGAAGACTTACAGTGCCTCCTCGCAATCTCCATGTGGGATGCAATACAGAATTGAAGAATTTATACTAAATGCGTGCAAGCCGATGAAAACCGCACCTATGCAGAAAGTTCTATTAGCGGGAAGAATTGAGTTAAATTTTTGGCTAAGTTGAACGATCTAAGGTGCGTCTCAGTTAATGTGCAGTGTGGCTTAAGATCCTACGAGCACAAGCAAAAATATAAATGCTCTGAGAGCCGTATGTGCAGGTCTATCCTATTCGCCACTCAAGTCGAGCCCCACCCTCTCCGGAGAGTGAAACAGGCCACGACACACCACAGAAAAAAGTTCAAGGTCTTTTTTATATGCGCGAGAGTCCAAACGGACACCGCTGTAAATGAGCAGAAATGGAAATTTGCAGAAATTAAAAACCTAGACTCTACTCTCTCTCACGACTCGACTCGATCTTAATTTAATTGCGGTTTCTTCGGGTGTCGGTGAAGATGCGTCGGTTCCTTGAAAAACCGCTCCACGTGCGCTGGGTATCTCGCAAGAAAAATAAGAGAGAGAATGTAAGAGAGTGACTCAGAAAATAATCAAAAATAAAATAAATGCTGAAAAATAAATACAAGAAATAAAATGGAATTTACAGTGAAAAATTCAGGGGTCAGACTACCCGAATTCGGAAAACCGAACAAAAATTTCAAAGCACAAAAACTAAGCCGTTTGCCTCCCCGGCAACGGCGCCATCTGACGTGCCCGCAAAAGCCGTGTTAAGAAGTTGTTTTTAATCGTCGATCGTGAAAAGAAATATGTGTCCTTCGTTGTAGGCGGCTTTCGAGAACAGTCGAGAAAATAACCACAAATTTTATTCAATTTCAATCTCGTGGTTTATGTTTATTTTACTTGGGAAAGTCCCAAGGTCGATCACAAGGAGGCAAAGGAACAACCTAGATTAATGTCTATCCAAGTTTTAGTTCGGTTTTCAAGGCGGTCTTTTTTTTGGAATTTTTCAATGCAAAATATGAGATGCAAAATGCAAGTTCGGCCTATTTTAGGGACTAAAATGTAAATTTCAATCAAACAATGTCCGAAAAATACGAAACTTGGCCGCAATGTAAATTATGATGAAATGAGTGCACTGTAATTTTTTTCGGAATTTTTGGATGCAATATGAATTTTTTATGAATTTTTAAATGCAAACAAAATGATTTTCAATATTTAATTATAATAAATATTAAACCTACTTATTTTTAAGAAATAAAATTATCTAAGATCTATCACTAGGTGATGGATCTCAGAAAAATCCTAAATCTCGAAAATGTGGGGTCTAATACCTATTAAAAATTAAACAATGAAATATGCAAAATGATTTTTACGGAAGAAATTATGCATGCAAATGCAAAGATTTTTGGGCACAATGTTAATCACAATAAACTCTACACTATGTGATTTTTCGGGGATTTTTAGAGCACTGGTTAAGTTACTATGAATTTCCGAGCACAGATTAGGCAAAATATTCCAATTTCCACAAAACAATTATTTATTAATTAACCGTTACTCACAAAATTATCCACAACATGTCAAAATGTAGAGAATTATATGAGGAACACAGTGCTATTTTTAAATAAATAAAATAATGTAAGAGAAGGTTCATAACAGAGGGGAATTACAAGGATATAAATGCAAACAACAATAAATAAAAAAATGCAGAACAGGGACCTAATTGAAATTACCTAAACTGGGGGGGTATAATCTGCAAAATGACCAAGGGGCACGTGCGAAGCACGTGCCTTTGGTCAGTGGACTGAAGTGCCAATAGAGGGAGCTCCGGGGGTCTTCTTGCAATTTGCCCAAGGGGCACGTGCCTAGCACGTGACCCCGGGGCTGGCTTGGCGACGACGTTTCCCACGCACGTGCGGAGCACGTGCGGGGGACCTCGGGTTTCGAGCCCGGCCCGCGGTGCTGGTGGCGCTGGTGGAGGGTCCCGGTGGCGCGGCGGAGCTGGTGGGCGGTGCTCCGGTGGCACGATGACGAAGGCCTTGCCTGCGGTGGTAGTCGATGAAGGCGCGGAGACGGCTGAAGTCGATGGAGCTTGCAGCGGTGGTTTGACGAAGAAGCTCGATGAAGATGGAATCTGGCGGCGAAGATGAAGCTTCTACGACGTAGGTTGATGAAGAACCACGTTGGCGGGCCTCTTACGCTGCGGGGGAGGGGCGATGGTCGTAGGCGATCTGGAGGTTGCGGAGCAGGTCTTGATCGGAGTTGGAGATGCTGCTGTAGCTCTGAGCGGAGAGGAGGGTCGGAGACGATGACGTTGTTGGTGTCGTAGGCGATCTGGAGGTTGCGGAGCAAGTCTTGATCGGAGTTGGAGATGCTGCTGTAGCTCTGAGCGGAGAGGAGGGTCGGAGACGATGACGTTGTTGGTGTCGTAGGCTCGACGCAGGAGGCGGAGCAGGGCAGCAAATGCGGCGATGGTCGCTGCTGCAACGAGGCGCAAACCTCGGACCTCGCCGGGGAAGAAGGAGGTCGGGCTGTCACCCCGACCTTCTCTTGCGTACAGTCGGCGGATACGTCCAGTAGGGGTCAGCGGTGGAGATTAAATAGGGCTGAGGGAGGAGATAAGGGTCGGCGGTTGACGAAGAAGGCGGGGCCGCGGTTGCGGAGGGCCGGTGCGGCGGCCGTTGGCGAGGATAGCGGAGAAGTCGGGGTGGCTCTGTTGGGGAAGACGATGGCTCCAGGCCGTTCGATCGGCCGAGATCGAACGGCCGCGAGTGGAACACGTGGCAGGAGCCTGGGGAAGGGAGACGGGTGCGCACGTGCAGTGCGCGTGCGGGAGTGGCACGTGCGCTGCACGTGCGTGTTTTATTATTTTTTTCTTTTTTTTCTTTTTTTTTAATAAAAACGAGTTAAAGAAAGGCTCAAAAAACGCTGACACGTGGCGGCCTCTGGGGCGGCCACGTGTCAGCACCAGAAAAATCGAAAATAAAACCTCTTGTAAAATAGATAAAAAATAGCAAATGACCTCGGATCGAAAAAGTTTCTTCACAAAAAATGCTCGTCTCGAAGAGATCTACAACTCTCATGAAGACATCAAAGCCAAATTTGGTCAAATGTGAAAAGTGAATTTTTGGGGTATCCCATGTACATAGAATACCTTGATTTTTAGGTTTTCTAATTTTTTTGTCATTTTTTAAACAAGATAAAAATCCGGAAAAATATGGAAAACTCAAAGATAAATAAAAGGCACCTAATTCTAATTTTTTTTGGATTTTTATTAATTAATAAAATATATACATAAAATATAGGTCAGAAAAGCCGTGAAAATATACAAAAGAGGCCCAAAACCCAACTTTCACATACGAGCTCCGATTCACTTGAACTTGGTCTTGTTTTGAAGGTAATTGAATGAGCATTAGTTCAAAAGTGAGTAGGATCAAATCGGACACTGGATGAGGAAGATATGTGGCTTTTAGTCCGAAAATCCTAGAACTAGGGTTTGGGTTTTTGGTCCACTTAACAGGGTTAATTATTTTTTTGTATTTTTTATTTATTCTTGTTAGTGATATGTACACAGTGGAGGTGGATTTGTGGCATTCGGAGTTAGCATGAAGGAGTTAAAAGTAGGGGAAGTTAGGCTATTTACAGGTCAATTTGGGCTTGGATTTTTGGCTTCTTATTTGATGCAGAATTTAATGCTAAAATGCAATTCTTATGAAATCATGCACAAATGCTAATTATGCGAAATAGATGCAGATATGCTGTTGATTTTTAGGGAATTGAGCTTAATAAATGAGATTTAGAGTGATGAATCCGAGATTCATCAAGCTCTCTACCTTCTCATCAGGTTCCCTTTCTCTTGAAGATCCATTTACACCTTTACAGGTCTTGCCCATATAGGTGGATCCTCGAGGGTCCATATACAACATTTGTATATGAAGTCTATATTAGACTTGCTAACATCCATCTATCCATGCTATGATCTTCAGAAGCTTCATCACATGAAGTTCGATCATTGTCAGATTTCTCCGACACATGGAATCCTTCCTCAAACTCATTTGAAGAGGTTTTAGTGTTTCATCTTTAATTGTCCTTTTAGTTTCCAATTTCAGGAGCCTCATTATCTTTTCAAGATTAAATGAGTTCCTACACTTCATTTTTATCTCGATTCTTAAGAGTCTCTACCTCTAAGAATCACATTCTCAGAGATGAGATATTTTAAGAATCTCAAGGTCATAAAGTAGGTATCCAATACCATCCTTTATTTTCCTAATGAAGCAACACTCTCCAGTGCTAGATTCCATCTTGTATGGAACCTTATTAAGGATATACATTGTCGTCTCTACTATACATATATACCTGGAAACTAAGGGATAATTATGCTAATATTCATCATTGATAAGACCATGTCACACATGATCCAATTGTATCTCCCTTCAACTCTATTGAGTTAAGGTGTGTTAGGAGAAATGAGATAGAAATGATATTCATATCTCCATAAGGTATCCTTTGAATTCATCTAACAAGTACATGCTACCTAGATTAGATCAAATTCATTTTTTCTTCCTTCAAACTTTGGTTGTAAACCAAAATTATGAAATCTTTGAACATTTCAAAGTTTTCTTTAGGTGAAGAGAAGGAATCTCATATCATACATAATCATCAATAGATATCAGATATCCATAATGTTTACTATGATATAGATGATCCGCATACATCAATATGTATGAGATCCTGAATACCTTGACATCTTACACCATTCCCAAGGAAGGGTGTATTGGACATTTTACTTTGAATACAATATTCACAAGTATGTAAGATTTGAACCTTTAGACAATCTAAAGTTTCATCTCTCACTAGTCTATTTTTCACATCAACAGACAAATGTCCAATGCTTGATGCTAGATCATTGTCAAATGATCTTCATTCTCCTATTGATCTTTTAAGGTTTAATTTCAATATTAGAGATGTTAATGAACCATTCATTAACTTTCTAATTTAGTAGAGTCCACAAGATTTTAGATTACTATCTGAAATATCTCCATCATAACTCCTTATGATAGATTTATTACAGAATTCATATTTATTTCCAACATTTAGAAATAAACAATGAGTGTATTCTAATATCTAGGTCATAGAGACATTCTCTAAGACTAAGGGCTCTCCCACTGAAATTATGAAGCCTTTCAATCCAATGGTGATTGTTGCAACAATTGCATCAATATCTATGTGGATGACTATAAGCCTTAAGATCAAATTTTCTAGTCTTCTAAAACATATGCAACCATTGCAAGTGTTGTAGAAGATTGAGAAACAATTATAAGACTTCATCTTATTCAATAAGCAAGTCAATATCAATGATTTATGTAGATTATTCTAATGCTCTATTCGAGTCCTTCTCTAAGGATTCTAGACAGATTTGATAGTCATACTATCAACACATCAACTTATTGCAGTATTGGCATTCATCCAACTCTTTGGATGACATATGGAAGTCATAGATGTACAGTCAACTCTTTGACCATACTTCTTACTCGGGTCCAACCCATGCTTCCACTGCGCTCCCTTTATCTATAAGAAACCATTGCTTAAGATTAAGGATCTCTTACGTTAAATTAAAAAAGAATTCAATGTAAGAGCATTTCAACATTTATACAAGATTCATTAAATTCATATAATATGAATAATATGAAGCATCATGAATGACCAGAGTATAGACAACAGAATGATGACACTTATTGTATCTACATCCATCTAAACTCTTATATCATTGGTTTATGTAGGCACTCAAACAATTTGAATACATCATCTCTTAAAGAGTCTCCATTCTGCATGATAACCATGTCATTCATGATAAATGTCAAGAGCAGTTATGCCAGAATATCTTCTTAGATTTTATAAGGATTAATTGACAATTGCGATCATCATCGACATGTCACTTCCAAAGTACTTTCGATGAGATCAAGACTATAGAGACATACAAACCCTAGGGTTGTAGTCCTATTATCTATTTAATTATCATTCCTCAATATTATGAGGAAACTTGCACATTGCAACCATATATATTATGTGTCCAATGCAAGTACAATATCTGTATCATGAGTCCAATCCATGATATTTTATTGGTTATTATTGAGTATAACATTGAGTAGGTTTAATGAAGGATTATCCGAAATAAGAAATTTGCATAAATGTAATATATATATTTTACTTTGACTTAGGAATTTTTATATCAAAGTTGTCTTACCTTGTCAACATTGAAAGTTCATTCCCTTAATCACTTTCAATGTAAGAGATATACTTACCATCATATCTCAGCAAGATCTGGGATCTTCTTCCTTATCTTTGTTACATCCCAATAATATGAGAATCTGCAACTCGGATAAAAAGAATCGGGAACACATTCCCCCTTGCAAGGCCAACTTGCATTTCTCAATTCGGTCTTGAACACCTGGGCCCACCACCCCTAAGGCGATGTTGACCCATTATTAATTGAACCAACCGTCAACAGGAATACAACTCGCTATGCGCAATCCAATATCACCCCAATAATATGAGGATCCGATATTGGGGTCACTACGCATACGTCCTTACTCTTTCGAGAAGCGAAGAGCCCGATCCAAACAGATCGTATGTAGGAGCTACCACTTCGGACAGGCGTCTCCTACATACAATATCTGGCGACGGAACTCTTCGCCTTGACGAGAGACCATGGATGTCACTTATGTGATCCTCTATATCATATTCAAATTCTAATTAATCACTATGAATCATATTCATTATGATTAATTCTTCCAAGGGAAATGACATCTATATTTATAATAAAGTGTTTTAATTTTAATTGGATTCTAATTTATCTAATCATATTAAATTAATGATCCAATTAATATCCAACAAACATTTTATTGTTACTTGAATTATGGTATTATCTCAAATATGTATTATTTTGAATTTTAATAATTAGAAATACATCATGATTTCTTAAGCATTATACTAACCCTACCCGCTGTAATGGCCAGTACCGACGAGAGTGGGACGGACCACATACGCTGCAACCCGCAACCCCAATGCTCTCTGACTAGACACCATATCCACCTCAGGAAAGGATAATGCAAAATAAATCACTCTATACTTGAGATGATAATTGGTTTTTCAACCGAAATTATACCATATAATAATAATAATCAAAATAATTTTGATTAACATTATAATGAGATTTGCTAAACAAATCCGAGTCCTATTCAAGCAACATGTTTGTTGGAATGTAGATCATGTAGATCATGTCACCAATTAGTGATATAGATCACATCTAATCAAATATTGGTTAAGGGCAATGTCATTTAAGGAAATAATTATCATCAAATATTTCTCAAATATTTATGCACAATTATTCCAGGAAATAAAACAATTTATTTTCACTAATTGATTAAATGACAATCAGTAGGTTCTTGATTAGGAAAGTATTTCCAGCAGTGACCCTCACTTACTAAAAATACCATATCTTAATCAATTTAAATCCAAATTAGGCAAAGTAAGTTTTTAAAGTTTTCTAACTTTATTTACAACAGAACCTAAGTGATTTGCACGCATTTCAAGATGTTTCAAATCCGCAATTAACATTTTAATTACGTCATGATCCGCAGTCCCCGAAACAGTGGATACATGTTCACTAAAATGAACATAACTTGAGCTTACGGAATCCAAATCACGCAAACTCAGATCCTACGGTTTCCTTATTTATTGGGTAACAAAATCTAACTATTATTTTCGTGTTTAAACAATTTAAACAGTGTCTAAAATAATATCAAAACAGAGATGTGAAAAAGAAATGCAAAAAAACTTTCGCAAGCCCTAACGAACCCAAGTCGTCCTCGATTTATGGATCGTATCCAAAAACACCAACCTAAGGCTCTGATACCACTTGAAGGGTATTGTTAAGAACCTCAAGCGCATCACGGAAGCATGAGCGTTGTATCGAATACGACGAAGAACGACTAGTCGCACTAGTTGTTATATGCAGCAGAAATTAAAATTTTTCATGCGACGAAACCACATGATCCAAGAACACTTCTCGGATCGTTTCATCTAAACCACAAACAAGTATTAGGGTTACCTCTTGAAGCGTGGTTGTGATCGAGTCTCTAAACGAAGAGACCTCCTGTCTCAAGTCCGATCCGACGGAGGAGACGCTTGCGAGCGCGGGGATGAACTGCGTGCTTCTCGCAATCCATGTTGATGATCTAAGCGGCGGATCTCCTGATCTCGACACACGAGATCCGACGTCTTCTTCACGAGCGAGACGCACCGAAGGAGACGGAGATCCACGAGCAGCATAACGGCGACACCGCGTCAATGGAGAACCTCCCTAGGGCATCCATTATGGACGGCCATGAGAGGGAGAGAGAGAGAGAAAGAGAGAGAGAGAGAGATGTGCTTCTCAAGCCTTGTGTGTAAAGAAGAGCAAAGGGGTGCCTCTCCTTTTATAATATTTTGGGATCCATGGATCTCAATCCATGGGACAACACAAATCCAATGGTTCTCATTGATTGTGTTTCTTTCAATGGCTAAGATTTATGTTGGTAAAAACCAACAACAATTAATTTAATCAAATATAATTTGATTTATATCAAATCAATCTCCATTGGAGAAATAGGAAAGGAGGCAAGCCTCCTTCCATAAGGAGGGTGGACGGCCATCAATTCCTTATGCGAATTGTGGCCGTCCACTCTTCCTATATGGAAGGTGGATGCCCTTTTCTTATTACAAGAGATTACATTATCTCATGATTCTCTCCAATATCATCTAGGCACCAACATTTATGATTCAACAGTTGAATCAACAGCTGTATGATCATCAAGATGGCCATGGTACGCAACCCTAATTGTACTAAGGGACCTATTATGCAATTTATTCATTCTTCATTTCAAATCAGGGAATGATATTTGCAATAACATTTATTGCATAATGGCTCGCCGTGGGCTCGCATTTCCGTCACATTCCAGAAAATGGAGGTATAAGAATGGTGTCATTTCTTTTCTCCCTCTCTTTGGAACAATGTATCTCTCAAGTGCCTTATTAACTCAACACAATGTATTTTTGTTTGTTGCTGGTCAATGTGTCCATAAGAAATTGTGCCATATGGACTTGTTTTCCTAGGAGTACACTGAGGTGCACCTTTTCAAGTATCTAGTATACTTGCAGCCATACTTGTATCACTTACGATTGAGGTACTAACCCGACTCATAAAATGGTAATGATTTGGTCCAAATGGACACTTAAAGGTTTTGGGAGCGCTCGCCATTAGTGTAAGCTCATATGATATAACTTTGTAATGCTTTGAGTTTTTCTTTTCATCAACATCAATTTTTTCTTTTCTGTTTGGCTAGCTCCACTTCTTATACCAAGGACTGGAGAACACTGAGCAACAAATTGATTTAATAATTACACACCCTATCACTTAGGTTTTGGTCAAGAGTTTAGTATGCGAACCAAGTCCCAAACAAGCTAAGATGCATACAATCATGTTTCATGCTGTCATTAATCTTATCAAATCCTCGAGTATCATAAAATCAAGTCAAAACTTGAATCTCAAATCCCAGTTCCTCAAGTGAAACCTCAACTCATCTCAATCATGAACGGAATCTTACAATTGAGTGATGGTCATATTCTTTAAATAGGAGATTAAGCATGCAATATAGCACACAAATCTTTCTAACTAGGGAAATTTGAATTACTAAGTCTAATACTTTAATGATTAAGATTGGTTAACTCTAAGAATCTGGATGTCATAAAGTGTAAGGGAAAAACACTAATTAATATGTTAACTAATTACAAAGATGATTTTTTTATTAACAAGATTTGAAAATAGGTACCCTTAAGGACAACGATAGGACACAACAACTAGAACACCCAAACACTCACAAGACACTACAAGGATACCCACCCAAAACAACAAACTTCATACTCTCAGAGATCAGTCTTGAATCTTCGGTGTTTAAAATCCCAAGCTGCCTTATGTTTAACTTGTTTTCTCCTCACATAGTACACCTTAGAATGGAATATGAAAGATCGTCATCAACTTGTAGAACATATTGCTCAGAATGATGTCATTTTTACTTAGATGTAATATCCATATCCAAGAGGGAAGCTCTAAAATTCTCCAAAACAGAGGGAAGACAAATCCAACCCTTAGTTCTTGTAACATACTTCGAGATTTTCCTTAAAAGAGAAAACTAGACATAGAAGGTAAACCAAACGAATAAGTAAGACACCACTCAAATGACTGAATATCTTCAGGAAAAGTGCAGGTTACTCTATATATAACTCTTCCGATGAAATATCATCTTCCTCAAGCGACATCACTATCTTAACTTTATCGTCTTGATCTTCCAAAATATAGAGTTTAGATACAAACATTCCTCCATGCTTGACTCTGTAAAAAACTAAGTCTAGGCAACCTTTACAGCCTAAGAATCTGATGGTTCATAATCCAACCGTCACACCCAAGGCACCCTTTCAGACACTAAGATTTCTCTTAGAAAACTGAACCAAGATTTGATTTTTAACTTCTTTCATTTTTTAATTTATAATTTATAATTTTATTATAAAATAATATATGTAAATATATACAAAAAATAATGAGTATAAATCAAAATAAAAATTGTACCCATTTGAAAATAATTTGTAAAACATTTTACAAACCAAGTAATATATATATATATAGTCCAAATATTTTACAAACCATTTTTACAAAAATTTTTCAAATCCCCATATACATGCCTAAAATAATTTTTTTATGCAAAGTATACAAAATTACAAGCTATGAAGGAAAGAATATATGCAATATATGCAAACACACCCTATACTTAGCTTGTGCTTTGTCCTCATGGCACAAACTGGAATGAAAGATATAGCTTGTACTAAGCATTAAGAGGATGATGAAAAGCAGGGATAGTTTTCATCAGGAATAGAACAACATATCAAACCCCCCATACTTAGACTGAGAAAGCCAGGAGTGGAAGAAAATAAATGCAGGTACAAAAAGGATAAGTTAATAAGAATCACATTAGCTCATATCCCCCTATACTTAGCCTGAAACTAGGCTAAGTATAAGGAATGAATATATGATGAAGGAATTGAGGAGAATATACAAGAGACTGGGTGGAACCCCCCCATACTTAGGATCTCATAAGCCTAAGTTAGGAGTGTGAAAAGAGTAGAGAAGAATTGACACCCATTAAAGAATACAGTTAAAAAAAGTAAAAGATAGTTGAATCTCTAAGATGATGAGTCTATATGATTTGAATCTTTCAGCTGCTACTTCACGCTGTATCTGAAATATCTGCAAATGAATCACATAAAAATGAAGTCAATCACTTCAACTAGAGTCAACCATCTTTTGGATTCAACAAAATGTTTCAACAACTTATCGTTGACCAAGAAAGAAGGTGCACGATCTGTGAGATTAGATATCTCTACACTAGCATTTCCATGCACTTCCTTAATTAAATACAGACCTGTTTATTTAGATTTTAATTTCTTGTGGAAGATCTTTAACTTTACATTAAACAACCACACATTTTGTCCAGGACAAAGTTCTTGGATCTAATATGTGAATCATGCCACTTCTTAAGTTTTTCCTTATAGATCATGATGTTTTCATATGCTCGGTTGCGGATATCCACAACCTCATCGAGGTTCATGTTTCTACACAATTTTTCTAAGTGACAACTCCAGTTAATTTTCTTTATTGCCCACTCAGACTTGTGAATTAATTTAGCAAGCAAATGACATCGCTTTCCATAATTCATTCTAAAAGGTGAAGTGCCAAAACAGGTCATGTATGCTGTCCTATAGGCCCACAGAACTTGGTCCAATAGTTGGGATCAATTCTTCTTATCGAGATGGACTGATTCTGAATTATACTCTTCACCTTCCTATTGGAAACCTCTATCTCTTCATTCGATTAAGGATGGTTGACAGAGAGCCTATGCACTGGTATGCTAATCAAACATGATTAGCAATCGCGCTACACGACTAAGTGTGCCTCTAATCAACAATCAACCCACAGAAAATTTAAGCGATCAACGGGCACGAGTTAAAATTGATTATAACTCTACTATAGATGTGTATATGTGTAATATGTAGTAACACTGATTATTATTTATAAATAAATAAATAAGAAATAATAATGGTATTTGTATAACATTCACTTAATTAATCAATAATGTTTTTGTGGGATTGTAAATAAATAAATAAATAAATATATATATATATTCACTTTTTAATTTTAGATTTTTTATTTTCTTTTTATAATTTCTAATTTTTGTTTCCTTTTCTTTTTAATATATAATACATGTATATAAACTATACATATAATATGCATATTATAAGTGATATGAGATATAAAATACATAATGAGTGTAAAAAATTAGAAAATTATAAATAAGAATAGTTCTTATTTTTTTAAGGATTTAAAATTATTATATAATATTTATAATATTAATAATAATATTTATATATCACTATATATAGGTATATGATACAATATAAGGTAATATATTAATAAATAAAGATATAAGTAATCAAAATTTACTAAATAAATTATTTTTGTGCTTTTAATAATTTTCTAATGTTTTTGTGCTTTTCAATGACTTTTGCGGATTTTCAAGTATTTTTAAAGTCCAAAATATATAAAATCAGGGTCTTTTTAAATATGCCGAATCGTTTTCAGATTTAAAAATACTAAATAGATTCGTAATTTCTCAAAACTACTTTTTATACTTAATAATATATAAATAAAATCTCAAATATAAACTAATATTTTTGGTAATTCTGTAATTTTTTTATATTTTTTATAAGGATTTAGGAGCATTTTAATTTTTAATGATTTCCTTTTTCTATTTTTAGAGATTTTTTGCCTGGACGTACAAAATACGATAATAAGCAACTACTAATTTTTGGAATTTTAAATAATATTTTTTGTATTTATAATGATAATAGGGAATAAATACCATTTAATTGAAATTTAATAAATGGAAAAATTAGCAAACAACTAATAAAAACACATTACGTGATTAAGCACTTAATGAGCACATTCACCATTTTCCATATTTTAAAACATGTAGGAGCTATTTTTAATAAATGGAACAATTAAAATAAATATTCTTGGCAGTTCGAGGGACGTATTTCATATTAAAAATAAACATAAGAACTTATCATAGCATATCCACAAAGTTTAGGGGGTTACATGTAAGTTTTACAAAATAAAACATGCGAGTGCACGTGCTTAGTAGAGACTATTGTACAAATAAAATATCTTACAAGGTTCAACATGAAATTTGTTCCAATAGAATTACTCTACATACTTAATATTTAAATAAAATTAATTTACAATATACGAGAGGGGGCCCATATAATATACCCAGATTATGCGCGAAGGAATGATAGAGGTGACACCACGTTGGTGCCCCTTAAATCTATCTTACGATGGATGAAGTCTTCGTTTCGGCTCGGATCTGACGATTGTGATTAGACCTGATGCGCTCTCATCATCGGACGACTCCTACAGGCTCTCTAAGAACATAAAGAATTAGAGTCCTGGCGAGCTTTGATCCACGATTTCTCCTTCGTCCGAGCTTGATTCCTCATGCTAACTGGTCCATAGGCTTGCTGGTGTCCTCCTGAAGCTACATGCAGGTTCAGATGAATTCTGGGTCCCCTCGAATTGGACCTAAGAGTGTTTGTTGCCTGGTGCAAAAGATGAACCTTGAAGTAGACTTAAGCATTTTGTTTCAACTCATTCATGCATGAAAAATATTCCTTGGATTGATATGAACGTCTCGACCCGAAAATGGAGGCGCGGAGACTTGTGAGATGGAGGGGTGGAGAGGCTCTAGTGATGCAGAAGAAGGAAGTTTTGATTCGCTTCGATTTGAGTCGAATTGAAGGGGTTATGATGGAGATCTGGTATAGAAATGGAAGGGTACGATGTGAGATGGGTAATGGGCAAAGAACAATGAGTTTCACAATGGATTTTAGCGTGGAGCTCAAGCTCCAAGCATATGAAGAAATTGGAATACACTACTATCTATTGGATTAAATTAAAATCTGATTGCATAAATAAAATCTATGCTAAATATTTTACCTAAAATTAAAGGATGGGGACTTGATTCGACCGGAGTCGAAGAGGAAAAACCCCATGACAGAGCTCTCCGGAGGTGCTGGATATTCTCCTCCTCAAGCTCTCCTTGGAGCAGATCGGCAACAACCGCATGCTGTTACCAAGGCGAAGCTCTAGAGCATGATCAGAGGGGCTAAAACTAGAATAAGAGGGATCAAAATGAAATCTAAAAAAGGTGGGGGTGATTTATAGGCGGGTAGTTGCGTGACTTCAAGTCGGGATTTCATGGACGGAGGAGGTGGTATGTGAAGATAGTGAGGTCGACGAAGAGGATGGAGGTGAGGGCTATAAAGAGGTGGAGAGCTCGAGGGATAATGATATATGGATAAGGTGTATAAAAGGGGAGAAAGGGGGTATCCTGTGGGTTCTAACACAGGTCAGAACCTAGGGCGAGTAGTTTACCGCCCGATCAACAAGGAACATGCCCTAGGTCCACGTGACCAACTGGGAAATATGGAAGTAAAAATAATTTATAAAATGAAAAAAATAGAAGATGAATTAATTAATTTATGGTTATAAGAAAATGTTTCTAATTATATGTAGTATTTTATACATATTTTTATTTATTTTTTGAGGTGTTTTATTACAAGTTACTATTTACATGTGTACTAATAGGTAAATATACATGTGTTTTGACTATTTGATTTTTAATTTGTATAATATATTTTATTATTATATACAAGTATTTTATATATTTTTAATTTATTTATATACATGTCTAGGTAATTTTAGTGTATTTTTAAGAGTTTATTTGTACACTTAATTAATTATGTATATATTCTTTATAGGTATATATAAGTGTATTTCATCTATGTATTGGAGAGATTTATTTTATTTTATTTTATTCTATTTTGATGGTTTTAATTCATTTTAACTATGTGTTTAGGATAATACTCACAATTTTATAAAAATAAAAGAATTTGAAACATATAAAGAATGAATATATTGAATATAATATACATGTATATTGCATAATATGGCCAAAAACCTAACTTTTGCATCTTAGCTCAAAATTAAATTAAACCGCCTTTATTAAATAACTTATTAAAAGTTATATACAATTAAAAGTGATTTTGGTCCATTTTGACATAGTAGGGAGGATATACAAGTCTGTGAAGTTTTTATTTTGACTTTTTATTTTGTGTGTCCCGAGCACTGTGCTATATTTTTCTGTGAAATCAAATTTGTATTTTTCATTGTATTTTTTTATGACATTCATGTTGAGGGTTTTATTATTTTTAGAGTAAAAACAATTAAATTAAATAGGTGACAAAAAGTATTATTTGGTAAATAAATTAGGGTTTTGTTCATGGTCTTCTGTGTATTTTATGTACAATTTCTTTGTATCTGCCTTATTTTATTTCTTGTCTGCCAAGTCATCGAGATGATTGGGTCTCGAGGTCTATGGTCACTCAACACCTACATGGTTCCCTTTCCTTTTCTTTTCTTCCATTATTCTTTTATTTTGGAATTCAATACAATAAATAAACAATATTTTATACAGTGTTTTGTATAGATTACAGAGTGTTTTTTTGACAAATTAATAATATATACATGCATTTAGGTAAGAATTTATGGCCAACATGAAATAATAAAGGTGATGAAAGGGAGATTCATCACCCCCCTACACTTGACTTTGCTAGTCTCTAACAAACACTTATTCCTATAAGTGCATAAAAGAAAATAAAGAAAGGAAAAAAGAAATAACCTGAATTGATTTTACTTTTTATCTTTTCCTCATAATATCAAAGTTTGGAGTTCAGTCAAACCTTTAGAAAATTTAGTCTGGCCTAACCTTATTGGGAACCATACTTGCATCATGACAAAATTCTGTTGATGTCTCCTTTATAGCCATGTCAGAACACTTCGATGTCATACACAGTCCTTTATGACTATGAGTATCTCTTGTACAATGCTAGTGATATATAGCTCCTCTTGGATGAAGCGGTAAAAGTCAGTCTTCTCCAACAAGGTGACCCTAATTCCCTAATCCAATAACTCTTTCCTCTAGAAGAAGGGTATTTACTTCTAAGTTCAAGTGCAACTGACTCAAGAAGAGGAGGTGGAGAAAAGAATGGAAGGTAGCCAATGTAACCTTTGATGCTTGACCAGTGCAGACAAGTCATCCGGTTGCATGCTCACATACATATTGACTTTGAAGCTCAAGAATTCTTATTTAATACATACTCTGATGGGAATTGATTTTTCTTGGAGTTGTTGCATGTATATTCTTTTTGGAGTTTTTGACTTTGCATTTTTTTGAATACTATGTAAAACAACATTTACATATGGACTTTATCCACATGAGCTAGTAGACTATCCCTCTTTTAAAGCATTATTGCAACCCATGGCATTCCTTCCTTGGACCTCATGACTACTAGATTGGGTTGGGGTATAATGGCCATAGATATGAGACTTTTGATGTTTACATTAGCTTCTGTCTCATGATGACAAATCCAGCCCTTTACCATTTCAATTTAGTTGACCAAGGTGTAAAGTGCAAGTTTGCAAGCTAGGTCACCGTCGACAAGAGTCATGTGTGTGTCCCGAAAGTCAAGACGACATTCTAGTTCCTTAAAGGTTCATGTGATTAAATCGATTAAGGTTCAAGCAAGCTCAAATCATCGGATTTTATTTAGACTTTTTCAATTGTCATTATCAATCCAAAAAATGCAAATGCTATGGATAATGGCAGAAAATATTTTTGTGATACAATTTTCTGATTTTGAAATTTTTATGGGTTTTTGAAAAAGTTTTATAATTTTTGTGTAATTTAGAAAACATTTTAAGTGGATTTTTATTTTGCAAAATTTTAGTGATTTTTCGAAAACAAAAGAGTTTTGTCATATAATTATGTGCATATATTTTCATGAGAGAGCATATTTATTTACAAGAATTTAGGATGAAGAAATTACAAAAAGGATTTAGAGATTTAATATATAAAATTTGTAAATAATTTTATTAACTTGAATTATGTACGAGTTTCTCAATATAATTTGAAAATATTTTCTTAGATATTTTGAAAACTTTAATTTGCCAAATAACTTGATAAATAATTTTTACAAACATTTATAAATTTTGAAAACCATTTTGCAAATATTTTTCAAATAGTATGTATACCTTTTCCAAACTATTTTTACAACCATTTTCCAAACCATTTGGAAATAGATTTTTAAAATATTTTATTCAAACAGAAGAAGGGAATTTTTACAAACAACAATTTCTACAAAGGTTGAAAATATTTTACAAAACATTTTTCAAACAATTTTCAAAAGATCTTTCAAAAGATTTTCTAACCATTTTTCAAATATTTTTAAGCTTATTTATTAATCAATATATAAAGAATTTTATTATGCATTTTAGTTTTTATTAATCAGCCATATTAATAAAAATACGTAAGTACGAGTTATGGCTAAAACATATACAGAGTATATATTGACCCCTATACTTAGCTTGAGCTATGTCCTCATAGATCGAAGAGAAAAGGAAGACATAACTCATACTATGTATAGGAAAGTTTATAATACAATAGCTGAATAATAATAAGAAAATGAGAAGTCGATTATCTTAGGATCAATTAATCCTAAGTATAATGGGTTGTATTCCACATCCTGGGAGGGTCGAGGGTGGGAATGATTAAAATCATCAGCTCAGCATGTCCCCCATACTCAAGGTGAAATATCCTTAAGTATAGGTAAAATATAAAGAGTCGAGGAGACAAGCGAGGGATCTAAGAATGAATAACCCGAAGGCGCCCTCCCCCCTATACTTAGGATGAAGCATATCCTAAGTATAACACAGTTGGATGGAGGAAGGGTAAAACGAAATAAAGAATTGGAAGAATGAAAACAAAAAGAAGAAAAGAAGAAAAGAAGAAAAAGATCAACTAATCAAAAATGTTTTTGATGGCTTTGTCTGCTTATGCTGATGCTGCAGCTGTAAGCTCTTCACTATAGACCACCTATATAGAATCCACCATGGACATGAATGTATCATGTTAAAGATAAGGCTTAAGTAATTGTTCGTTGATCAGAAATGGCTGTATGTCAACTGATAACCCAGATCTAACAATGCTTCCATTGCCACACACATGCTTTACTATGAAAGGCCCAGCCCATTTGCTCTTAAAATTCCCTAGGAATAATTTGAGCTTTTCATCAAATAACCAAAACTTCTAGCCTGTTTCTAAGGTTTTGCGTCGGATGCTTGTCGTTCCACTTCCTAACCTTCTCCTTATACGTTAGGCTGTTGTCGTATGCATACTCACAAAATTCTAGAAGTCGATTCATATCTAGCTTTCTATCCTTCCCATCCTTCTTAGAATCCAAATTACAAACATTAATTGCCCACAAAGATTTATGAATGAGTTCCACAGGCAAATGTCATGGCTTTCCATACACTAGGTTGTAGGGAGACGTTCCCAAAGGTGACTTGTAAGCAGTCTGATAGACCCAAAGAACCGAATCCAGTAGCTGAGCCCAATTCTTCCTATCAGGATGCATAAGCTTATACAGAATTGTCTTTATCTCCCTATTTGAATATTTAGCTATGCCATTGGATTATGGGTGGTATGGAGAGGCGACACGATGTTCAATGTAGAATTCCCATGTCACCTTTTTGACCTCTCTGTTGATGAAATGGATACCCCCATCGACTATCATAATTTTTTGGATCCCAAACCTTACAATGGTGTGTTCTTTCAGAAACCGACAGACGGTGTGGCTGTTCGTAGCTCGGATGTGGATAGCCTCCACCCAACAACAAACGTAATCAACAACTAGCAGAATATATTCATAGACACGACTATTGGGAAATGGGCCCATGAAATCAATGTCCAATGCATCAAAAACATCTGAGATCTGAATGTACTTCAGAGGCATTGTGTCTCTCATTCCTATGGCACCACCCATCTTCTGATAGTCAGTACAACATTTAACGATGTCTTCTGCATCTTTGAATAAAGTCGGCCACTAGAGGCCACATTGGAGTACTTTACCTATCGTACGCTTTCTAGAATGGTGTCCTCATGATTCTCTAGCATGATAATGTTCATGGACACTTTGAAACTCCTCCAGATGCAATCTTCCCCCTCATAAAAGAATATGGATACTCCCACTGATTGAAATGAATATCCGATAGAAATTTACCAACTTTAAGATTAAACCAATCTTGTGGAGTTCTTTTTGACAGAAGATAGTTCACAATATCGACGAACCAGGGGAGCAAGGTGACTGACAGAATAGCTTCATTTGGAAAGGTTTCAGTAATTGACAGTAAGCTTTGCTCATGAGTGTCTGACTCTAGTAGTCTTGATAAATGATCTGCCACCACATTTTTGACTCCATGTTTGTCACGAATTTCAAGGTCAAACTCCTAGAGCATAAGGATCCATCTGATAAGTTTGGGTTTGGCATTCTTCTTGGCTTTCAAGTATTTGATGGTAGAATGGTCTGTATATTCAATCACTTCGGATCCAAGGAGATGGGATCTAAAGTTCTCTAAGGCGAAGACGATTATAGCATCTATTTTTCAGTGACAGTGCAATTTTTCTAAGATTCATCTAGAGTCTTTCTAGCATAGTGAATTGCAAATAGTAGATTATCTTTTTGCTATCCTAGAATCGCGTCAATGACATAATATGATCTCAAACATGAGAGATAAATCTCGCGGTTGAAGGATAGGGGCCTAGGTGATCAGTTCTTTCAGCTGATTAAATGCCAATAGGACTCTCTCATCAAAAATAAAATTTACCTCCTTACCCATACGCTCTGTAGCGATCGGGCAATTTTATTGAAATCTTTGATGAATCGTTGGTAGAAACTGACATGCCTTAGGAATGACCTGACTTGATTCAAGTTTGTTGGTGGTTCGAGTTTTGAAAAGACACCCACCTTCGTAGGGTCTACCTCCATGCCATGTTTTGATATGAAATGGCCTAGCACAATACCTTTGGTCATAATAAAATGACTCTTCTCCTATGAGAGCACAAGGTGCACTTCACAACATCTCTTCAAGACTCGGTCTGAATAAGTTAGGCACTGATCAAAGCTGTCTCTGTAGATCAAGAAATCATCCATGAAAACTTCAAGAGAACTCCCAGCCATATCTGCGAATACGACCAACATGCATCACTGAAATATCATTGGAGCATTGCACAAACCAAATGACATTCCGTAGAAGGCGTATGTCCCAAATGGACATGTGAAAATTGTTTTATCTTGATCTTCAAGAGTGATAACGACTTGGTTGTAACCAGAGTAACCGTCCAAGAAGCAGAAGTATTATTTTGTGGCTAGTGTTTTGACTATTTGGTCAATTAAGGGGAGCAGGAAATGGTCCTTCTTGGTCGCTAGTTTCGGGCATCTGAAGTCAGCACAGACGTGTCATGACGTAGGTACTATGGTTGAGATCTCATCTCCATTGTCATTCTTGACCATGGTGACCTCTAACTTCTTTGGCACAACATGCAAGGGACTCACCCATTTCGACTCAGATATGGGATATATGAACCCCATTTCACACCATTTTGTGATTTCATTCATCACAACCTCCCAAAGATCCGGATTTAATCTGCACTAGAATTCTCTAGAAGGATTGCTGTCCTCTTCAAGGTATATCTGATGCAAGCAAAATAAATGGTTGATCCCATGGAGATTTGAAATTTTCCAGCCCATGGACTTGCGATTTCTCTTTAGAACCTCAAGTAGACGAGATTCTTGTTTCTGTGTCAACTGAGAATTGATGATTACAAGGAACATGTTTTGCATACCCATAAGGAAGACCTAATTCATTTTTGCCGGAAGTGGCTTGAGCTTAGGAGGGGTTTGATTCCACCCAGTGGTGACTTCAACTACTGTGCAGGGTGATGGTGACTGTATTGTGTCCACCATTGGCACTATAGGCTTCACAATCAATGCTGCACAAAATTCTTCTATCACATAATTTTCTTCAAAAAAAAATTTCAATGATTTCTTCCTGCTCTGCTAAGGACATGTGGACATATATGTATTCTTCAGGCAGCTCAGCGAAAATCTCATCATCAAAGACACTCAGGAACTTGACTATGTTGTCCACTCTTTCCCCCATGAAGAGGAATTCACGGGTTTTAATATCATCCATAATAAGATTTGTATCATGGATTTCAACCAGAAATTCACAATATTTTGTTCGCTGTTGTACTAACTCTCTCTTGTTTGATGCATACTTAGTTAGCTTTGGCACTTGGATCGTCTCAATAGGTACATCGTCTGAATATGTGTGCTGCCATAGTCCAACACTGCTTCGGATGTTCGAAGGAACAACCATCCAAGGATTATCAAGGTGTTCAGAAGAGGAGATAAGGTGTCCATGTCAAGCACAATAAAGTCCATAAGGAACTACATTCCCTAGACAGTGACAATGACATCCTCCAAATTCCTCAAGGCCGCTTGATTGAAGTATCAGCGAATGACAGAATCATTCTCGTGGCCTTAAGCGGTCCCAACCTAAATTCTTTGAATAGTGAAGTGGGCATCAGATTAATTGACGATCCACTACCAAGGAGAATTC
Source organism: Ottelia alismoides (assembly GCA_037367405.1). Lineage (NCBI taxonomy): Eukaryota > Viridiplantae > Streptophyta > Magnoliopsida > Alismatales > Hydrocharitaceae > Ottelia > Ottelia alismoides. The sequence goes on from JAZKJV010011375.1 coordinate 962,239, forward strand.
GATTCAACTCTTGGTTGAACATCTGACATCTTAATAGACGGGCTCCCATATCCTTATTTTTAGTCAAGAGATTGCTGATTGCATTTACAGTTGCCACGATCAGAATATGTTTTTCATTACTTTCATGAGCTCTACGCAGCTATCTCTTCAAAGTACATGCTTCTTTCAGCCCTTTCTTGATGTTAGGAATGTACTTGATGGTTTTGAGCATGGGTATTTCAAGCACAAGATTCTAAATAATCTCGACCACATCATGTTCAAACAAGGCATTTTCCAAATTTTTAAAATTTTGAATTTTTTTGCAAAGTGTCTTGAAATGGAATATTTACAGAACCAAAAGCATACATAGAAATAGTATTCTTATTTACATCAAAATCTATGCCCACACTGGATTGTAAACATGGATGATTGAAATGAGCAAGGTCATCCAAGAAAGGCGGGCATCCAAAATCTACATGCAGGGCTCCATTGGCTAGCATCGCGGTGGCTGCAAGTACGGTTTCCTAAATGGTTGGAAAAGTGGTGTTTCAGCTGCTGCTACTGGGGCTATCTTTTTTGATGTTTTTGATTTTGTAAATTTTTTTTGGCATTTTCTTCTTCTTGGCGTTTCTCCTCCATCTTATTCTTCCTTACCTAACCTGGATGTTGGATTGACTGATGCAGAAGATGATGATTCACCTACTGAAGCTTTATTATCCCCCTTCATTATGGTAGTCGACTACAAGGTCCTATCACTCCTGAGAGTGACAACATTAGATAATAATAAATCATGCACTTATGACTCTGTTAGATCGGAGAAAACATCATAGACTGCCTGCTCTTCTTCCTAAAATTATTAGGTGGGCTTCCACCTGTGTCGGAATAGGAGTTTTGGTGATGGTGAGGTCATCGAGGTTTTGGCTCATCTCAATGAGTCTCTTTATAAACTGCGCCAAGCAATCCAAGGTGGGGTTCATTGGAGCAACCTCGGATAGTTCAACATTTTGACCATGCTGATATTGGGAATGGTATGAATGCTGCGAGTAGGAGTGCTGGTTATGGTTCTGAGGAGAAGGATGGTACTGCTGATGCTGTTGAGTAGGGTACTGGTAAGACACAATCGAGCATTGCTAATTCTAATATTGCTGGTGGTATTTGATACTGGTTTTGTCTCCAATTGCCATGGGATGGTGGGGACTGCTAGTGGTACTGAGGATGAGAGTTTTGAGCAAATCTCCCTCCTTGTTGTTGAGGGAACTAGTGATTTCCTAACTGTTGGCCCTGTTGGGGTCTACCTAGATAGGCTAGCTGTGCAACATTATTCTACATGCCATTCACCTCTTTAATGAGAGGAGGTTGATGAGAACATGGATCGTGGATGATATGGAGATCAGGATGGTATACCACAAGCTGCTGCTGCGGCTACTAGGGCAATGTAGGCTTTGGGGCTTGCATGTGATAAATGTGCTGAATTGCTGGTTGTGAGGGATTCTGCTGAGGAGGCTGAGGTAATGATGGTTCCTTTGTCTCAGTAGGTGTCGAAGCCGATGCAGTCATATAATTGTAGGTGCTGATCGTACTAACCAACAGCTCCAGCTACTTGGTACTCTGGTCCAACTTGTCCAGATGTTGCACCTTTGTTCGATCACAGAAAGTTTCTCCAAGTCCTGTGATGGTTTCTCTATGATATACACCTTGGACATGTAGCTCCCTCTGATTCTCAAGTTGGAGCTCTCGTCCTTGTCCATCTTGTGGGAAGATTCTATATGCACTGGCTTCTGAAGATTGTGGGGCTGGCATTGATATGCACAGGATGATGACAACGTAGCCTCTCCTTTGACTCTTTCCTCGAAGATATTTAGATGAACTCATCATTATTGAAATGCAAGCCACTAAAAGAAGAATCTATAAGCATGACTCTCAATTGTAAGTCCCTCGAAGAAATGTTGGACCAAGCTGGTCCAAGGAATGTCATGATGGGGACACTTCTCCTGTAAATATGAAACCTCTCCCAAGCCTCGGGAATGGATTCGTGGGTGGCTTGGATGAAGTTGTCTATACGTCCACACATATGAATGAATGTATTCGTTGGTGGCTTGGGTGAAGTTGTCTATAGGGGCACACATATGATTTAATCGAATGAAAGGATATAACTTGTATAGAAATGCTTACTTCAGCTCCTCCCAGGTGGTGACAAATTTCCCCAAGTGGTTGATCCAATGAAGCACCTTGTCATGAAGGCTAATTGGAAATACTATCATTTTGACTACACCTAATGATATGGTAGGGTAGTGCATTGTACCACATATGCGTGCAAACTGTTGTAGATGGAAATATGGTTCCTCGTTCACATTCTTGTGGAAACTAGGGAGAAGCGCCAAGAGTTAAGGCTTCAATTCGAAATGTGCATGGACCACATGGATTTGAATCCACTCAGTCATTTGGCCTGCTCTAGGATTATAGGTCTCATTTAGTATGGGCTTCGAACTCTCTTCTTGAGCTTCATATGCTGGGCCTCCATAGCTTCATCTACTCTCTTCTTCTTCTTCTTCTTCTTCTCTCCTCCTCATCCTGAGTTGTCTCTCCTTCTCCTCAGATCATTGAGCATGTCTTGGAAGGCAACCTGGGCTAATGCCTGGTCGGTGAGATGCTGCTAGATCGTCTGAATGGAGGCGAGAAGTTGGGAATTAACAACATTCTGGTCTGGCTGGCTCTGCTCTGGAAGAGGAGGATGCCGGTGTCCCTTCCCTTTTCCTGTGGGAGCCATCTTTATATCTTTTTCTGAATCTTAATCTAAGAGATTTTTTTATCCAAATCGAGCTCATGATCTGTACATGGAATGATCCCCGATTATTATGTATAAAATCACCATATGTAGAGAATCATTCTTTGTTAAGGTCAACATAGAATTTCATTAAGGATGTCAACATGTAAGGAGTGAAATCAATTACCATCCAAAATGGGAAGAGTTAGGGACAAGAGTGATATTTGATTATTGAATAAGGAAGGGCGTCTGAATCCGTTCATGAAGTCCGAATCGGGTTCTCGGAAATAGCCCCGAATTATTGGAGAAGGCAAGCACATGATGTTGATGTCGATATAGTCTCCACAAAGACATCCATGGGTCGCCATCTCGAAGATGAAGAGGGAGATATAGAATGGATGAAAGATATATTGTCAAACAAGAAATAAAGGGTGTGCAAAATAGTAGAAGGCTCAAAATGAGCAGGGGTCAAATGAGGAATAAAACAGAGGAAGGAAAAATGACACGAAGTGTGCAGGAATGATCTTTGAACTTAGATAAAATCAAACAAACACCAAATAATTGCGGGTTCACCAACTCAACACAGGTGAAGCCGTAGGAGTTCATCTGTTTTTATCTTTTCAATTTTATTTTTGTTTTGCAGACAAGATCTTATAACGAGTTCTTATGAACACTATCCCTATAGGAGTGTGTACACTACCAAGAAAGCTCCCCGTACTTGTTCCACTTCCTTTGTAAACTGCAATCTGTGCACTTTGAGGTCATCTCGTTTTTGGATGGATACTCAACCAAAAAAATAGAGGAGGAAGCCAATATGTGAAACAAATACTTCCCCCACAAGTGAGGTACTCGGGCGTAAACCCATGAGACATACACACCCGTGAGGATGTGGCCTAAGCTCAATACTTTAGACCAAGTCGGATGCTCTACACAAGGCAGGAGCACCATCATCGACATGGCCCTACTCGATCACGTATGATAGAAGCATCGATACTTCGCCAACCCAGGTGATAATCAAATGATGGATGCAAAGTTAGAATTACTTACAGTGCTTCCCAGCTCTCTCCATGCGAGATGTAAGGCATAATTGAAATATTTACACTATATGATGATATGCATATGACAAAAATCACCCTAAATAAGAATTGCTATTTATTGTGAAGAACCAGGTGCTAGTTATCAAGAAATGAGATCCAAAGTTCAGTCTTGGAAGCTCCTCGGTACCCACTGATGAATCCACGATTCATCATCTCAATATCTTGATCTCAGAAAAATCTCTGAGTAAAATCTCAAATAAATATACATAAAATCAATAAATGAACAAAATGTCTCTTGTAGATAAAACACACTAATTATTGTATATGAGATTGTACAAAATAAATTAACAATAAAAAGCCGCAAAAACTAAAGGAGTTTTCACATGTAAATAGCCCAAACATCATGCATTTTTCATAATTTCATTTCAACTCCTTTTTGGCTAATTCTCTCTCTAACTTGTTCATAAAATGTACAAAAATACAAAACAAATTTCAGCTCAAATAAATGCTCCTAGATCCCAAAGAGAAAAAGCCGTAAAATCCAACTTCCCGGCCAAATTCTGGCTATGTATGAACTCCAAATTCACCAAACTCACTTTTATAGTTCAAGTTAGAAAATAATCTCTTCAATGGAAGTGGTTTCATTAGAATTGGAACTCACTTGCAAAAGTTGGGTTTTGGGACTTAGTTGTACATTGTATATTATGTATATATTCATTCTTTCTTCATTTTTATTTTATCTTTCTTAATTACTAAAAAATACAAAAAAATCATCGTTGTATTGTATTTTGATTCTAGTATTTTATTGTATTTTTCTATTCTAAATATGTCCTATTAAAAATACAAAAAATATAATATAGAAAAGCAAATAAAAAAATGTACATGTTGTTTGTCCTCTTTTGTAAATTCTCCATTCTTTTTCTTCTCTTTATTTTTATTGTATTTTAGTAGCCTACTTTATTTATTTATTATTTATTTATTTCATATTCTCTACAATAACTTGTCTTCTACCACCAACTTCCATTCAACTCTACCATTTTTTAATAACCTCCCATTCAACTCCATCAATAATACAACCTCCCAGTTAACTCCACCACTATAATAACATCTCATATCTTCTCTTTATATACATCTCATCCTCCTCATTTTGCACTTGATCCATCTTTATGTGAGGACAACCTAGTTCCCAAAGTTGAGTCGGTGACTGCAACGCAACTACGGTCGAGCGACGACAACCCTCTCTCCGGTGAGATCCGATGGCTTCTTGACCAACATCGCAGCTGCATCCGTGCGCAGCTCGAGCTCATCGCTCGTCGTCAATTCGAGCGAAGATCGTGCTCTCATGAGCACCTCATAGGCGACCATCTCCTCCCACGACCCCACCATCAGCTCGCCGATCCTTCCCCTGCAGCCTGTGCTTCACAGCCTCTACGCCCCCCCCACGTGGTCACGTCCTCCACTCGTGCGCCACCAACCCTCCTCTGCCCGCGGTCCTCCGACGATGCGTGCGCGCTCAGCCTTCCTCTATTACGATTTCGCCCCAAATGTGCGCACGGCCGCACGACACTGCATGTGGCGCCGTCGCCCACCCGGCCTCTTGCAACTCCTAGTCTTCCACGCCTAAGAAGGAGGTTATTTATTATTATTTTTTATTGTAAAAATTGCAAGTTTGTCCGTAAAGTTTCTGTAATTACAAAAAAGCCCCTGTACATGTTTGTGTTGTTTGATTTTAATTTCTGTTTTGCACGTATAACCCTATATTAATGCGTTAGGACCTCTTTGTTGCATCATTTTATTCAATGAAAAATGTTTTGATGTTGAGCAACTAATTCTCTACAACTTGGATATTTATTTATATTTTTATGATCTTTGGGTAATTAACTAAAATTGTTCAACTGAAATTCTATGTATTTTATCCAATTTGTGCTCTTAAATTCACATCTCACTCACTGTTGCTCCGAAAATTCAACAAAAATTTGAGATGACGCCTTGAAATGATTGAATTACTGTCCCAATTTAAACCAAAATAGAGTTGTTCTGTGCCTGAAATAAATTATAGAGTGATTTGGATATTTGATTTTTAATTAAATCCATGTCGATCATTTTTGTGAAATTTCAACTCTCCTGGATTGTTTGTATAAATATCTATTTGGGATAATTCGCTCTCTGGATAATTTGACATTGCAGATTTATTAGGATTTAATTACTCACATTTACTTTGTTTTTACTAAAAAATTCATAAAAAATTCAAATTTTGTTAAAAAATTCCAAAATAATTACTGTCGTATCCTTGCATCATGTTTGAATTCCAGTAAAATTTTCATAATTTTTGCTTACCGTTGTGTAAAAAATTGCGAAAAACCCATAAAAATGTACATTTTTAATTGTTGCAATTTTAACCTTGAAAATTCCAAAACAATATATCATTCATCATTGGATTAAGTTTACTGGAAAAATATAATTAGGCTAACTTAGATTAATTTCGTATTCAAATTAATTTGGCTAAGTTGTGTGCTTTCTTATTAACTTAATTCACCCGCATTTTGCATTTGGCATTTGTTTTTGCAAAAAAAAATCTAAAAAATATCCGTACTAGAGATCTACATATTAATTTTTGAATTAACTCAAAAGTTGTTCCTTTGCCTCCCTGTGTTCAACCACGGACTTGCCCGGGATATAAATTAAAGTCGAGCCCTCTTCACGAAGATCTTGTCTCGGTTTTGATTGAATCGCTAAGTACACGTACTACAACAAACCCAAATTAAAACACGTGCTAAGAGACTCGTTAGATGGCGCCGTTGCCGGGGAGGCAAACAACTTAGGGATTAATTTACAAATTTGGATTTAGATTTTCATTTACTAGGGTAGTCTTACCCCCGAGCCACTTGTAATTAATCCATTTCCTCTCAATTATTTATTTTCAAATTTTTGTAAATATTTTCTTTTTATCTCTCTAATATAAATCTTATTTTTCTTGCGAGGTCCCGGTGGACTTGGAGTACATTGGAGGTCGACGTATGCGACGCGCGCCGACTGCTGAAGAGCTAGGAGAATTGATTTTATCTTTGAGAGAATTTTTGAAATTATTGTGTTGTAATTATTTAGGTTTGCTCCTTTATATAGGCTCATGTTTGAGAGCTCACGCTTGTAAAAGAGACTTGGACATTATTTTGTGGTGTGTCGAGACCTGTTTCACTCTCCGGTGAGGGTGGAGCTCGACTTGAGTGGCGAATTTAAGGATTAGGCACACAATAGTTTAGCATCAATTTTTTTTGCCCATCGTAATTTAGGCCACCCTCATCTTAGAACATTCACATATCTTATAAGATTCATAATGAGACACACATAGACACGTGCTACTTAACTCAAATTAAATCAATTCTTCCCCTCTAATAGTATACTTCTTAGGTGTGGTTTTCTCGATCTGCATGCATTTAGTGTAAACTTTACAAATTCATTTTTGCATAATGCATGAAGAGTGTTGGGATTCACTGTAAGTATACCTTCTTCTGAGCATGCATCATAGTTTCTCGTTTGCATTCTGATTTACGATTTCCCTCTTGTTTTACAACTTATGGTCAAAAAGGAAATTGGGGCTGAATGGTAGACGTGTTTTTGTGTTCAGATTAATTTTCAAGTGATAACCTAACTTTAAAATTGGGACTGAATTGAGCAGGTGATTAAAAAATTGGAATAAAAAGAACCTTGTTTGCAAGTGCATAAAGCCCTCATGTTGATTTACTTGCAAGTAAGAGAGAGACACCCCTAGGATAGAGCCAAGCCGGGATTTCTTACATACTACTAGTTCTTTATTTTTAGGCGATTAGCTACTTTTTAGTGAGGAATACGGGTAGCCGTATTTATACGGTCCGGACTTCCTTAGCAGAGTGGGGGGTTTAAAGGGTGCATTAGTCCTCAAGGAACGCGTAGTCGTATGTTTGCTGTTCATACTTACTCCTATACTGGCCGAAAGTAGGTTCAACTAGTCGTAAGAACCGAGTCAGTTTGTAGGAAAATACGGGCACCTAATAGCTCGTTAATCTTTCCAAGATTGTATTTTATCACCAACTAAAATTGATCAGATGATTGGCCCGAATCCTTACAACCATCACGTGTTGAGTTGGTGAAATTGAGGGTTTGAATTACGTTTATATTGCGTGAGTTTACTCTGCACATTTAAGTGCATCATAGAACTAGCACCTCATTGAATGTCGTGATCTAACCGGTTTTTTTGACATCGAAGATGACTGATTGGGGGGGTATTTATTCGGACTTCACGAATCTCTCGTTGAACCCTTCATGAAGTATGTCTTTAAAGGTCCAGGAGCAACTTGGACCAACCTGGACTCAAGACCCTCTTGAGCCTAGGATCACCCACTCTCAAGATGGTTACTCTCAAACCATTCCATTTCTCTCTTCCCACCTGACTGAGGAAGACCTTCGCCTCGATGAGAATATCTTGATTCATAAATCCTCTTCTAATAAAGAACACATTGCTGATTCAGGACCTAATGAAGACACAAGAAAAATGCCACCAAAGAAGAAAGAAGAGGAAGAAGAGAAACAAGAAGACCTGATGAGAATGGTACTTGTCAGATTAGCTGCATCTGAGCAGCAACACACACTGCTCCGAGCTCAGCTAGGACAACTAAATGTTGGGGTCGAACCACCAATGGATGTCACGTATAACCCTAGATAATACCAAATTCAAAACTACTTGAGTTCGACAGAACACACAATTGATTTTGAGTTGAAGCCGCACTTCCTGAACCTGCTGCAACACTTTGATGGGAATGCATCTGAGGAGCCATATGCATTTCTAAGGAACTTTGAGCTCATCTGTGCTAACCTCAAATATCCTAATGTTAGCCATGATTATATTAAGCTCACAGCCCTTCCATTTGCCTTGGATGGCAAAGCTGACTATTGGGTAAAGAACTTGGGTGTTACAGTCACAAGTTATGACCAGTTCAAGGACATGTTTCTGAAGAAGTTCTATCTGTTGAGTAGAACTAATATGATGAGGATGTGTATTACGAGCTTTTCCTAGTTACCCCATGAAGCCTTTTGTGATTCTTGGGAAAGATTCAAGGACATCCTGCAGAAGTGTCCCTGTTAAAATTTAGATGATAACATCTTGGTCCAGTCGTTTTTCACTGGTCTCAACCCTAAGATGCAGGGCTTAGTGAGTGCTGCCTGTGGAGGCAACTATACATTACGAGGATCGGATACCATCGGGAAGGTATTCGAGCAGATGGCTGAAACTAGCCTCTCACAGATGGCCAACAGGGCTTATACATCGTCCCCCGGTTCACTCTTATCTGGAGGGGGAAAGTAACAAATGAAGGAGTTGACTGATAGGGTATCTAAGATAAAGATGCCTGTTGCGACTGCACCCTCGGCTCCCATATACCGAGTTCACCATATTCAGGAGTAGTTGGTGTCAGGACAACCCTAGTCGTAGGAACAAGACCAATCCTACGACCACTCTTTCCAACAGCCACCTCCATTAGCAGAGATAGTTCAGGAGGAGCCTCCACCGGTTTGGGAGGTGAATGGAGTAAGGTATACTCAAGACCCTGCCAGACAAGGAAGCACGGGAGACTGACAGACCTATCAGCGTCCCCCGATCTTTCATAACACTGCATTCACCTCCGCACCACTTCCTTCACAGCATATCCCTGGATTCCGGCCACCCTAGCAGCAGCAGTAGTAGTACCAGCAATATGGCTGACAGGGCCATAAACAGGTGGGCCAGCAGGGCCAAGGAACTCAACAGATACCCCAGCAGCAACAGCAGAGGCAATACCCTGGCCAACAAGACTAGTCTTCCCGTTCTTCCTCCTAGTCTTATCCCCTTCCTTCATCATCTAGACCCATGGATATTCAACAGGCAGATACTCAATGAGCTCCATTGCTACAGGAACGAAATTCATGACTTACGGGTAGATGTCACCGCTTGTCCAGATGGCGAGACGAGCAGACTGCACCCTCTACCTCGATCCCAGACCAAGTTCAGGCTAACCCCAGTAGCCTAAACTGATCTAGTTCTCAGCAGCACTTTGGTCAGGTATACTCTCCTAGATCTGAACCTGAGATTCTTTCGTGTAATGAGGCTAATCATATGTCACTCAGGAGCAGAAGGACCGTGACCGTACCTAACCAGGCGAGGGACATGAGGAGGGGCATCTCTGGAGCTCTACCTGAGGAGTCCTCAGAGGATGAGGAGGAGAGGCATCATATTTCGGAGCCCCATCAGCACTATTCGAGGATTTCTACTCAGAAAGCTGAGAGGAGAAGGAGAGCATGTATGCGGCATCAGCAACATGGATATTCTTCTGAGTCCACGGAGGACCTTGCATCTACGGTTGTGGCGGATACCACTCCAGCTTCTATTCCACAACCTATAGTAGATAGTCTTGATTTTGATTCTATGTTGTATCAAAAATATTCATGTATGAAGAACTCTATTTCAGTTAATGCCAAGAATGATCTTTCAGTTTATGATTCAGATTCTTCATCTTCTGTTTCTCTAGCTCAATCCCTATTATTGATCGATATTATTCTAGCCCTCACTAAGCCCTGCTACTTCAAGATCACTTTCCCTATTATTGATCGATATTATTCTAGCAATTTTTAATTATCATGGTTCAAAAACAAATATGATATAGTAACAAAAATACTTGGACAATTTATATGAAAGTCAAATAATACACTCTATATTGTGACACAAAAAAGTGTTGCTATGCATAAAGAAGTCAAAACCGATATCCCAATGATAACGATTTATTCGTTGTAAATTATAAATTCATGACGATTTTTATTCGTTGTTATTTGAGTTTTGCAACGATTAGTAATTGTTGCTAAATTTTTAACGACGGCTTATATAGTAATGGTTCTTACAACGAATCTCAAATCTTTCACGAGACCATATAGCGATGGTTTTATCGTCGCGCTGTAAATAGAAAAATAGTTACTGTAGGTCCATCTTGTTGTAGTGTGATCTTATTGTTCAAATTAACAATTGTATGATAATCAAAGTAGCCACAGTATGTATCCCTAATAGTATAAGCGATCTTAGTAATGCAAAAATAAAAGATGTTTTATTTTAGATATAGATTGAAATAAATACACAATAACAATTGTTGTGAAATGGCTTGCCATGGTCTCGTATGTCCAATAGTCTTCCACTACCCCACAAAACTATCATTATCTACACTTAGACCGAAACTCTTGTGCTTGATCACTTTGAATTCATAGTCAAATGCATGGTCGGCTTATAATTAACTCCACCATAGACTATGCTAAGTTCTATTACAAAATTATATATCTCATGAATACAATTGCTACATCTAATGCAACACTACATCCAAAGCATCCAATACTCAACTTTGTCAAAACAATCATAGTGGCATACTTTTTACTATGCATAGAAAACAACAATATTTTCCAATAAAAAATGTAGCCAGTAGGAATACATCCAGACCAAGGGATCGCTATCCCCATAAACTTATACATAATCCTGAGTCTTTCTCATGTATTTTAAGATAAGACTTGTATAGAAATATATCCATCATTTTAAGTCACTATAAAAGTGCATTGAGATGTCTTATTACTGTAGTTCAGTGCTTCTTACAATAGTAGGATTAATAGAAATTTGCTATTCCCATTCTATGGAAGAAGTCTAGTCTTGTACTCATCACAATAAACATCAAGCTTCCTACATTTGATGCGTATGGACTTATAAACATAGTCTTATCATATTTAACATTATGAAGTAACATCCCTTTAGATAGTTGAATACCCTATCTCGAGGGAATGAAATCCTACTTAGAGTTTTCATATGGAATTTTGCAAAGATCTTCTTGATGTATATGTGTTGTAAGTTCCAATACTTTCTTCTCTCTCTTTCGAAACATCATTCGATCAAGATATAAAAGGTATCTCAGAGACTTTTCATCTCAAATATATGGGACAACCAAAGCTTAACATGCTCATCATCCCTACATCATTCCCAATTAGTAGAATATCATATACATGAAGCATAAGGAACACAATTGCACTCCCACTTACTCTCTTGTGTACATAAGATTCATCTGAATTCTCAATGCAATTATAATGCTTTACGGGTTCATTGAATTTTAAGTGTTCCAACTATGAGAAACGTGATTAAAACTATATATGGATCTCTTAGTTTGTACAATTTTCCTTCCTCTCTTATGAACCTTTTGGATTTCTTCGCACACACAAACACATATCCCCATCGAGCTATCCATTGAAGAATGCATTCTTGACTCCATATGCCAGATTCCTTTCCAAGCCAAACTTCTTGACAATATCCTTTGTGTGCTTTTATTGTGGAAAGAAAGTACCATGTCTAGCTTGAGTGATTTGCAACCCTTGGATTCTTCCACCATGCTCATCTCGAATTGTTGTTGCTTATCTTTAGAGAATTCATGGCAAAGATATGCAATAATTGAACTAAACACATTGTCACCAACATAAATCTGAACAATTAAAAAATAAGAGAAAATTGCTTTAACAAACAAAGTACTATCTACTTTACCTACTTTAAGACCTAGGGTGAATAAAAAGCTTCCAAGTGTATCATACACTGCTCTTAGAGCTTGCTTAAGTCCATACATAGCTTTCCTAAGTTTCAAAATGTGTTATGGTCTAGTGGTGTCTTCAAAACACGGAGGTTGTTTAACATAGGCTTCTTCATTGGTGAAGCTATTTAGAAGGACACTTTTGACATTCCTTTGGTACATCGTGATTCCTTGAAACAAGAAAATGCTAATAACATTATGATTAACTCAATTATTGCAATAGGAGCATAGGTCCCATCAAAATCAATGCCTTTTTTGCTTAGTATTCATTGTGTAACAAGCCTTTCCTTATTCAATGACTCATCCAATTTATTCCTTAAAGACCCGCTTGGTTCCTATGATCTTCCAGTTCTGAGGTTTGTATACAAGTTCCCATAGTTGATTCCTTTCAAATTGGATTAGTTCTTTTTGCATTGTCAGTAACGGAGATTCCTTATAATTTATAGTGAGATTTATAATTAAAACATAAATATGGCATAATGTATTATGCTAGAGTAAAGATTCTTCTTGTGATGCGAACATGCATTCTAGTGAGAAGTGGTCATCGAACCTAAGTGTTTATATACTTTTTGTGCCTATCTCCCCTAAGCAAAAGTTCTTGTTTTTCCTCCTTAATAACTTCAAATTAGTCTTTAGAAAATAAAACTTTAAAGACATTTACCACAGATCTAAGAAATACTCAAGAGTTTGTGTTTCAAACCTTGAACAATACTAATACAATTAATAGAAGTAAAGAAGTTTCCAATTATAACTTTGCCAATTGTTATTCCTTTATTGTTGTTTCCAAATATAACCATTTTAAGCCTTAATCTTATTAAAGAGTAGAGGTCTTTGTCTCAAGCCATGTGCTTTGAGCATATGTTGTCCATGATCCATTTACCTTATCTTTCACTCTTGTAATCCTCCAAAATACGACATGGATATATACTGTAGCTCACAATGTTCCCAATTATAAGATATTTTTAGTTTTGCAAAACAGTTGATCGAATCTTTTGTTACCCATTGCTTTTGGGCTCTTTGAGTTTCAAAAACTCTTAAGAGCCATATGTTAATTGTGTGAATTAATGTGTTACTGTAGTCAAGAAATTGTAGATTAATCAAAAACCACTTTATTTGATTAAGAGTTAAATGTAAAAATGACCAATTTTTTTTACTTGATCGAGACCCAAGATCGATCATATGGAGGCAACTATCAATTTAAGACTAATTTTTTAGATTATTTGGTAGAATGTATTGAAGAAGCATGTTTTTGCTATTTTTATGTAATAATATGATGGAAATGCAATGTTGAATGATATGGATTCCGAAGAAATACAAGAACTTTGATCGATTTATTTTAAATCTAAATCAAGATCAAAATAGAAAACTTCTATTGTTTCTTGTAACTCTCGAATAAGCAAAAATACATTTATTATATTTTTAATGCATAAGACACATGCATGAAAAATCAACACTTTCATGGATTTTTATGTAAAAGTTTGTGCAAAAAACCCGTAAAATTATGAAACTTTGACAAAAGGTTACATACGACAACATTGACCTATTATGATTTTTTTACAATTTTTGGATGTAAATTAAATTTACTATGAGTTGATAATGCAAATACTATGATTGGTAATATGTTAATTTTAATAATTACAAAAACTAAATAAATTTTAGAAATAAATTACTCTAAATGTGTATAATCAATAGACATTTAGGAAAAATCTTAAATCCCAAAAATACTGAGTTCACAGACTAGTAAAATTTTATCCTAAAAGCACTAATTAATTTATTTGAGGAGATATATGCAAGAAAATTTAATGGTTTTTGAGTACATGTTACGAATCAATTAATTCTAACTAGTGTGATTTTTTGGGAATTTCAGAGCATTATGTGAATTACAATGAATTACATACTATTAAATGGGTAAAATATGCAAATGTTAACCAAATTAATTTTAATAATTAAGTCACTACTCACAAAAATGCAATAAATTCACCACAATGAAGAGAATTAATTTCTTAACAAAAGGAAATTTTTAGAATAAACATATGATCATAATTTTTTGTTCAAAAAAGATACTTAAATGCAGGGGTCCAAAAATAGTGCAATGACACATCTTTGATTACCAATACTCACAGAGGTTTATATAGCAAATGTTCCAGCGATGGTGTACGTTGCACAAGAGCTCTAGATGGCGAGGGTTGATGTGTAATTATCCAAAAATGTGAGGGTATGGCTACAAAATCCCACATGGGGCTATACGTTGTGCGTTCTTCAGGATGTTCAGGTTGCGGCTTACCCTCAAGCTCTGTGTGGCCTCGTGCCGCTGCTTTAGTGTACCCGAAGCTCAGTATTCAAGCAGATAAGATTGGATGGTTGAATGGAGAGGACTTGAGAAGATCAGATGGCTCTTATAAGGTGTTCGCCTCCTCTTTTTATTTATCTTCCTTGTTGTGATTGCGATAGTCAAAAGCGATGATGCTCGGGAGTGGTACGTAGGAAGATCAAAGGTGAATCCGACAACTGGAGGAGGATGTTGAAGACCAATAAAGTTGGTATACTCCACATTCGTCGACACATGACTTGAGGTGAAACTCGAGGAGGTGATGCTTCGATGACACTAGAGCCACTGACGGTAGATTGGAGCAAAGAACAAGGAGGTCCTGATCGATGCATAGGGGAGTGATGGTGCCTAGTGCGTGATGAGGAGCATTCACGATGAAGTTGAAGCAACAACTATTGTGTGATGCTTAGTCCTCCTGCAGATGTTAGTGTCTATAGAGGAGCAACATGGGGTGAGATGACGATCCAATGCAAGCAAAAAAGGAGGTGGATCAACGACCTTGGTCCTTGCAAGGACCTTGGGGGAGTGAGTGTGATGAAATTTTGAAGAAAAACATAAGGGGATTCTTAGATCGATTTGGGGATAGTTGTTCCTATAGTAGATGGATGACGTAGCATATCTCTGATTGCAGTCATGATCGGAGGTGGAGAGATCCGAGCGATGGATGGAGGAGATGATCATATCAAACATGGGGTGATTTGGATCAAATCAGATGAAGGAGACATTAGTAGCGGATTTCGATAGCATAAAAAGATGAATAAGAAAGAAATGAAATGAAAAAAGAAAAAACAAAGAAGAAGATCACTACCTAAAGACAACAAAGTCTATGTCTAGGAGAAGTGAACAAAGGTGCATGTGAGTGATGAGATCGATGAAGCTCGATGTTCTTTGCTCGACAAATCAGTGATGTGGAGATCGAGCAGCTCACAAAGGAGTTGTGACAAGGGACATGAAGCCCCAAGACCTCGCTGAGATGTCCTATTATCACTCGACAACCTTTGGTTCTATTGTTACCACACTAAGAGTTGGAGCTAGAGCTTTCTTCCTTGAGATGGCATCTAGATTGGAGTGTAGTGGAGTTCGATGGTTTTAATGGGGATCTATTAGGTCTGCATGAGAAAAAGCGAGGCGAAGAGATGTGGGTGAACGGGAGTGATATATGGAGGAGAGGGGTTACTTGGTTGTTGGCGGCGTGAGGTGGAGGCGTGGCGAGGGTAAGTTGCACATAGTCGCGGAATATGGAGGTAGAATAAGGAGTCCCCACTATTTCATGGAATCATATTGAAAGGGCGCATGTGCGTCATGACGAATGGAGAATAATAGAAATTAAAGTCAAAAAATTAAAATAAATAAAGAGGAGATTAATCAGGATCATTGGATGAAGCATTCTTCATCCAATGATCCAAAAGAAGGGTTGCTTAAATAATTAAGGGGTTGACATGTGGCATTTCCAGGAATTGCCACGTATCATTCCTATAAAATAAAAAACAAAAATAAAAGAAAATTAAAAATAAAATATAAATGACCTTAAATAAAAATTTTGCCTTAATGAAAATTATTCATCACAATGAGATCTACAACTTTTGTGAAGAAACAAAAACAAAAATGTCAACGGTATAAAATGGTATTTTTGATCGTATTTTATATCAGATAAAATACCATGCTTTTAATTGTTTTGGAATTTATTTATGATTTTGAAAAAATAAAAATTTAAAATAAAATCCAATAAAATATATTAGAAAATTTTACATATTAATATATTTTTTTGCTATTTTTAATTATGAAGAAAATAAAGAAACACAAGCGAGGGACTTATGTACATACTCTAAATGACATACTCAAAATGATTCATTTTTTTATTTTTAATTCATTTTAGATTTGAAATTTTTACACGTTATACTAAAACATAAATAAAAAACTAAATGAAATATAAATAAAATAAAAAGAGTTCATTATTCACATAATATGATAAGTCAAAGTCAGTCAATATATACATTTTACATTGTGGAATCAAGCCCAAGTTTAACATATGATCTCTGATTCTTTCGAATTTGGTCTTGTTTTGCATATAATTTAATATACATTAAATTAAAAATGAGTAGAAGCTTATAGGAGACTTTATGTGAGAGGTATTCAACTTTGCAGCTTTTTATCTCAGAATGAGGATTTGGATTTATTTAACACATATACAAGTTATTATTTTGTGGTAATTTTCATTTATGTTAGTAATATGTACACCAAGAGTTTATTTAATTTGATTTTTATTTAGTATAAATTAAGTAAAAATAAGGGAAGTTTTATTAATATACATTTGATAATATATTCATAATTTGTGGCTTCTTCCTAATGCAATTATGAAATGATATAATGCGGATATTAAACATATGCCTGAATGATAACAATATAATATAAATGGCTAAATGGAATTATCACATGGGAACATTGTTCTATTTTCCTCTTTTATCGTAATGAATCACATATTCATCAGAGTATTAGGATGATTCCTTGGATTTCTCATTGGTTTTGATACCTTACATGCTTTTACTTGACTAAGAGTAACTTTGGAATAATGAAAAGGTTTAACAAGTTGAACAACTTTAACATTTTTAGAGCTACTAGAAATATAGGGTTCATACCGAATATAAAACTTTGTTTTAATTTAATATTTATCTTCTAGCAATTCATCTAGGTTTTCACTAACTTTAATGAACCTAGAAAGATTGTTTACTAAGAGGTGTGTGTTCTTTTTCAGTTCAAAAACTATTATTTCTAGAGTTCTATGTTATTCTTGAGTAGAGGTAATTTTCATTTTATGATGCTATTCTGATAACAACAAACAGTTACTAAGTACGTGTAAGCAATTTTACTTCTGATTCATGCTTCTCTACTATGGTTCATTTAGTTGATTTAACAATTTATTTTCCCTTTTTATTTTAATAACTAGATCATGAAAAGTTCACAATTGCAACTTCTTGTAATTCATCTATGAGGGTTCTCAAATGTCACCCCATCATATATCACCATGAGTCTAAGACGAGCTTCTTTCTTGTTGGAGGAGTCCGAGCTACTTCGGGAAGAGCTGAATGTGCCAGAGTCGAAGGAGAGCCAAGTAGAATGTAATATCTTCCTCTTTAGTGTTTCTATGATGTCTGTGAGTTCCTTTCCTTTTATTTTTTCTATTCTCTTGCCTTTATGTCACTCAGTTTGATTTCATTCTCGATGATTGCTCTTTTTAAATAGAGGGTAATCCTTCTTAAAGTGTTTCTTTCTCTTGTAATTGAAGATTGTAACTCATTGTTTTCTTTGATCACCATGCTTGATGAACTCCTTGAATCTTCTAGTGTGCATAACTATATCATCTTCGGAGTTTTCATATATTGCAATAGACTATGTGGTTTGAAGATCTTTATTCTTCCTTTTCTTTATCTTAGATTCAGATTCGGTTATTTTCATATATTCCGCTTCATATAATAGTCGTTTACGTATGAGTTCATTAATCGACGGATTGTCGGCATTATTTTCTTCCTTGATGAAGGATGTTGTTGTACTCCATGTAAAACTACAAGATCTAAGAATCTTCTTTACTTCATCTGGCTCAATAATCTCTATACTTAGATTTATGAAAGCTATTGAAGGTCCTTGAGAATCTTGCCTAATAGATTCTCTGATCTCGATTCTGAATAGTTTTTACACTCCCAGAGAAAGCTAATTTGGATCTATTTAACCTTACTTATACTTTATTAAGTGATATTGAGTTTGTTCCATATCTTGTATGATATCTTCCATGTAGCCACATGGTTGAACTTTTCTTTTGTGACTGCATAAAAGATGGCGTTCATTGCATGGAGTTGTGGGTAGAGTTCTTCTTATTTGCATTGGACATTGATACTCCTTATATAGGATTGGGTCGAGTGTACTTGAATTCTGTGATACTCGACACATCAAAATCATAAGATTCAAGGAATATTTGCATTCTAACCTTCTAGCAGTTATAGTTGGTTTCATTAAATTGAGGAGGCCTGATAGAAGACTGACTTCCTTACTTGTAGTTGGCTAAAGATGCCATATCTATTGCTGATGATTTTCTTTGTAGCACCTAGCTCTCTTTGATACCACTTCTAATTTCCTCAGGATCGAAATACTACTATAGGGGGATGACTAGTAGTATCAATGTCAAATAAAATCTTTCAAAGAAGAAACTCAAGCATCAATACAATCAAACAATTAATCAAACACAATGCCCATGATGTTTACACAAAAATCCAACTAGATGAAAACCATAACCTGAGTCACTTGACTCGAAATCTCCAATAAGTTGAGACAACCAATTATGTCACTAAAGCTCGAGATGTTTATGCATATTTCCCAACCATTTACACAGCCTCCCGATTATGCTTTTGGATTAAACATAAAAGACAATTTTATAAATCTGATACTACAATAACATCGAGGGTGGACAAGCTTCGAGTGTCCTCTACCTTACTTGGATATATCATACTCTACTTATCTAAAATTACATATAAACTTTAGGATTTAACACCAAAAGTCACTAGAGAGAAGGGTTATGAAAAAATATTGATATAATAATTCACAATATTTTTCTCAATAATATAACATATAATTGTCAATGTAAGTTCAATAATATCATAATAATAACTAATGTAGATATAATTGCATATATTATCAAAATATAAGCGCAAGCAATTAGTGTTAGACATGTAAGCCTTGGAGGAAACACTTCTACAATAAATTTTATTGTAATCTTTTACATCAATCCAAGTTATTTATTTAATTCTTTGTCTGAGATTAAATGAAAGAATGCACTTATATGGTCCCTTAGTACAATCAAGGTTATGAACCATGACCATCGTAATAATCATACAGATAATTAGCCAATGGTTGAATCATAGAGGCTAGTTCTTGGGTGTTTTTTAAAGAGTTTGATTAAGTCCTCATCAAGTATTATCACATCATTATTAACAAAGGATCTCTAACATAAGAAGAAGATGAAAACGCCTCTCTAAAGGTTGATATCTGGCTGACCTCTTGATGTAAGTCCTCTGCATAAGAATAGAGATTCAGAGGTGTCATATAAGTTAGGTCAAAGAGTTCACTTAACGAGGTCGAGATGACCAAGACCTATGTCATATGTTGTCACGATATAGTCACACATCCTTTGACAAGAGAAACATGTCTTAATATATGTATAAGTATATAAATTATGTAAACCATTAGATTGATGACCTAATCAAGGCATATACGCCGGTGAGCTAGTATGCATGCAAGGGCATATGAGTAATGCAATCTCTCAAATGGATCATATAAGTACAATACTAAACCGGAAGATAGAGCCTACTAATCAGATATTGGGACTAATCAAATTCAATGCATGGTCATCTTGCTTTGAAAGCATGACAAGAATTTATAGGTATGATATATGCTTTTGGAAAGCATATGGTCAATACCGACTCCCAATGACTGAATGAGAAACTTAATGATAAAACCCTTAAGAAGATAGTTTTAATATGATCTAATGCTCTGAATTTATTTAGGCCTTTCTGTATGTAGGATGTACAAATATTTGGAATACTCAAAGGTGATGCGATCGTTAGCGATTATATAACTATGATGCTTCCATTCCTAGGGAGTGATGAAACAAGTTTGAAGTGTCTCCTCTCAGTGGATTAGTAGTTTGATCTTAGTCCAATTGTCGGACACTGATCTAAATATGATTCAGATGATATGAGAAAATTAGACTTAACGTTTGATTTAATCAAACATCTACGAGAGGTCCCCTAGATATGCTATATAATCTCTATATCCAAGTCACTATAATGTACAACTGCCTTGCCCTTATCTTCAAGTATCCGCAGCGAAATCACATTATTCTTGAAAGAGTTCAAGTATAATTCTACTATTGATAATGCATCTGAGCATTGGAAAAAATTATGATTAAATGTTATTTAATTACAATGAATAATATGGATATGATTCATATTATTTGGACACATGATAATATTCATCATTGGTAATTATATATGATTTAATTATCAAAGATATGATTGATATGGATATGACTATCCATAATAATCATGTATAGTAATGTGATTTATATTGTGTTGGTGATATTTAATTGTAAATGAGATTTACGAATTAAATGTTGATGTAAATTGGATTCACATTGTACAATTAACTATAAATGGAATTTACATTTTATATTGGGTGCTTGATTTGATCCATAATTGTCAATGGCATGTTTGAAAGTATTACAAAATAATTTGGAATATTTAGGTGAATAATTAAGCAATAAAAGTTGTTGTGCATGTGGAATATTTAATGAGATATGAGATATCATAAAATTAGAATTAGAAAGCCACCTTCTCATCATAGAGGGTGGACGGTCACACTGAGTCCTAATTCAATGTAGTCATCCACTCTTTGTTAGGAAGGAGGCTTGCACTCTTTCCGTTCATTCCACATGTTGATTGTTTTAATTAAAATTAAATTATATTTAAGATTCTTTAATATATTTAATTTATTTTAAATTAATTGTTGTTGCAAATTTATGAAAAAAATCATGGTTATTGATTTGATTAGGAATGCATCTCCACTATCCAATTTGTTATAAATGAGATGCTAGACATAGCTCTTTCTCTAGCATCAAAAGAAAGCAATAAATAGATCTCTCTACTTCTCATCCACATCCAAGTGCTACTCTATTAAACCCTTAGTGGACATCCACTTTGTAATTTTTAAGAGCATCGTCATTGTTGCGTTGCCGTTGTGTTGTCGGATCGACTACTCGTGGGTCTCCATCTTCTTCGGTGCTCTGTGCACATAAGGAGGGCCATAGATTTTGTGAGACAAAATCAAGAGGTTCCACGCTTGGATCTTCAACTAATATTGTGAGAAACACGCATCTCATCTACATGCTCGTAAGTGCATCCTTCGTCGGATTGGACTTGAGACAGGAGGTCTCTCCATTTAGAGACGCACGTTAATAGACAAGCTTCACGAGGTAATCCTTTGACTCGTTTCTGATATCGATGAAATGACATGAGAATGGTTCTCAAATCATGTGACTTCATCTTATTTAAAATTTTTATTTCTCGTTTCCCCAAGTAACTAGTGCGACTAGTTGCTCTTGATTGTGTGTGATGCGATCTTTAAACTTCTACGATGCACTGAGGCCTAAACCTTAGCCTTTCAAGCGGTATTAGAACCTTGGTCGAAGGTCTAGGATCTAATCCAAACCCTAAGGGAACAATGTTTAGTACATTGGATTTGCGGGGACTTGTAGTTTATGCATAAGATGCATGCTTCGAATTGTTTTTTGCTAAAATAAAAAGATATTGTTAACAAAATATTTAAAAAAATGTTAATACATTTAATTACAATGTATACATATGTACCTAAATAATTTTCCAAAGGTTGGAACCAAAGTACATTAATTAAGATTCAAAAATTCCCTCAATGAAATTATTTTAGCATGTATTCTTGGATCTATAATAAATTAGTTTTTGGTTATTGTTTTTCTATCATTAATCATGCTGGAAACTCATTAGTTAAGTAGATAATTAAACCAAAAAATTGTTCGAATTTATTTTGCATGATTCCAACTCCGTTAGCCCTATATATTCCATATTTAGTGGAGAGTGGTTGGATCATTATAATTACTCTCTTAATATGTTTATAATCCAATATCAATTAAGAAAATCATGATTTTTCATAATTAAATTAATTATTAGTATTTATGTAAATATTTGATTAAACATCAATAACCATTGAGTGATGTTTTCTTGATAATACCCTACTTTAACCTACAATAGTTGTAGGTCAACTTTTACATGCAAAATGAAAAACATTTTTCATGATATGACTAGAAATTTAGGATCTTTAAAAATATTTTCAAGATGCGTAAGATTTCTGAGTGAATAATATATAATACCACAACAATCACTATGAGCCGGTGAACAATAAGAGCTCTTTGTATAATTTGTACCAATTGCGTTGTCTTGAATTGATTTGGAGATAGTGTCTAGGTTGTAGATATGCTAATGGGTTACTTAATTGGCACCCTAAAATGCAGAGGAAGTGCTCCCTATTCGCATTATCTGTTTGACCTATCTTGATCCGTTTCAAGGATGTGTAGCATGAGAAGTCTATGCATACTATAAAAAATAATTGGAATGATACAATTATACAATGTGAGGGTGTATACCATATAGTAATATCAAGCAAACCCTAATTGTTTGTTGGTTGAATTGGATTAAATTATTAAAATTATTAGATCCAATTAAAATAAACTGTTTATTATAAATAGAGCCAAAAATCCCTTGGAAGAATTCATCATAATTAATATGATTCATAATGATTAATTAAATTTTGAATGAGAAAGGGAGGATCATATAAATGACACCCACGGTCTCCCGTCAAGGGGAATGATTCTGTCACCATAGATAGTACATTGGAGATGCCTATGCCAAGTCAAAGCACTGGTGTAGAAACACACATCAATCAGGCTCTTTGCTTCTCGAAAGAGTGAGGTCATATGCGTAGGGACCTCAAATATTATTCCTCATCTAATTGAGATGGTATTGGATTGCACATAACAAATTCTATTCCTATTGACGGTAGATTAGGTCAGCATCACCTTAGGGGTGGTGGGCCCGAGTGTTAAAGACGGAATTGGGAAATGCAAGTTGAACTTGCAATAACTTGCAATTTCTCATATAATTGAGATGTAGCAAAGGTAAAAAAGAGATCCCATATCTTGATACATATATATAGATATTTATATCTCTTGTTTTTAAAGTTTAATAAGGGAGTGAGCTTTCAGAGTTTAAAAGGTAAAAATTTTGATTTAAAATCATAGATCAAAGAATTTAAATTTTAATATATAATTATTTATATGTTCTAATATAGTATATTCTTAGTCTCAGATATGAAATTTATGTACCCGCCCTGTAGTCTTCTAGAGGTCAACCAGTTGAATGAACCCAATTACTCAGACTGGATCTGAAACTTGGAGCTTGTTCTTTTTGCATAGTAGATCAGCTACGTGCTCACTAAGAACAAGCACGCAAACCCTACGGTATTGGAAGAACTTAAGTACAATGAAAAATATGATGAAGATCAATCATTGGATAGGTGTTATATTCTGGGGTTGTCATCTAATGTGTGTCATAAGCAACATGTCAAGATGGACAAACCTCGGACATAATGCTGAATCTGGAAGAGATGTTAAGTGATGTAAACCACACTCAACATTATGATATCGTGAAAGAACTCTCTCACTAGAAGATGGAAGGAGGAAATTTGGATCGATAGAACACAATCAAAATGTTTGGTTATCTCTCAAAACTGATTATACTTGAGGCACAAATGGATGCAGATATGCAGTCTGACTTTATGCTGTTGTCTTTTCCCAAGTCCTTCAATAACTTTGTGGTATCATACCATATGAATAAGTTAAGCTTCCATAACGTTGAGTTGATTTCTTTGTTGAAGTCCGCTGAGGATGTCTTGAAGGAAGAAAATCCCACTAGTAGTGCAATAGTTGCGTACGTCAAATAAAAGCGTGGTTCGAAGCACGAGGCCTGAAAGGGTCCAACCCATAAGAAAAGAAGACGAGTCAAGCCATTGGCCCATCCTCTTGTGCTTCTACACTCATAGCATCGAAGAAGACTAATGTTTGTCATCACTCCAAGAAGTTGGGGCACTGAAAGCATAACTACGCACAATACCTAAAAACCTTGAGAAAGATAAAGCCTCAGCATGTATAAAATCTACTTTCTTCATTGAAATCAATTTTCTTTTAGGACGAGAAGGTAGTTGGATCATTGATTTTTGTGCTTCTATTCACGTATGCAATTTGTTACAACTATTCCGGGAAATTAAGAGTCTTGATGTAGGGGAGATAGTCATCCAAATGGGATCTGATGCAACTGTTATAGAAATCACCATCGAGACATACATGCTATCATTATCTACTAGGTAAGTCCTTCTACTTAAAGAATGACTTTATGTTCTAGATGCTAGAATGAATCTTATATCTGTATCTTAGTTAGTTAGAAATGAATATCCATTCTCATTATGTGAGAATTTTGTCATAGGTCTTTATGATAAATATATTGTAGATGGTATTCTAAGTTCTATTGGACTCTATGAATTGTGTATTGATGAATCTGTCAGGAATGTAACACCCATTAATAAAATATCTACAAGAATCATGGAGGACGGAAATCATGCGAACATGATTTGGCATCAAAGGCTTGGTCATTTATTTGTTGATAGGATAAATATATTGATAAAGGATGGACCCTTGTATTTTCTATAGGTCAACTTTACATATATATGAACATTTCATTCAAGGTAAAATGATCAGAGCACCCTTTCATAACAGGTTGCACAATGGAAGGTATTCTTGACCTAATACATATCGATTTATGTGGTCCCTTCACTACCGTAACCTGAAATGGATATTGATATTATTGATTTTTATTGTTGACCATTCACGATATGGGTTTATCTTCCTATTACGTCATAAATCTGAAATCTTTGAAAATTTCAAAGAATTCATTGCTTTAGTTGATAAATAAACCGATAGGATGATTTAACAGATTCAATCTGATCGAGCAGGCGAGTACCTCATAGATAAATATAATGAATAACTCAAAGTGAGAGGAATCATATCCAATCTCAGTCCTCCCAGAACTTCCCAACTAAATGGTGTTGTTGAAAGATGAAATAGGACCGTCATGGACATGATCTGTTCAATGATGTGTAGCGCACATTTGCCTCTTAGTTTTTGGGGATATATAGTGGAGACTGCAATATATATCCTAAATAAGATTCCTAACAAATTTGTACACAAAACCCCTCATGAGATTTCGTTTGGAACGAAGCCCAATGTTAAACACTTTAAATTTTGAGGTTCCTTGGTCCATGGAAACAGCGTGGATGCAAGTAAGCTGGAATCTTGCACTAGAGAGTGATACTTCATTGGGTACATAAAGGATGGTATTGACATTAACTTTGCGATCTTGAGACTCAAAATATTTTCATCTATAGAGTTGTAAAATTCTTACATGACTTCCTAAGAGTTAATAAAATATTGAATTAAAGGAACTCATTGAATCCCTTTAGGATATTGAGCTTGTTGAACCAAAAGTTGTAGATGAGAATAAAAATGAAACACCCATACCTCTTAGAAGGAGTTCAAGGGTGGTTGTACCAACTGAAAGGAACAGATTCCATGTGTCAGGTGAAACTAACAATCATCCAACTTCATTTGATGAAACACTCATAGATCATTATATGGATAGATGGATGCTAAAAACGAAGCATGAAATAGGCTCCATGTATAAGAATGGTGTATAGACCCTAGAGGATCAACCTAGAGGGGTAACACCCATTGGTAGTGAACATATCTTGAAGAGAAAGAGAGGGCCTAATGGGAAGGTAGAGACCTTCAAGGAATGACTCATAGCTAAGGACTATACATACAGAGAAGGTAGCAACTATGATTGTACATTCTCTCCATGTGTCTATGCTTAAAGCCATCATAGCACTTCTAGATATAGTTGCATATCTTGACTACGATATATGGCAGATGGACGTCAATATGGCATAACTCAATGGATACCTCTAGGAGGATGTCTATATGGAGTTGCCCCAGCACTACATAACTAAAGAAGATAATGTATGCAAGATGAAGAAATCCATCTATGATCTTAACAAAAATTCTCATAGAAAGAACATCGTATTTGACTAAATCATAAGAGTTATGATTTTTTATTCAGAATCCTGATGAACCATGTGTGTACAAGAATTTTAGTGGGAGTGGCATTGTGTTCATTGTGATTTACGTAGATGATGAAATCCTTATAATTGAAAATGATACATGGATGATGACTAATTCTAAGATATTGTTATCTCATACCTTCGAGATGAAAGATCTTGGAGAAACCTCTTATATATTGGGTCTGAAGTTGTTCAAAACCATAAAAGAGAGGATTTTGGCATCGTCAAAACATGGGTATATTAAGAAGATCTTGGAATGTTTCTATATGCAGGATCCATGAAAGGCTTCCTTCCCTTAAGACATGGTATACACCTTTTTAAAAGGATGGCTCCTCAAAGTTTTGAGGATGAGAAATCCATGACTGGATGCCCCTACACATCAACTTGGGGAAGCCTAATGTATGCCATGATGTGCGCAAGACCAGTTATCTTCCATGTAGTGGGAGTGGTAAGCCATTACCAATCTTGCTATGGAGAACAATGTCGGAATGCGGTGAAGAACATCTTTAAATATCTAAGACAGACATAATATTACATCTTCGTCTATGGAGATGGTGATCTCCAAGTCTTAGGATACACATATTCGGACTTCCAATATGATATAGATGACTGCAAGTCAACTTCAACAATTGTTTTCTTGTTGAACTGTGGTGTGTATGCTAGAGAAGCAAGAAGCATGACAATACCATTGATTAAACAACAAAAACCGAGTATATTTCCCCATTACATGTTGAAAAGGAGGTAGTGTGGTTACAGAAGTTGATCCTGGAACTTGGCGGAGTTTCCATTGATACTCGTATATCAACAATATGCATTTCTCTAATAATTAAATATCATTTAATTATCTTGGATAATCATTCTCATAATTTGAATCTTTTTCATATTATTCGTGATCTTATATTTGATGGGTTTCATCTTATAGTTGTAGGGAAAAGGGAAGTCGATGCAGGTTTGACTTAGGAAAAGTTTAGGTGTGATGGACCATATTTTGGAGAAGAGTTTGCGTGTAGAAGAAATCGGTATGGAGCAGAGGGAGGAGTTCCAAAAATCAGCAAAGATGGGGAGTTGAGTCGTTATACAAGAGCCGTTCTTGAGAATAATACATTTTACAAAGGGGTCAATTGTAGGCGACCCCCATTGGTCCAACTCAACCAAATAAAGATAAAATGGAAAAGAAAAGGAAAGATAATTGAAAAAGAACTAGTAAATGAATATATTTACGAAAATTACACACACAAAAATTGTTTATTATTTTGTAAACTATTTTATCATAGTTTTTATTTAATTTTATAACATTGTTTTAGGTGTTACATTTTACTAGTACAAATACGGGTACATTTACCTATATTTTTGGTATTAAATTTTTATTTTGTATTTTTAGTTATTATTATCATATGTACATATTTTATATATTTATAATAATATTAAATACATATTTATAATTTTTTTATTTTATTTTTATGTTATTTACATACTTAAATAAATACATGCATATACATTATAGGTATAATATACCTATTTATTTTAACGTATTATTTATTCTATTGTAATTTTAATACTTTTATTTTGTAATTATATTTTAAATAATATTTACAATTATCTAAAAATATATAAAAAATATAAACAATAAAAATAAATTAATATACATAGTATAATGGGACCCCTAAAACTTGACTTTTGCATCTTAACTCCATTTTTAATGAAACTACATTCATTAAATAGATAATTTAATTTTAAATGTAATGGTGATGAGTTTGATGAATTTTGAGTTCATATGGAGACGATATTGATATGTGAATTTCATTTACGACTTTTTGATATGTGTGTCCCAGTTACACAAAGTATTATTTTATTGGGAATTTATTTTTCTAATTTTATATGTTTTTTGCCTGCAAGTTTCACATATATCATTTTATTATTTGGAGTGTATAAAAAATAATAAAATCAAATAAAATAGGTATTTTCTGAGTAAAAATTAGGGTTTTCTATATACAATACTGATCCATATCTCTCCCTACTTTATTCCTTATCGACCAAGTTAATATTGACTTGGTCTAGAGGTTTAGGATCATTCAATATCTTTGAAACATCATTTATTTTCCTTTTTTTATTTATTCTTTTATTTTTGATTTAAATGCATGTATTTACATAGTAAATAAAGACTGTTAATATGTAGAGTTAGCTAAATTTACATGTGTTTTGATAAGTATTTAAATGCAAAATAGTAGAATAAAGGTAGATGAATGACTATTCATCATCCCCATATACTTACCTTTTCTGGTCCCTAGCAAACACTTATTAAAAGAATAGGTGATGCAAAAGAGAAAACCAAGAATAGGAAAATAAAGAAAGTTAGAATGATTATAACTTCTAAACTTGTCTTCACAAAATCAAAGATTGGAGCCCAGTTAAGACCTTTGGTTGTTCGGAACCTTATTGGGAATAGGATCTAAAACATAACAACCCTCAAGTTTCACAAGTCTCTGTTTTGGTCACCTTAATAGCCAGGTCAGAATAATTCTCTTCAGACACAAACCCTTATGACTATGAGTCTTACTTATACAGTGAAAGTGTATGTAGTTCTTCTCATCAGAAATAGCAAGGAACAATCTCCCTTAGCAAGATAACCCTAATCCCCCAATCTAGTTACTCTTTCCTTGAGGACAAGGGTATTCCCTTCTAAGTTCAAGTGCAACCGGCTCAAGAAGAGGGAGTAGAGAGAAGAATGGATTGTGACCAGTGTAATCACACATCCTATGGAGCTTGGCCAGTATAGTCAAGTCTCCTGTTGTAGGCAACTTTGAGTTTTAACTTTGAAACACAATGCCTTGCTTACTTCATACATACTCCAATGGGATTGACCTTACATTGACTTTTACCCATCTATTCTTTTTTGGAGTTTTTTTATTTTGCATTTTTGGTATTATATAAAATAATAATTACATAAGGAATTTTTTCTCTTGAGCCATTAGACCATCCTCTTTTGAAGCTTTATTGCAACTCACATCATCTTGTATTTAGACATCCATGCCACTAGATTAGGTTCCACACATATGCTTCCGCAAGCTAAACAATCATGCCCTCACCACCTCCTCAGAGTTAAGCTAAGTGCAGAGTGAGGTGTTCAAGTTCAGTCATTATCAACAAGAGTCATGTTGCGTTTTGAAATACTCTACTTAGGCTAGTAAAGATGAAAATTGAACATAGTCTTGCAAACTCAAAAAATTAAGTTTCATTAACCTGGAAAGTCTTATTCCTGGTTCCTATAAGATTCCTATGAAATTAAGTGGATTAAGGTCTAAACCAAGCTCTAATTTTCAGATTTTATGTAGACTTGTTCAATTGTCAAAATTGTCCCGAAAAATACTTATGCAATACAAGAAAATATTTTTTAAAACAATTACATGGTTTTGATTTTTTTAATTAAATTTTCAAAAATCTTTACAAATTTATATAAAGTTTTGAAAACATTTTCCCTTTAAGATTTTCGAAATTTTAAAAGTTTTTATGGGATTTTTTGAAAAGAAAATGTTGTGAATTCACATGGATTTACAAAAAAATTATATAACTATATACATGATTTTATACAAGCATATATAGAATTTGGTATAATGATAAACATGTTTTATTTAAAATTTTTTTACAAGAGTATTACTTATGGGATTTTAAAAAATATGAAAATAGTTTTCAAACATTTGTCAAACATTTAGAAAGTTTATTTTGCACATAACTTAAAAAGAATTTTTCAAAAATATTTTTGACAAATAATTTTACAGATATTTAGAAAGATATTATTTTTCAAATGATTTGAAAATATTTTACAAATATTTTTCAAAGGTTTTCAAAATATGTTTCAAAAATGTTTTACAACCATTTTTCGAATAATTTTGCAAAATAGTTTCAAACCAATTTTTCAAAGAATTTCCAATTTTTTATACATATTTATAGGAGTGTATACTTTATTGTTTATTTATTTTATACCATTACTCAATGTAGTATTATAGCCATGTTATTAAAAATATGAAAGTACAAGTTATGGCTAACACATATATACATATATACGACCCCCTAGACTTAGTTGGAACCATGTCCTCATAGTGATCAAAGAGCAAAAAGGAAGACATAACTCATGCTAAGTATATAAAAGTCTATACTACAATGACTTAAAGAATGTGAAGTCAATCGCCCCCATACTTAGGGTCAACTAATGGTAGGTATAGTAGATTGTATACAAAATGGGGATGATTGAGGATTAGAATTATGAAATAATCAGCGACTCAGCTTTCCCCCCTATACTTAGGGTGAAATATCCCTAAGTATAGACATAATATCAACAAGTTGAGAAACAAGCGAGAGAATTAATGAAGAATAGGATGAATGCACTCATCCCCCTATACATAGGATGAAGTATATCCTACATATAAAAAAATTAATATGATGAATAAATAAAATAAAATATGGAAATAAAGGAAAAAAATAAAAAAGAAATAAGAAAAGAATAAAACATAGATGTTTTTTGGATCTCATGTGTCTAATCATTTGGCCTTAGAGAGCTCATCTTGAAATACCACTTGTATTGAGTCAACAATGGACATGAATGTATAGTGCTCTAAGTATGGCTTCAACAACTACTCGTTGACCACAAATGATTGTACGTCAAATGATAATCATGATATTACTATGTAACGAGTCATGAAAACCCTTCGTTAATATATGAGAATTAAGCTTCAATGTATGTCGTTTCGTTGTAGGTAGGAATTCGAAATCGACCAAGAAATAACCATAAGAATTTATTCAATTTAAATCAATGTGGCTATATGTTTATTTTACTTGGGCAAGTCCTGAGGCTGAACTCAAGGAGGAAAAGGAACAACCTAGAAATTTCGTATGTCAAAGTTTGTGCGCGGTTTTTGAGATGATTTTTTTATTTTTCATGCAATTGGGATGCAAAAATGCAAATTACACCAATTTTAGGGACTAAAAAGTAATTTTCAATCAAACGATGTCTGAACAATATGAAACTTAGCTGAGATGTTAATTATAATGAAATCAATGCATTATATTTTTTTGTAATTTTTAGATGCAAGATGAATATTTTAAAAATATATGAATTCAAACATTGACATTTTCAATAATTAATTATAACAGATATTATATAATTCTTTTTTGGAAATAAAATTATCTAAGATATGTCATGAGGTGATCTATCTTAGAAAAATCCTAACCCTAAAAATGTTAAATTTAATACCTTTTAATTTATGAAATACACAAAATGGTTTTATAGGGAAAATTATGCATGCAAATGTAAATCTTTTTGGGCATGATGTTAAACACAATCGATTTTCCAGATCTATGAATTTTTGGCAATTTTCAGAGCTACGTGTAATTTAATCTTAATTTTCAAGCACAAAGTAGGCAAAATATGTCCTTTTTCGCAAGAACAGTCATTATTAATTAACCATGGAAAATAAAATGATCACAAGTATACCATATCATAAAGAATTAGTTGAAGAACATCATGCAAATTTTTGATAAATAAAAGGATACAAAATGTTGCTTAAACAATAGATAGAAGTCATGGTTCTAATTGCAATTACAATAAATAAATAAAAAATATACACAGAATGGACTAAGATGTAAATACCGAGATCATAGGGGGGGCTGCAAATATCCAAGGGGCCACATTCCAAACACGTGACTCTTGGTCGACAGGGTGTTTTTGTGATTCAGCAAAGATCTAGAGGGTTAAGTGCAAGTTCCCCCAACGCTCGTGCTCCTCACGTGTGTGGGGGCCTTGGGCCTCCTATGCCTGGTTCTGGCGTGGCCAATTGGCAGAGTCGGTGGCTCTTTACGACGGTCAAAGGAGCATGGTTGGTGTGGTTGTGGGCCACCTGGAGCAGGTGAGAATGAATGCTTGCGCAGAGGAGTCCAGGCGGAGACTTGGTGATTGAAGCTTCTGTTGACGGTGGAAGGCGAGGCACTGGAGGTTGGTGGCTGTTGGAGCAAGTTCCTTCCTCCAGGAGTCGTCGATTATGAGAAGCACTAGTGACGAGGGGTTTAGCGTTGGCTCGAAGGTGAAGAAGGGCGAAGCGGAGATGCGTCGGTGGTAGAGTGGAGGGGCAGTGCTCTGATGGTGGAGAGAGAATGTAGGTGGGTTGGCTCAACGGTCAAAGAGGGCCGAAGCAAAGCTCAATCGTCGAGGACGGGAGTGACGAGCACAGGTGGCTCGGATCTCGTCGGGATGGAAGAGTGGTCGGGCTATTACCACTGACCTCCTCTTGTATAGAAGAAGCTCGCGGATGGCTCGTGTGGTAGCCCATCGATGGGTTTAAATAGGGGAATAAGGAGGTGTCGTGATGGTGCGGATTGGGGAAATATTAAGGTGATGGATTCGACGAGGAGATCAGGAGGGGCGATCAGAGACGGCGATTTGATGAGATTGTGGAGGCGACATAGTTTAGGAAAGAGTAGGGCTAATTGGAGATGGAAGGTGTGTGATCTGACGAGATCGGACGAGGTAGAGATTTAGTGATGATAGGGAAGGCGACATATGCAAGGGCAAGTCACGTTAGCCAAACATGATAAGAGGGATCGAGAATGGGATTTTGATTGGCGAAGGATGGGGGCGATGGCCAACCAAATCAGGAAGGCGACTAACAAGAAAATTGGGGAAGGAGAAGGCATATACATGCCGCGTGCGTAGGAGGCACATGCACTGCATGTATGGATTTATTTATTAATTTTTTATTTTTAATTTTGTAATAAAATAAATGAAAAATAAGGCTAAAATGGGTGACATGTGGTGGCTCCAGAAGCTGCTACATGTCAGCCCCCCGAAATCGACAAAATAAATATAATCATAAAGACATAAAAAATAGTAAATGCCCTCAGATCGAAAATTTTGCTTTACAAAAGTTGGTTGTCTCGATGAGATCTACAAATTTTATGAAGAGACTGAAACTAAAATCTATCATTTGTGTAAAGTTATATTTTTGGGATGCTCTATGTACATAGAATATGTTCATTTTTTGATTTAAGTTTTTTTGTCATTTTTAAACCAGATAAAAATATAGAAAAAAATGATAAAATCGAAGATAAATATTTACACATTAATATGTATTTTTGGTTTTTATTAAGTAGGAAAAAGAAGAAATAAAAATAAAATACGAAAAAGACTATTTGTATAGATAGTTTGTGGACTCGGACTCTGTTAGTTTTTTTGATTTCAAGCTCATTTTGGATTTAGATTTTTGAATTTTTTAATAAATTTATTAAATAAAATAAATGAAAAATAAACTAAAATGGGTTAATTATGTACATAAAATAATAGGTCACAAACTGCTAAAATACAAAATAGGCAAAAGAGGCCCAAAACCTAACTTTTACATATGAGCTTCGATTCACTTGAACTTGGTCCTTATTTGAAGGTAATTGAATGTACATTAGTTCAAAAGTGAGTAGGATAAAATCAGACACTGGATTAGGAAGATATCAAGGTTTTAGTCCAAAAATCCTAGAACTTGGGTTTAGGTTTTTGGTCCACTTATTTGGGTTAGTGATTTTTTTGTATTTTTTATGTATTCTCGTTAGTTATATGTACACAATGGAGGTGTTTCAGGTCAATTGGAGCTACCATGAATTAGTTAAAAATTAGGGAAGTTAGGCTATTTCACAAGACATTTTGGTTGAGATTTTTGGCTTCTTATTTTGTGCAATAATAAGTGATAAAATGTAATTTTTATCAATACATCATGAATGCTAATTATATAGAATAAATAAAGAAATGTCAATGAATTTTATATATTTGAGATTTATTCATGACTTTTAGAATGATGAATCTGAGATTCATCATCCCCCTATACTTAAACACCATGCTCGTCCCTGAGCATCAAAAGAAATGCAATGAGGTGAAATGAGATTAGGTTCCATACCAAGATCATGAGCTGAAGGTGAAAATGGAACTAGAACCAACCTTTTGATTATTAGTTTGGCGGAACTTCTGTGAGGCTTAGAGTTTTAAAATCAACAACTTTGAAGTTCTACACATCATAGTCACAGATTCAGCTCAGAAGTCATCTTAGATCAATCCTCCTCCCAAAGCATATCCCATGAACATTGAACAATCGACTCATGTTTGTGAAAGTTTTTAGCTCTTCCCATCAAGAATGCTGGACTACTACGCAAACCTCCTCTTTGGTAACTCATCCTTGGGGAGTCAGGCATGTCCTTCTAAGGTCTGTCGCGTTGTGTTCACAATTGAAATGGGGGAGAAGAATAGAAGAAGGGGAAAAGAACTGGAGGGTGACCATTGTACTCACCTCTCCTTGTGAATCTTGCCAGTGTAGATGAGTGTCCACCAAGATCTGCAGGTTTTCTTGAAGCTAGGACCTTTTTGGTCAAATATTTATTTGGTAGTGTCTTCCTTGTATTTGAATTTTTGTAACTCTTGCATGTATCTTCTTGTTCCCCTACGGATATGGAATCTTTTTTTCCGTACATGTTTTGAGGTCTTAGAAAAAATTGTACCCCAGCCGTCCATCCCTTTTCCGAAGCTTTATCTCAACCTGTACTCCAATCTTTAGATGTCTACACTACCACATAAGAAACTCACACAATCTTCCAACACCCCGTCTGAGTTGAGCTAAGTTCATAGTGTGAGAGTACAAATTAATTCCCTATTCCAGAGTCGTACCTAGAATGAAGAGACCTGGTTAGACACTATGAGTCAAACGCTGCAGATTGTCGTGTGGAACTCGAAGAATTTAGTCAAAGACCCGAAGCTTCTAAAATCCTATTCTCAGTGAAGTTCCTTTGAA
This sequence comes from Ottelia alismoides, assembly GCA_037367405.1. Classification (NCBI taxonomy): domain Eukaryota; kingdom Viridiplantae; phylum Streptophyta; class Magnoliopsida; order Alismatales; family Hydrocharitaceae; genus Ottelia; species Ottelia alismoides. The sequence continues at coordinate 997,578 of JAZKJV010011375.1, forward strand.
AATTAGGTGGATTAAGGTCAAGTCAAGACCACTCTCAGTTTCTGCTCATAGCGGGGTTCAGAACCCAAGGGCTTTTCACAAATGCATGTAATGCTGGATGAAGTGCATGTGCGTGAAATGCATACCCTTTTTTTACTTTTGTGATTTAATTATTTTGCATTTTTAATGCATTTTTTGCCTTTTTATGCAAAAACGAATAAAAAACCATTTTTTTTCAAAAATTATGGATTGGACACAATTAATATTAGTAGTAAAATCTTTTTTATGTTTTTTATGAAGATTTTACAAGTTAGTTACCCATCCCAAAAATACATATAGACTTACATGAAAGTACGAGATATGGGTAAAATATATACAAAGTATATATACACACCCCCTATATTTAGCGAGTGCTATGTCCTCAGAGCACATGAAGCGAAAAGAAGACATAGTTCGTGATATGCGTAAGAAAGTGAAAAAGAATTATAAACAATAGAAGTTGGCCTGCCCCCCCTATACTTAGGTTGTGTACAATCTAATTATAGAAGAAGAGTGAAACTAAATGGTCAGGAGATGCGAATGAGGAGAGTGTATATAGGTGGGAATTGGTTCCCCCTATACTTAGGCTCTTGGTCAGCCTAAGTATAGAAGAAGAGTGGGAATGAGGCGATCATGAGATGGGGAGAATGGGATGTACATATGGCATCGGTCCCCCCCAATACTTAGGCCTTGGCCTAAGTAGAGGAAGAAGATGTACAAGGAGACCGATGGGGTCAAGAGGGAGGGAGGGTAGCCGATGATTAAGGCAGTTTTCGACCGATATTTTTGTGAGCTTGTGGTGGGAGATTGTAATGATAAGAAGGAGATGAATCATATGATTCCAAACCATTATCAGTGTTATCATGTTGGAGAGTAGATGAAGCATCTGAATTAGATGAAAGATAACCATCATCAGAGTTATCCTCAGGGAAATTGTATTTGAAAGTGGAGGCACTCCGAATATTCTTGTACTTTAGTTGCTTCAATTGTTTTCTTAGAATTTGTCCTTGGATAATGAAGCTCATAAGAAAATATTCCAGTATATTTAATGAGGCCAGAAGAATTGCCTTTGGATGAATAATAGTGAGGAATAAGAGTCGTCCAAGGGGAATCGAAATTTGGATCCTTGCGAAGATAGGGTTTTAAAACTGCCGAACAGACCTCACTCATGTAGATTATCCTTTCCGGACATGAAGAGGAATAATCATATGATTCTTTTTCTAGAAGGTCGAAGGCAACTTTCTTTTTAGATGAAGGAGCAACCTTTTTGTTTTGTGTTGTTCGTGGAGGTGCTGGTCTTGGGAGTAAAGTGTTGACATTTGAGTCTCCAGATGAATAACTATTGAAGTATTCCTCCTTGGTCAGTGTACGTCTCGTGCCTTTGTTATTAGTTGTCTTATTGTTGGTGCACTCTTGAGTTGGATTGATTTGATCAAGGTAGTCAGAGAAGGTTGACTCAGGGTAAGCCGATGCATAAGTCTAGGATCATATAAGAAACACTTTTCTATGTTGAGAGCAGCAGGAAATGAAACAATGGGGAGAGTCTCTAAGCCAATAGTCTCTTCAATGGCCGATATCTCAGGTTTTGCAGTGGGGTAGTGCTCGTCTACCGTTTGATTGTTACATTTGTTGATGGCTTCATGGGTTGTCTCAAAAACCGTGTTTCCTCAAAGACTGGGTCATATCAAAATGCTCCCAATGATGTAAAATTGGTTTCTCGAGTCTTGCACTCAATAATTGCTCTAGCCAAGGCCAAGAATGGATTTTCGAGAATGATTGAAGACCGAGTGAATTGTCCTTGATGCTCAATATCAATGATAATGAAGTCCACCTTGAAAGGAGCACCTTGGAATGTAATGATGACAGAAATGGTTCCTCTTGGGCGCTTTATAGATCGATCAACTAGTTAAACGATCTCTCTTATTTTTCTGATAGGTCCGAGTTTGTGATTATCAAATACAGAGGTCGGGAGGATATTGATTGGTGAGTCATCATCGATTCGAGTATGGGTAAATATTGTGTCTTTGATTCCACGGTCAAATCTGGCCAACCGCTTCACTCTATGGCTCTTGGTCTTTCACCTCAACACCAAGGAGGTGTCCATTGACAAGATATGTCTTTGGGTCCTTGTTCTCTTAGATCCTGACTTTTTTTGGCATTAATTTACTCATTACAAACCCTTTAAGTTCAGGGAAGCATTCAATGTCCTGAATCAAGGGAAGTTCAAAAATCTATCTTTTATCCAATGCTTCCCTCAGAATAGGATCCAAATTCCTCAATTCCTCTCCACTTTCAAATTTTTATGGTTTTTTCTGGTTTTTAAATTTTTTGGGTGTTTTTGAATTTTTCGACTTTTTTGATCTTTTTAATGTGGTGTGTAGATGTATCTTCTATAGATGAGAAGGTACTTTGATGCACTGAGCTAGAATCAGAGTCAGAGTTATTTCTAGGGAGTAATATTCCAAAGTGCTGCTGTCAAAGTCATCCCTAGGGTGCAAAGAGTTTATGGGTTTCTGAATATCCTCGGAGTATTCAACAATAGATCCAATCATTTTATCTTCCACTTCCATGTCCGAGCTATCATAAAATGAAATTACTCAATCTACTAAACTTCTAAATTTAACCTCAGTTAATCCATATCTCTTAATTATCCTCTAAATTTCATCCTCAAAAAATATTTATTTTCAATCATGGGAGCAGTTTGTTCAATTAGAGGATACTCCAGAAAACCTGAAGTTTCATACTCAACATACTGTGACTCAGGCATGCATTGCTAGGTTGATTGGAGTCCATTTCCATGATCATGATCGATTGGATCCTCATATCATGAAAGCATACATGGTTCATGTTTGTTGATACAATCAGCCAAGTCCTCTGTATATGTAGGCTGTTCGAGTTGGCTAATAGTGCCAATCCAATACTGATGATCAGACCTCCCCATATGTATTGACCGGTCCATAATGTTATTCACTAAGGTCCAGTCTGGATGTGGTTCTACAAATAGTTGACCCGTCCCAATATCATCATGAGGAAAGAATGGAGTCGGTTGGGATTGATGTCCCGGCCAGTTATTTGTCTCTAAATTGATTTGATCATTGAATGGATCATGAGGTCCAACAAGAAATCGAGAATATGTTCGGTCGACCCAAGATTGATTTTGGTCATGTGTAGCAAAGGAGATGGCAAATATGTTGAAGTGTCCAAGTTGGTCGGATTATCTGAAAAATTGGGATTGGAATTTATAGAGTGGGTTGGATTCATCCGAGGGCCAGAGTCTCTCACGATCATTGGAGGATGTATGTAGGAAGAGGGTTTAGAGGATTTGGTTTTGATCAAGAAGAATTCATTTTCAAAGTATAGATCTAGTGGGCACTCATACAAAAGTCCCATAATTTTCGAGTGAGGTTTATTAGTTGACATAATGGATCTTGGTCAAAGATGTTCAACTACACGGGATACTCAACAAAAGAATACCTAAATTTTTAAGATCAAGAAAGGAGAGAAGTGACACAAATGTGTGGTTTTTGATATTCAAGCTCGGTTCACACACACCAATGCAAACACAAATTAAACCCACATTCACCAACTCACACAATGAAGCTGCAAGAGTTCGACAATTATCTTTTCAATTTTAATTTGTGATAAATCAATGTTGGAAAATAATTAGCGAGCTGCTAGGTGCTGGAATTTTTTTAAAACTGACTCAAATTCTTATGACTAGTTACATCTACTCATAAAAAATAAAAGCATCCAAGGTCGGGGGTACCCTCCCGTAAAAATTCTTAATTTTATGAGTTTATTTAGTTGACGTTGTTTACCAGTCTCAATTTTAATTAGGCGATCACTGAAAAATCAGGTGAGCACAAATATACGTCTACACTCTAGTCCCAGTTTCCTTTAAAATTATGTGACGAAATAGGAGGGATAAATTCGGGAAAAGCTGATGCACATGAAACAATGATGTATGCTCAGATAAAAGACTTACAATGATTCCTCACAATCTTCATGTGGGATGCAATACAAGAATTGAAAAATTATCATATATAAATGCAAGCCGATAAAACCACACCTAGAAGAAAGTTCTATTGGCTGTGAAGAATTGATTTGATTTTGACTATGTTGAACGATCTAATGCGCGTCTCAATTAAAGTGCAGTGCAGTCCTAGATTCTACGAGCACAATCAAAAAATCCTAGAATCTCTAATAGCCGTATGTGCAGGTCTAACCTATGAGCCACTCAAGTCAGGCCCCACCCTCATCAGAGAGTGAAACAGGCCACGACACACCACAGAAAAAGTTCAAGGTCTTTTTACACACACGAGAGTCCAAACGGGCACTGCTATAAACGAGCAATTGATTACAAAAATTAAAATTGCAGAAAAAGAAAGCCTAGACTCTACGCTCTCTCACGACTCGTTTCGATCTTAATTTTGATGTGGATTTTTGACCGGTGAGGATGCGTCGATTTCAAGAGAATCGCTCCACGGGTGTCGGGTACCTCGCATGAAAAATAAGAGAGAAGTGTAAGAGAGTGACACAAAAATTAAAAAAAAGATAGAAAATAAATGTTGAAAATAAATGGAAAATGTACAGTGGCGCATTCGAGGGTCAGACTACCTGAATGCATGGAAAACAAAGCATGATTTTTCTAAACAAAAAACTAAGCCAATTTCCTCCCCGACAATAGCACCATCTGACGAGTCGCGAAAATCCTTCATTAATTTACGTGAGTTAAGATTCAATGTATGTCAGTTCCTTGTAGGCAGGAATTCGGAATCAATCGAGAAATAACCACAAGAATTTATTCAATTTTAATCAATGTGGTTTTATTTTTATTTTACATGGGGAAGTCCTAAGGTCGAACTCATGGAGGCAAAGGAACAACCTAGAAATTTCGTATGTCTAAGTTCGAACGTGTTTTTAGAGATGGTATTTTTTTGCTGTTTTTAGTGCAATTTGCGATGCAAAAATGCAAATTAGGCCAATTTTAGGGACTAAAAATAGAAATTTTCAATCAAACGATGCCTGAAAAATATGAACTTGGCCGATATGTTATATATGATGAAATGAATGCACTGTAATTTTTTTGGAATTTTTTGATGAAAGATGAGTATTTAATGAATATATGAATAAAACAATGATATTTTCAATAATGAAATATAATAAATATTAAATCTAATTCTTTTCAGGAAATAAAATTATCTAAGATATATCACGAGGTGATCTATCATAGAAAAATCCTAACCCTAAAAAAGTTAAATATACCTTTTAATTAATGAAATAGACAAAATGATTTTTATAGGGAAAATTATGCATGCAAATGCAAATTTTTTTGGGAACGATATTAAACACAATCAATCCTTAAATCTGTGAATTCTTGTAATTTTCAGAGTTATGGTTAATTTATCTGAATTTTCAAGCACAGAGTGGGCAAAACGTCAATTTTTGTAAGAACAATTATTATTAATTAACCATAGAAAAAAAGATCACCAGCATACCATATCATAGAGAATTAGTTGAAGAACATCATGAAAATTTTTGATAAATAAAAAGGATACAAAATATTGCTTAAACAATAATTAGAAGTCATGGCTCTAATTGCAATTACAATAAATAAATAAGATATATGCAGAGAATGGACTAAGAGGTAAATACCGAGATCATAGGGCGAGTTCCTATAAATATCCAAGCGATCACGGGCCAAGCATGTGACCCTTGGTCGGTAGGGCATTTTTGTGATTCAGCGAAGATCCAGGAGGTTGAGTGCAAGTTCCCCCAATGCACGTTCTGCTCACGTGCGAGGGGGCCTCAGGCCTCCTGCGCCCGGTTCTAGCGTGGCAGAGCGGTGGAGATGATGTCTCTTTACGGTAGTAGAAGGAGCGTGAGTTGAGTGGTCGCGGGCCACTTGGAGCAGGAGAGAATGGAGTTACTCGTGTGGAGGAGTCCAGGCTGAGACTTGGCGATTGGAGCATCTATCGACGACGAAAGGTGAGGTACTGGGGATTGGTTGTTGTTGGAGCAAGTTCTGATCTGTGAGGTGAGGTTCCTTCCTCCAGGAGTCGTCGGCGATGATATCTCTAGTGACGAGGGGGGCAGCGTTGGCTCGAAGGCGAAGAAGGCCAGAGCAGAGATGTGTCGGCGATAGAGTGGAGGAGCAGAGCTCTGATGGTGGAGCGATAATGTAGATGGGTTGGCTCAATGGGCGATGAAGACCAGAGCAAAGCTCGACCGTCAAGGATAGGATCGACGAGCACAGGTGGCTCAGATCCCGTCGGGAATGAAGAGGGGTTCGGACTGTCACCATCGACCTCCCTTGTATTGAAGCAGCGGACAGATGACTGATGTGGTGGCCTAGTAATGGGTCTAAAAAGGAGAATAAGGAGGTGTTGGTGATGGTGTGGATTGGGGAAGTATTGGGGTGATGGATTCAATGAGGAGACCAGGAGGGGAGGTGATTGGAGATGACAATTTGACGAGATTGCGAAGGCAGCATAGTGTAGGAAAGAGGAGGGCTAATCAGAGATGGAAGGTGCGTGATTTGACGAGATCAGATGGGGGAGATATTTTGTGACGATCGGGAAGGTGGCGTACGCGAGTGTGAATCACATGACTGAAGATGGCAGGAGGGATTGGGAACATGATTTTGATTGGTGAAGGACGGGACGACTGTCGGCCAAATCAGGAAGGCGGTCGGCGGAGAAAATTGGGGGAAGGAGAAGGCACGCACATGCCGCATGCATAGGAGCCACGTACCCTGCACGCATGGCTTTATTTATTTAATAAAATAAATGAAAAATAAGGCTAAATGGGTGATACATGACAGCTCCAAGAGCAGCCACACATCACCCCAAAAAATCAAAAAATACGTAAAAAATAGTAAATCGGATCAAAAAATTTTCTTCACGAAAGTTTCTCATCTCGATGGGATCTACAAATTTTATGAAGAGACCAAACCCAAAATCTATCATTTGTGCAAAGTGATATTTTTGGGGTACTCTATGTACATAGAATACCTTGATTTTTGGGTTTAATATTTTTTTTGTCATTTTTACACTAGATAAAAATCTGGAAAAAATGATTAAATAATATATATATATTTACACATTAATATTTTTTATTGGAAAATATTAATTAGGAAAAAGAAGAAATAAAATAAAATACGAAAAGACTATTTTGTATAGACAATTAGTGAAGACTCGGACTCTGTTAGTTTCTTTGATTTCAAGCTCATTTTGGATTTGGATTTTTGCATTTTCAATAAAAAGTTTAAATAAAATAAATGAAAAATAAAATAAAATGGGTTAATTATGTACATAAAATAATAGGCTAAAAACTGCTAAAATACAAAATGTACAAAAGAGGCCCAAAACCCAACTTTCACATATGAGCTCCGATTCACTAGAACTTGGTCTTGATTTGAAGGTAATTGAATGTAAATTAGTTCAAAAGTGAGTAGGATCAAATCGAACACTGGATGAGGAAGATATCAAGGTTTTAGTCCAGAAATACTAGAACTTGGGTTTAGGTTTTTGGTCCACTTATTTGGGTTAGTCATTTTTTTGTATTTTTTTATTTATTCTTGTTAGGTGTTTCAGGTCAATTGGAGTTACCACGAATTAGTTAAAAATTAGGGAAGTTTGGCTATTTTACAGGTCATTTTGGTTGAGATTTTTGGTTTCTTATTTTGTGCAATAATAAGTGATAAAATGCAATTCTTATTAATACATGCATGAATGCTAATTATGTAGAATAAATGAAGAAATGCCGATGAATTTTAGGTATTTGAGCTTATTTCATGACTTCTATTGTGATGAATCTGAGATTTATCACTATGCTACCATTGTCACGCAAATTCCTTACTAAGAATGATCATGTCCACTTGCTCTTCAACTTGCCTAGAAATAATTTCAACTTTGCATCAAACAACCACACCTTCTGACCAAGCTCAGAAATCTTCCTTCGGATATGCTTTTCATGCCATCTCTTTTCTTTCTTCTTATACACAAGGCTATTGTCGTATGCATAGTCTCTGAATTCTAGTAGCCTATTCAGATCAATCATTCTATTCTTGCCAGTTTTCTTGGAATCCAATTTACAAACATTAATTATCCACCAGGATTTGTGAATGTGTTCCACAAGCAAGTGGCATAGCTTACAATATACCAAGCAATAGGGAGACATACCCAAGGTTGACTTATATACAGTACGATAATCTTATAGATCTGAGTTAAGCAGTTGTGACCGGTTCTTCCTATCAGGACATACAAGTTTCTATAAAATTGTCTTGATCTCCCTATTTGAACATTCAACCAATCCATTAGTCTACGGATGTTTAGGAGATGCAACACGTCATTCAATGTCGTACTCCTTCGTAAGCTTCTTTAGTTCTTTTGTTGATAAAATGGCTTCCCCCATTAGATATTAGAATCTTCAGAATATCAAACCACGAAATGATGTTATCTTTGAGAATACAACAAATGATGCAACTGTCTATGGATTGAATCGATATATCCTCCACCTAAAAAGTGATGTAATCTACGTCAAGAGGGATGTACCCAAAACGTTGGCTGTTAGGAAGTAGGCCCACGAAGTCGATACACCATGCATCGAAGACATCTGCAATCTGAATAAATTTTAGAGGCACGGTATCCCTGGAACTAGTGGTGCCACCCATCTTCTAGCAATCAGTACAACCTTTCACAAACTCAGTAGCATCCTTGAAAAGAGCCGGACACCAAATACCACATTTAAGAACTTCTGCTAACATTAGCTTTCCAGAATGGTGTTCTCCAGATTCTAACTTGTGACAATGCTCTAGGACACTTTTATACTGCTCCTTAGGAATGCACCTTCTCTATGTACAGTCTGCACCCTCACAAAATAAGCACGGGTCTTCCTACTAGTAAAAATGGATCACAGACAAGAGTTTAAACTTTTAATTTCAACCAATCTTGTGGAGCTTCCTTGGAGACAATATAGTTGACAATATTGGCGTAGCATAGGAGTATGCACTCATACCATGCAAGATTATAAGAAGGAGACAATGCTTCCTACATACCATGCAGGATTAGGAAGGTCTAGAAGGACTAAATGAGTCCTAAATAAAGGTGGTCGTCCACCGTCTTTGAATGGAAGATGCACTCCTTCTTCCTTTTATATGAAATACAATATCTAATATTATATACAACAACTTTCATTGTATATTACTTCTTGAAATTAATTACAAATTAATTTGTGAAATATCAATCATGCCATTGGAAATTTTTGAATCACATCAAAACTAAAATGTAAATTACATTTTAAATTATTTGTCCAATATGAATGGAATCCACATAAACATTTAAATTATAAATATTATTTACAAATACCTCTCCAATATATTATAAATCACATTCATAATATACATCGTTTATATGGATAGTGCTATCCAAAATATTAATATCCATGATATATTGGATCATCATTCTCATGCATCTAAATAATGTGAATAAAATTTACATTATGCATGATAATTAAAGCACATTTAATTATCCATTTCTCAATGCTTGGTTAACATTTATCAATGGAATTATTCTTGAACTCATTCAAGAATAATGGCTTTCTCCATAGATACTTGGAGATAAGGACATGAAGATTGTACGTTCTTAGTGACTTGGATATTGAGATCACATGTCAAATCAAGATCTTGGGGACCTCTCATAGATTCTTGATTCAATCAAGGTTGTAGATTTAATCTTCTCATCACATCTAAACCCATTCAGATCAATATCCAACATTTGGAATAAGTTCGGATCACTTCTCTACCGAGAGGAGTCACTAAAATCCAAATCTATTTCATCACTCCTTCAGAATGGAAGCATCATGGTTACACAATCGTTTACGATCACATCACCCTAAGGTATTTCTAATACATGTACATCCTGCATACATGAAGACCTAGAATAAACCGAAAGATATAGATCAATTTTACACTGTCATCTTCAAGGTTTTATCATTAAGTTTGTCATTCGATCATTGAGAGTTGGTATAGAACATATGCTTTCTAAAAGCATATATCATACCTACAAATTCTTGTCATGTTTCCAAAATAATACGACAATGCATGGAATTTGATTAATCGTAATACCTCATGAGTGAGTTCATGTCTTCTGATTCGCAAGTGAACCTGTATGATCCCTTTGAGATCGTATTACTCATATGCCCTTGTATGCATACAAGATTGCCGGTGTATAGACCTTGATTATGCTATCAACCTATCAGTTTGCGAAATGTATATACCCAGACATATAGCTATACATCTGTCTTCAGTCAGAGGATGAATACCTATACCATGATAGTATACAATATAGTCCTTGGTTATCTCGATCTTGTTAAGTCAACTTTTTAACCTAACTTATTTTCCATCTCCGAATCTCTATTCCTAAGCAGAGGAGCTAAATTAATAGGTCAATCGGATATGAGCCTATAAGGAAAGATTGCCATCTCCTTCTTAGGCTAGAGATCATCTCTTAATAATCATTTGGCAATGCTTGATGAGTCTTCAATCTAACTTTTCAGATATTCATCCAAGCACCAACCTTTATGATTCAACAATTAAATAAAAAACTTTATGATCTTTAAGATGGCCATGGTATATCGCTAATTGTACTAAGGGACCTTGTAGTGCATTCATTCATTTAATATCAGATAGGGATTGAATTAAATCAATAACCTTTATTGATACATTAAACATTATAATAACATTTAGTGTAGGAATGGTTTGCCTCGAGCTCACACGGCTAACAATATCCCACTAGCCTTCAAAACCATTCAGGTACAATCCTCAAGCCCATACTCATTACATTCTAGTCGAAATATGTGTTAGATGTTTGGTAAGCAGATCAACAACATTGTTAATAGAGACCACCTTGGTGATTATGATGTCACTATGCTTTTGTATCAACCGAATGATGTGGTATTTCCTTTCCACGTACCTGCTCTTTGGATGCTATATGGGTTCCTTTTCCTGAAATATGGTTCCCGTGTTATCAAAGAGTAGTGGGATGGGAGTATTAGAGGAAAATATACTAAGCTCTAGGATGAACTTGTGCATCCACACCGCCTCCTTTGCAACATCCGATGTGGTAGTGTGTTCGACTTTTGTTGTTGAATCAGTTTTAGTGTCCTTCTTCTTGCTTCTCCAACTCACAACGCCACTGTTCAGTAGGAACACAAACCATGACATCAACTTTCGATCATCAATATCAGACCAGAAATCAGAATCTCTATATCTTAAGACTTGGAGATCACCATCTCCATAGACCAAGATGTAATCTTGCGTCTTTCTTAGATGATTGGAGATGTTCTTTATTGCATTCCAATGCTGCTCTTCGCAACACTATTGGTAATGGCTTACCACTCCCATTGAATGGTAGATATATGGCCCTGTGCACTTCATGGAATACATTAAGCTTCCTACAACTGATGCATAGAGGCATCCAGCCATGGCTTTCTTATCCTCAACACTTTGAGGAGCCATCCCTTTAGATAGGTGGATACCATGTCTTAAGGTAAGGAAACCTTTTGTGGAATTATCCATATGGAAATGTTACAAGATCTTCTTAATGTACCCATGTTGTGACAATCTCAAAATCCTCTTTTCTCTGTCTCTGAACAACTTCATACCCAAGATGTAAGATGCTTCTCAAATATCTTTCATCTTGAAGGTATGGGATAGCAAAATTTTAACATTGGTCATCATTCGTATTTCATTCCCAATGATAATGTTGTCATATACATAAGCCACAATGAACACAATGACACTCCTACTAAGCTTCTTGTACACACATGGTTCATAAATATTATGCATAAAATCATAACTCTTTATGGTTTCTTCAAAACTGATGTTCCAGCTACGAGAAGCTTGTTTAAACCCATAGACGAATTTCTTTCGCTTGCATACTTTACATTCCTTGGTTATGAAGCCCAGGGCTGCTCCATATGGATATCCTCTTCGAGGCATCCATTGAGAAAAGTTGTCTTGACGTGCATCTGCCAGATGTCATAGTCAAGATATGTAACTATAGCTAGTACTTCCCTGATGGACTTAAGCATAGCTACATGAGAGAATGTCTCATTGTAGTCGATGGCTTCTCTCTATGTATAGCCCTTGGCTGCGAGCCATGCTTTGAAGGTCTTTACCTTCCTATCATCTCTCTATTTTCTCTTGAAGATCTATTTATACCCAATGGGGTTTACCCCTCTAGGTGGATCATCTAGGATCCATACACCATTCTTATGCATGGAATCAATTTCTGACTTCATTGCTAGCATCCATCTATCCATGTCATGATCTGCGAGTGCTTCATCAAATTAAACTAGATCACTATCAGTTTCACCTGACACCTGGGATCCTACCTTTCAAGTGGTACAACCACCCTCGAACTCCTTCTAAGAGGTATGCATGTTACACCTTCATTTACTTCTTTAGTTTCTGATTCAGGAAACTCAATATCCTCATGGGATTCAATGAGTTCTGTTACTTCATTTTTGTCTTTGACTCTTAAGGAAGTCATCCTCCAGTGATTTTACATCTCTATAGACAAATACCTTCAGAGTCTCAGGGTCTTAAAGTTGGTATCCAATACCATCCTTAAAATTCCCAATGAAGTAGAAATGTCGAGTAGGAGATTTTAGCTTCCACGTTCTTCGCATGGACCAAACAACCCTAAATTCTTAAGTGTCTAACACTAGGTTTCGTTCCATACCAAAGCTCACGAGGAGTTTTAGGTATAGACTTGCTAGGAATCTTATTCAGGATATATATTGTAGTTTCTATTGCATATCCACAGAAACTAAGTGGTAAATGTGCTTTACTCATCCTTGAATAGACCATTCCCATGATAGTCCTATTGCGTCTTTCAGAAACACCATTAAGTTGGGGATTTTAGGAGGAGTAAGAAAGGAGATTATTCCGCTCTCTTTAAAGTATTCTTTAAATTCATCTGATAGGTACTCATCACCTTGGATACATTGAATATGTTTAATATTCGTATCAGTTAGATTCTCAATCAAAGCCATGAATTCTTTGAACTTTTCAAAGGTTTCAAATTTATGATGTAATAGGAAGATAAAACTATAGCACGAAATAATATCGATATCCATTTCGAGTTGCAGTACTGAAGGGACCACATACATCAGTATGTATTAGATCAAGAATACCCTCACATCTTGTAACCTTATTAAGGAAAGGCATACTAATCATTTTACCTCAAATACAATATTTACAGGTAGGTAAAGTTTGGACCTTCCGAAAAATCTAAGGGTCCATCCTATATCAATCTAATGATCCTATCAGCAGATAAATGACGAAACCTTTGATGCCAAATCATGTTAGAATGATTTCCATCCTCTTTGTTCTTTTATGGTTTTTAGTAGTGGCAGAAACATTCATGGTATTTTCTTCAATGCACAAGTTATATAGTCCACCATAAGTTAGAACACCATCCACAATATATTTAACATAACAACTTATTACAATTTCATTACATAAGAGAAACAGATATCCATTTCTAAGTAACATATATATACATACATACATACATATATATATATATATATATATATATATTAAGTTCATCTAACATCTGGAACATAAAGACAATCTTTAAGTACTAGGACTCTTCCACTAGATTATGATAGTCTGCAGGTACTGACGATGACTGTTGTAACAATAGCATCAGATCCCATCTGGATGATTATCTCCCCTTCATTGAGATTCCTACTTTCCTGAAATAGATGCAACAAATTGCATACATGTATAGAAGCAGATGATCCATCTACCTTCTCATCCTACGAGAAAATTGGTTTCAATGATGAATTTATAATTCATACTTGCTGGGGCTTTACCTTTTTCAGCAAATTTCAGGTAATCTCGGTAGCTATGCCTCCAGTGCTCTAGCTTCTTTGAGTGATGGCATACATCGGTTTTCTTTGATGCTACCAGTGTAGAAGCATTAGAAGATGAGCCAAAACCTTGACTCTTCTTCTTCTTTTGGGCCAGACCCTTCGGAGACCCTTGCTTCCGACCGCTCTTCCCTTTGACCTGTGCAACCATTGCATGACTAGAGGAATTCTCTTTCTTCATTATGTCTTTTACAGATCTTAGTGAAGCTATGAGTTCAACGTTAGATAATGTCAATTTATTCATGTGGTATGTTACCACATAATCGGTGAAAGAATTAGAGAGAGATAATAGAATAAAGTCATATTGCATGTCTACGTCCATCTTAACCTCAAGAGTCTCCAGCTCCGAGAGGTAACCAAATATTTTGATCACATGCTCTCGGACCGAAGTCCCTTCCTGCATTTTACAACGAATCAGTCCTTTCATGACATTGTAACGTTGTGTGCGGTTAATATCACCGACCATCTCTTTCTGATTATGCATTATATCCTGGCATTTATCCATTTGCACATGTTGCTTCTGAAGCACATTGGAGAGAGATCCCAGAATATAACATCTTACCTATGGATCATCTTCATCATATTTTTCATCGTACTTGATTTCTTCTGTTGTCTTAAGGTTTGCATTTTTGTCCTTAGACAACACATAAAATATACTATCTGCAGAAAGGACAAGATACAAATTACGGATCTATTCCATGTAATTTGGGTTGGTTAACGGTTGACCTCCAAGAGCCTACTAAGTGGGTTCATGGACTTCATTGTCTGAAATTAAGAATGAACTATATTAAAACATATAAATAATTATATATTCAATATTAAATTCTTTGGTTATGGTTTTTAATCAAATTAGTCTTACCTTTTCAACTCTGAAAGTTCATTCCCTTTATCACATTCTAAGCTAGAGATGTACTTACCTCTATATCTCTAGTAAGAACTAAGATCTCCTTTTCTATCTTTGTTATATCCCAATAATATGAGAAACTATAACCAGGATAAAAAGAAGTGGGAACAAATTCTGTCTTCCAAGTGAAACTTGCATATCCAACTCGATCTTCGACACCTATGTCCACAACCCCTAAGGCGATGTTGACCCATCGTTAATTTCACCAACCGTCAACAAGATTAGAACTCATTATGCGTAATCCAATATCATCCAAGTAATACAAGGAACATATATTCGGGTCACTACGTATGCGATCCATGACTACGGAGCCCTTCTCCTTGACAGGAGACCATGGATGTCACTTATGTGATCCTCCATATCATGTTCAAATTTCAATTAATTAATAAATATGAATTATATTCACATAATTAATTCTTCCAAGGGAAATATATTTATATTCATAATAAATCATTTCATTAGATATAATTAGTTTAATCATATTAAATCAATTATCAATCCAATTCAATCAACCAACAAAACGATTAGGGATTGCTTGATATTACTATAGAGTATACACCCTTACAAGTATGCATTAATTTTGTATTTTAATAATTAGAGCACAACTTGACTTACTCATATTATTCTTTCCTCAAAAATGAATCCAGCTAGTACACTCGAGTTAAGCTGGGAGCGAGCATTTCCCTGACATGCAAGGCGATAATTAGTAAACCAAGCCATCCTACCCAGACTAAATACCTTCATCATTCCGATTGAGAACAATACAAAATAATGCCAATGTACCTACGGTTCTATCGATCAACTTTGATGACCGATATTATACTATATAATAATATCTAAGAAATATTAGGCATCTTAAAACAATTTTTAGATCCTAAAGTTTCTATCATATCAAGCTACCATGTTTTTCATGTAAGACTGTCCTACAACTATTGTATGATAAACTAGGATGTTCATGGATCATTTATTAAATAGCATACGATGATTAATCAATAATTTTTTTAATTATTAGACATTATAATTAATCAATAAAAATTCATAATTTTTATGATTTTTTTGACTTATAAATACATTAAGAAAAGAGATTTGATGATATAATCATCTTCGAACCCATCTCCACTAAATATGGAATATCTAGGGTAAACAGAGTCGAAATCACGTGAAGTAAATTCGAGCGGTTTGCTGGTTTGATTCTATGCTTAATTCAAGTGTTTATATTATATAAGGGGAAAATAGTAACTAAAAAGTTCTTACAAATCTGCGAATACATACGAAAATAATTTTCATGACGGGAACTCTTTGAATCATTTTCATGCCCTTTTGGTACCAATATTAGGCTACTATTTTTGGGACATATTTAGACACTATAAACATATTTTAATAATAAAAATCCAAATAATGCACAAATAGTATTTCTTTTCTTACCAAAAAACCAATTTTAGTCTTGCATCCAGTGTTAAAACAATGATTCTCGCGCATTTGAAACATGAACGTTGATTACCTAGGATTTCAGATCATATCCAAGACATCGACAAAGGCTATAATAACACTTTGAGGATATGGAGAGAATCTTAAGTACATCACAGAAGCATATAGGTTTCATCATTTGTAATCAAGAGCAACTAGTCGCACTGGTTGCTCAGTGCACCCGAATTTAAAATTATTTAAAGCGATGAAACCACATGATCCAAGAACACTTCTCATATTATTTCATTTAAACAACAAATAAGATGTATGAATCATGGTTACAATCTTGGTTGCAATCGTAGTCTCTAAACGAAGAGACTGCATGTCTCAAGTATGACCTGACAGAGGAGATACATGCGAGCACGTTAATGAAACATGTTCTTCTCGCAATCCAAGATGTTTATTTAAGGGATACATCTCCCTATTTCATTACATGAAATCTGAGGTCTTCTTAACGAACCTTAAGTATCGAGGAAGATGAAAATCCACGAGCAGTCGAAGCAGTAGCACAACGACATAGTGATGACGATAATCCTCTTTAGGACACAAAGTGGACAACCGCTTAGAGAGAGGGGGACATGTATGATTTGAGAGAGTTAGATATTGCTTATTATGTTTTGTAAAAGAAGATCTAGGATTGCCTCTTCTTTTATAATATTTTGGGACTCCATGGTTCTCAATCCAAAGACATTACAAATCCAATGGTGGAGATTGATTTTTGTTTCTTTCAATGGTCATGATTTTGTTGTAAAAAATAGGACAAAATTAATTTAAATAAATTAAAATTATATTTAATAAATTATAAATATAAATTATATCAATCAAATCAACATACCTTGTAGGATTAGGAAGGAGACAATTCTCCTACCAATCAAGGGGGACGTCCAACTTGAGTCCTAAATCAAGGTGGCCATCGACCCTCCTTGAATGGAAGGTGCACTCCTTCTTCTTTTTATATGAAACCAAATATCTCATATAATCCTACATTATATATATAAATATAAAATTGTATTGTATATTATTTCACAAAATTAATTCTAAGTTAATTTGTGAAGTATCAGTCATGCTATCGGAAATTTGTGAATGACATTCACAGTCGATAATAAAATGTAAATTACATTTTCAATTAATTGTCGTGAATTCAATTCACATAAACATTTAAATTGTTAATTTTATTTACAAATATCTCTCTCTCTAATATATTATAAATCACATTCATAGTATATATGATTAATATGGATAGTGCTATCCACATTATTCATATCTATTATAACTAAATCACATTTAATTATATTGGATCATCATTCTCAAGCATCTAAATAATGTGAATCAAATTCACATTATTTATGATAATTAAATCACAACTTTATCAATTTCTAAATGCTTGGATACACATTTATTAATGGATTTTTTCTCGAACTTTTTCAAGAATAATGTGCTTCTCCATGGGTACTTAGAGATAAGGACAAGGCAATTATGCATTACACGTATAATGACTTGGATATTGAGATCACATCTCAATTACAGATCTCGAGGACCTCTAATAGATGCTTCATTAAATCAAGGCCGTAGATCTAATCTCCTCATTGCATCTGAATCACATTCAGATCAATGTCCAATATTTTTACTAAGATCAAATCACTTCTCTATTGAGAGGAGTCACTAAAATCCAGACCTATTTCGTCACTCCCTGGAATGGAAGCGTCATGTTTATATAATCGTTTATGATCACATCACCCTTGTGTGTTCCTCATACACGTACATCATGCATAATGGAAGACCTAGAATAAACCCGAAGGTATAGATCAATTTTATATTGTCATCTTCAGAGTTTTATCATAAGTTTCTCATTCGGTCATTGGGAGTTGGTATTGATCATATTTTTTTCCAAAAGTATATATCATACATACAAAATCTTGTCATGCTTCCAGAGCAAGATGGCCATGCATGGAATTTGATTGATCCCAATACCTCATGAGTGAGCTCCTGTCTTCCGATTCACAATCAAACATATATGATCCCTTTGAGAGATCATATTACTCAAGTTCCCTTGTATGCACACTAGCTCATCAGCATATATACCTTGATTAGGCCATCAACCTATCTCAGAGACATAGCAAAACATCTATCTTCGGTTAGAGGATGCATGCCTATATCTTGACATTGTAGGACATAAGTCTTTGTTATCTCGATCTCGTTAAGTCAACTCTTTGGCCTAACTTATACCTCCGAATCTCTATTCCTATCTAGAGGACTTACATCAAGAGGTCGGTCAGATATCGACCTATAGAGAAGGATTGCCATCTCCTTCTCAGGCTGGATATCATCTCTTAACAATCATTTGACAGTGCTTGATGACTCATCAATCAAACTCTTTCGATATTCATCCAAGCACCAACCTCTATGATTCAACAATTGAATCAACAAATGTATGATCATTAAGATGGCCATCATACATAACCCTAATTATACTAAGAGACCTTACAGTGCATCATTCATTTAATCTCAGAAAAGGAGTAAAATAAATCAATAAATTTTATTGGCATATTAAACATTATAACGACATTCATTATAAGAATTGTTCACCTCAGGCTCCCATGGCTAACTGATTACATCCTCTAACATGCCCCTTGGACTCTTAACTGATCAGTTTATAAACTGTAGAAACATTCTTCTTGTCATCTTGAGTAGACCTAACACCAATTCTTTGTGTAGAGACAAAGGAGGCAAATTGATAGGAGATCTACTATCGAGCAGTGTACACTCAAATTCTTGATTAGAAATCTCATATCTGATGAAAGGTGATCCCTTGTCTTTGTATTTGCTCTGGACGTTGCTAATGGCATTCATGGTAGCAATTGTGAGAATGTGCTTCTTAGTTATTTTGCATCAGCTTTTGTGTGGTTGACGCTTTGTTGTACATGCCTCCTCTAACCCTTTCTTTACATTCATCGTGTACTCCATGGATTTTAGCAAAGGCATTTCAAGCATAATATTTTGCAATATTTCAACAATGGTAGGATAAGACAAAACAATTTTCAATTTTCCCATTTTTGGCATTTTTCATAGGATCAAGAAATGGAGTATTTACATAATCAAGTGCATTGTTCTTATTTAAATTTGAATCAACTTGTACATTTGAATTACTATAAGGGATACAATCATTCAAATAAAAAGCAAATTTGAAAACAGGAAATTCGGCTTCGTCTGCTCGTACGGGTCGGATATTGATGATGACATCTCTTTGACTGCATCGACTCGACCTTGCATGTTATTGATGGCGTTTGATTTTTTATTTTTTTTTATTTTTGGTATGTTTCTTAATCTTGTGTTATCTTTCCATCTTCTCCTCCTCCAAAGCTTGATGCGGGAACACCTGATGAAGACTCACCCTACAAAGCTTTATTCCTTCCACCCGTGGTGGCATACAACTGCAAAACCTACCACTCCAGAGGGTAATAGATAACATAAATGGTTCATGCACACTTAACTCAGGAACTTCCTGTACACTACTTTCTACCTGCTCCTTATGGTAGAAGTTGTTTGAATTAGCTTCTATCTAGACTGTGCTGATGGTCTTAGCAACACTCATGTCATCTAGCTTCTGGCTCATCTCAGATAAAATTTTCACAAATTAGGTCAAGCAATCAAGTGATGGATTACTGGCACTGTCTCAGATGGATCTACTTGATGTGATCGCTGAGATTGATAGTAATACAAAGGCAGACGCTGATGAATACATAATTCATAAACATTTAAGTTGCATTTTATCTTAAAACCCTTAAGAAATATATGTAAATATGCATTATTCTCATTTTTTTATCAAAAATCTCATTCACACATAAAAATGATTTTTATGCATTAAAAAGACGTAAAATAATAATAAAAAGAAAATAAAGGAAAAAGGAAGACTGTAAATATGTATATATTTTATAGATAGTTATGAGATATATTTATATAAACTAACTAGCGAGACCAAGTCGGCATGGATTGGTCAACAAACAATAATGTAAGGGGACATAAGGAAGAAAATACTAAAAATAACCAAACTTGTATATCACACAATAATTCCATTTATTTATTTTATTTATAGAATCTTCAATTAATTTTAATTAGCTCATATGTATATATTTTTCAAGAACCCATTCTTTAATATGTTTATAAAAATGCATATAAAAATATAAAAATCATAAAAATTCCAACTTGTCAGTATGCTAGGAAATCTAGATCACAAATTTTCATTTTCCTAACTTCTGACCTCATAACTTCTTTATACAAATTTCGATTTCACTAAACTCACATTAAAGATCATAAAATAAATTATCTAAATGAAGGTGATTTCATCAAAAACTAAGTCCATTTGAAAAAGTCAATTTTGGAACTAATGACAAATGGGATTCTAGGCTATTTATTTTATTCTGCATATACTATTTAAATACAATTTAATAATTTTTAATTATTTTCTTGATCTTGTAGTTTATTTATAAAATAAAATCCAAAAATGAAATTTTTATTTAACATCTTAACTAAATTAATAAGCCTAAAAAATAGGTGATTAACTATATTTATTAATATATGTAAATTAAATTATTAAAATCAATAAAAATTCACTCAACTCTAATTTTTTATTATATTAATTAATAATATATAAAATTAATACCCTATTTATAAAAATATGCAATAAAAATGTACATGTTATTTATAAGTTATTTTATACATTCATTTATTATATTTTATTTGTATACCCTAAAGACATATTATTTTTTATATATAAAATATACTATAATGTAGATAATTTAATTATCTATAATTTTCAGTTTTATACCTACTGAAATAATGCCACTTTTTTATTATCTATTTTATAATCAATTTCAGCTTAGAATTGTTGTGGAGCTAACTAATGAGTCGCTAACTACGATGTTTAATTTAAGCACGTTGTAATACGTGTACTTAGCGAATCAATCACATTCAAGAGAAGATCTCCGTGAAGAGTGTCTTGTCTTTAATGTATATCCCGAGCAAGTTCGGGGTCGAACATAGGGAGCAAAGGAACAACTTTGGGGTTAATTCGAAAATTAAGATCTAGATTTCCAATGCGGTCTTTTTTCATATTTTTTTGCAACAAGAATGCAAAATGCGTAATGCAAGCGAATTAAGACACTAAGAAATCACACAACTTAGCCAAATTAATTTTAATAGAAAATAAGTCTAATTTAGAGAAATGATAATTTTTCTAGAATCCTAATCCAATGATAAATGCAAGAAACATTTTTTTTGGAATTTTAGGAATTAAAATACAACAATTAAAAATGCACATTTTTATAGGTATTTTCATAATTTTTCACATAAACAATAAGCAACAATTATGAAAATTTTACTGGAATAAAAGCATGATGCAATGACACTACAATAATATTTTTGAATTTTTTTGAAACATTATGAATTTTTATGGTTTTTTTAGTGAAAACAGAGTTACTGCAAGTAATTAATTCCTAATAAATCCATGTTATCAAATTAGGCAAAGATTGAAATATCACAAATAGGTATTTTCATATGGAATCCAGGAGACTTGAAATTTTGTGAAAAAGGATGTATGCAGATTTAATTAAAAATCAAACATGAAAATCTCTCTACAATTAATTTCAGGCACAAGACAGCTCTATTTTGTACAAAATTCGGATAGTAATTCAAATACATTTTATAGCACCATCTTAAATTTTTATGGAATTTTTAGAGCAACTATGTGTCAGCTATGTATTTAAGGGCATAGAATGGGTAAAATATGCAAATATTCAGTTAACTATTTTTAATTAATTACCCCAAGACTATAAAAATTTAAATAAATATCCACGTCGTAGGGACTAGTTGCTCAACATCAAGACATTTTTCATTGAATAAAAAGATGTAAAATTGAGGTCGAAATTGCTATTCAAACACAGTGTTATCCGTGTAAATTTCAGAGAACAAAATACAAGAAGACTAAGTACAGGGACCTTTTTGTAATTTAAGAAACATAACGGGCAAACTTTCAATATTTAAAATAAAAAATTAATAAATGAAAATACCTTTCTTCTTCCTTTGTAGGGGAACGATAGGGGAGAGGGCGTTGCCGGCTGTGCGGTCGCGCGCGGGCGCGAGGAGGGCGGCAGGGACGCCGCACTGGGGTTGAGTGGCGGCTGCAGGGGCACGGCTACGAGCAAAGTTGCTGAAAGCAACGGCGGTGGAGCACAGAGGTGGAGGAGAGGGTGGCCACCCGCGGGCTGCAAGCTGCGGCGGAGGGAGCGACGAGCTGTAGGGGCGCGGCTAGGAGCAACGGTGGAGGGGACGGCGAGTAGCGGCACTGGCACTGCTAAATGAAGGGAGGGCGGCGGGCGACACTGCCTGCCCGTGGAGGAAGGAAGGCGGAGGGGGGCCCATTGCTATCTTTTTTTTATTTTTTGTGATTTTTTTAAATTTGTTTCTGTTGTACTAAAGTTTTTTTTTAATTTATGTTTTTTCTTTTTTTTTTCAATTTTCTTAAAAAAGGTAACAGAAGAAAATAACACTAGAATGAGGATGTGGTGATGTGACAAAGATATAAACAAATGAAGGTGTTTGGACGGTGAATTTGATGTGCTAAAAAAATTGCAAAAATAACAAGATGATAAAATGAGAAGAAAAATTACCTACGATAGAGACGGTCTCCTGTGATGTACTCACGAGAGAACAATCTTCGCTCAAATCGCCGGCTAGCGATGAGCTCGAGCAATGCGCGGGTGCGGCTGCGATGTTGGCCAAAAAGCCAACAGATCTTACCGGAGAGAGGGTTGTCGTCGCTCGACCGCAGTTGCGTCGCTGTCACCGATTCAACTCTGGGAACTATATTCTCCTCACATAAAGATGGATCAAAGGAAAAAATGAGGAGAATGAGATGTATATAAAGAGGAAAAAATGAGAGGTTACTAAAGTCGTGGGAGGTTAATAAAATAATGGGGTTGAATTAGAAGCTAGAAATTTTGGTGGAATGGTGGAGTTGAATGGTGGTTATTGTAGAGAAAGGGAATTAAATAATAAAATAAGTAATGATATAAAGTAGGCTACTATGATACAACAAAAATATAAATAAGGAAAAATAGTGGAGAATTTACAAAGGAATAAATACAACATGTAAATTTTTGTTTGCTTTTTCTAATATGCATTTTTTTGTTTTTAATAAGAGATATTTACAACAGGAAAATACAATGAAATACTACAATTAGAATACAACACAAGCATGATTTTTTTGTATTTTTTGTAATTAAGAAAGGAAAAATAAAAAATGATGAAAGAATGAATATATACATCATATACAATGTACATCTAGGTCCCAAAACCCAACTTTTGCAAATGAGCTCCGATTTTAATGAAACCACTTCCGTTTGATAGATATTTTTCTAGCTTGAAAAGTGAGTTTGATGAATTTGGAGTTCATACGGAGCGGGAATTTGGCCTGGAAGTTGGACTTTAGGGCGTTTTCTCTTTGGGATCTAGGAGCATTTATTTGAGATGAAATTTGTTTTGTATTTTTGTATTTTTATATACATTGTTATGAAAAAGTTAGAGGATGAATTAGCCAAAAAGGAGTTGAAATGAAATTACTAAAAATAGATGAAGTTTTGAGCTATTTACAGGTATAAAACTCCTTTATTTTTGCGGCTTTTTATGGGTAATTTATTTTGTACGATCCGTTATACAACAATTAGTGTATTTTATTTACAAGAGTTATTTGGTTAATTTATTGATTGTATATACATTTATTTCAGACTTTACTCAGGGATTTTTCTAAGATCAAGATATTGAGATGATGAATCACGGATTCATCACCCCCCTATACTTAAACTTTGCTAGTCCTCGAGCAAATAAAGAATGAATAAGTTGGAATATCCCCTGACTGTGCATGTGAATACAAGACTTGATCCGGTCAAGAACTCTCGTTTTTAGATATCCTAAAATTCTAAGCTTAACCAAGCTCCAGTCAAAAGGTATCCAATTTCTGTAATTATCACACTCTCTTTGTATACATATATAGTAAGGATATGAGTCAAGTGTTAACCGCAATTACAAGAGTAGAGTCACAATGTCACCCACGGTTCTAGTCTAAGAGACTCTCCTACGAACCCGACCCTCAACACTAGGGAATAAACCATTTCTTGCATCCAATTCACTGTCTCTTTAGTTGTCATACTTAAGCACGTAGATGGAAGGCCAGTTGATGGAGGGCACAGGATTGTGTCATTTCTTCTCTCCCTCTCATTGGAACAAGGATCCTCTCGAGTGCCTTATTACTCAACGCATATTTTTGGTGTTGATCAGTGCATCCGTAAGGAGAAGTTGGAATTGTCTGCACTTGTTTTCCTGGGAGTACATCGGGGTGTGCCTTTTTTGAGTATCTATTATACTCTCTACATAGAGACTCTTAGCATTTACGATACAGAGCCCTTTTTTGGTGCAAGCCTAACTCCTGGTCCTAATAGCGGTGGTCCAAGTGGACACTTTGAAATGGTTGGGAGCGCTCACCTTTGGTGGAAGCTCTTTTGATAACTAACTTTATGGAATGAGAGCTTTTCTTTAACATTTCATTGCTTTGTAGTATTTTTGGCTAGATCCACTGCTTTTACCAAGAGTCGGTGTACACTGATCAACATTTTTTTATTTTATCACACCATGGAACATAGGTAAATGTCAAGATATAGTACAAGAATCATGTTCTCATACTGGCTAAAGATGCTGACACTCAGGTTTCATGAAGCTTTCGTTGATTTTATCCCATCCTCGAGCATCATCAAATCAAGTCCAAACTCAAATCCCTCATCCTAGTTTCTCAAGTGAAATTTCAACTGATCTCATCATAACTGCAATCGTGTATATGAGGTGCTGATCATATTCTTAAGGTAGAGACTAAGCATGCAATATTGCACACAAATCTTTCAAACTAGGGAAATGTGAATAATTAAGTCAAGGACCCTAATGACTAAGGCTAGTTAACTCAAAATCTCAAGACCTCATAAACCGAGTGTTCTTGAAGATCACTAGTCTTGTGTGAAAGTGATGGTGTCAGGGATTAAACCAACTTATTAGTTAGTTTTTTTTGTTTTGTTTTATTTTTTTTTCTTTTTGACAAACGAAGGAAAAGAATTTTTTTGTTAACTTGAAAAGATATGTAAAAATGAAAGGACACACATTTTTTTTAAAAAGTTTTTTTAAAAGCAAATAAGGGAAGAGAATCAAGTTTTTTTGAAATTTTTTTAAGAGATTTTTTTTGAAAAAGTTTTTTTAAGCAAATAAGGGAAGAAAATCAAGTTTCTTTTTGAATTTTTTGAAGAGATTTTATTTGAAAAAGTTTTTTACCCACCCCATAATTATTGTATAATATGTACAAAAATACATGAAAGTACGAGCCATGGGTAAAGTACATATGTAATATATACACACCCCCTATACTTAGCTTGTGCTATGTCCTCAGAGCACAAAAAGCGAGAAAAAAGACATAGCTCGTGCTAAGCGTAGGATGATTAAAATAATAAAAAGTATAGAAGTCGATCTGCCCCCCTATACTTAGGCTCTGGTTTGCCTAAGTGTAGAAGAAGAGCAAAAAAATGGGGGGACGAGGTCAAGAGGACAAATGAATGTGTATATACACATGGCGGGCATCGGTTCCCCCTATACTTAGGCTCTGGTGAGCCTAAGTATAGGACAAGAGTAAGTGTGAGAACTGATGTGATCTGAAGAATATACAAAGAAGGGAGAATGTAAAAGAGGAATGAATCTTCTAAGATGTTGAGTCTTGATGCTGAATCTTCATGAAGAGTAATATGATGTATCTGCTCGGTGCTCACTCTGCATGAAGTTGATGACCTCGACTTGGACTAACTGCTCTTTCGAATCTACAAAATGCTTCAATAGTTGTCAATTTACCACATGAGATTGTGCACCAACTGTGAGATCAGCTATCTCTACACTTCCATTCTCGTGCAATTTCTTAACAACAAAGGGACCCGTCCATTTAGATTTGAGCTTCCCATGGAACACCTTCAACCTAGTATTGAACAACCATACCTTTTGTCCAGGGACAAAGTCTTTGCACATAATGTGCTGATCATGCCATCTCTTTACTTTGTCCTTATAAATCAAACTGTTGTCATATGCCCTGTTGGACTTCCACGAGCTCGTTCAAGTTCAAGTCTCGACAAAAGCTTCCCTAGGTGACAACTCCAATTAATCTTCTTAATTGCCCATTCGGATTTATGAATCAATTCTGCGGGCAAATGGCATGGCTTGCCATAGATCATTCTAAATGGTGAAGTACCCAGTGGTGTCTTGTAGGCTATCATATAGTACCACAGAACTTGGTCCAAGAGTTGGGACCAGTTCTTCCTATCGAGACGGACCAATTTCTATAAAATACTCTTCACCTCTCTGTTCAAAACCTCTGTCATGTCGTTGGACTGTGGGTGGTAAGGACTAGTAACTCTATGCAAAAATCCATAGTCCTTAGCTAAAGATCTCATATCTCGGTGCACAAAGTGGCTACACCCATCAGATACCAAAACTTTTGGCACCTCGAATCTAGCAATAATATGGTCTCTCACAAACTTTCAAACAATCTTGTTTTCTGTGGTTCGGGTTGGGATTACCGTCACCTCTTATGCCCAGTTCCAGGTCCTGTTTCTGAAGAAGTTCTACCCGTTGAGTAGAACTAACATGATGAGGATGCGTATTACGAGTTTTTCTCAGTTACCCCATGAAGCCTTTTGTGATGCTTGGGAAAGATTCAAGGACATCATGCAGAAGTGTCCCTATCATGGACTAGATGACAATATCTTGGTCCAGTCGTTCATTACTGGTCTCAACCCTGAGATGCAAGGTTTAGTGAGCGCTGCATGTGGAGGCAATTATACATCACAAGGAGCGGATACCGTCTGGGAGGTATTCGAGCAGATGGATGAAACTAGCTGCTCATAGATGGCCAGCAGGGCCTATACAACGTCCCCCAGTTCACTCTCATTTGGAGGGGTAAAATCAGCTGTATTCGATCTTTCTCAGGACGTGATCCCTAGTATGGGACTCCTTGCAGACAAGCTTACAGTAGTTGAGAAGATCGATAGGAGGATTGATGAGTTAGACCGGAGCGTCTCCAAACTTCCAAAACAGATGGAGGAGTTGACTGAGAAGGTATCTAAGATAAGGATACCCGCCGTGACTACACCCTCTGCTCCCATATACCGAGTTCACCATGTTCAGGAGCAGTTGGTGTTAGGGAAACCCCAGTCGTGGGAGCAGGACCAATCCTAGTCCCACTCTTTCCAACAGCCACCTCCATTAGCAGAGACAGTTCAGGAGGAGCCTCCAACAGTTTTGGAGGTGAATGGGATATGGTATACTCAGGACCCTGTTAGGCAGGGAAGTACAGGAGACCGACAGACCTACCAGCGTCCCCCGACCTTTCACTACACCGCATTAACCTCCGCACCACTTCCTTCACGGTAGAGCCCTGGATTCCAGCCACCCCAGCAGCAGCGACAACAAGGCCACTATCATGCGGGCCATTATCAGGCGGGCCAGCAGGGCCCGCAATCTCAACAGATACCCTAGTAGTAGCAGAGGCAGTACCCTTGCCAGAAAGGCCAGTCTTCTCGTTCTTCTTCCAAGTCTTATCCCCTTCCTTCATCATCTGGACCCATGGATATTCAGCAGCAGATACTCGACGAGCTCCATTCCTATAGGAAGGAAATTCATGACTTATGAGTGGATGTCAACCGCTTGTCCATATGGCGAGACGAGCAGACTGCACCCTCTACCTCGATCCCAGCCCAAGTTCAGGCTAATCCCAATAGCCTGAACCGATCTAGTTCTCAGTAGCACTTTGGTCAGGTATACTATTAAGCATCTCCTAGATCTGAACATGATGTTCTTTTGTGTGACAAGGCTAATCATATGTCACTCAAGAGCAGAGGGACCGTGACTATACCTGACCGGGCAAGGAACACAAGGAGGGACATCTCTGGATATCTACCTAAGGAGTCTTCATAGGACGAGGAGGAGAGGCATCATATTTCGGATACCCATCAGCACCATTCTAGGATATCTACTCAGGGAACCGAGAGGAGAAGGAGAGAACGTATGCAACATCGACAACATGGATATTCTTCTGAGTCTACAGAGGACCTTGCATCTCCGGTTGTGGCAGATACCACTCCAGCTTCTACTCCACAACCTATAGTAGATAGTCTTTATTTTGAGTCCATGTTGCATCAAAAAGATTCTTATATGATGAACTCTATTTCAGTTAATGTCAAGAATGATCTTTCAGTTCATGATCCAGACTCTTCATCGTCTGTTTCTCTAGCTTCAATCCCTTTCCCCCTACTCTTACAGCATGAAAGCGCATAAAAAAGATTCAGAAAGATGACCCCGATATGGCACGGTTTTATAAATAAAACATCATTGTAAAAGTGCCATTTGATGAGTATGTGGCTAATCATCCTGCATTCCAAAAATACCTTAAGGTGAGATGCACACCTACTAGGGTTAGCAAGAAGAAAGATAACCGAAATATAAAGACACGTGTCTTATCAGTAGACACAACCTATTGTCTCAAGAATTAGACTTTGCCAAGGAAAAAGAGAGACATGGGTGCTCACTATATGGAGAGTTGTATTGACGACATTGCGTTTGCACGCACACTCTTAGATAACGGTTCTTCAATCAACTTACTTCTCGTAGCCTTATACCAGAAATTGGAGTTGGGACCACTTCACAAATCTAGAGCTTTACTCCAATTCACAGATCGTTCAATGAAGAGACCTAAGGGAGAAGTGAAGAATGTCGTTATCTCGATTGAGGGGCAGAACTATCAGGTTGACTTCACCGTCTTGGACATGGAGACCTCCAATCATTGGAGACAATCTTAGATCATTCTCGGACGACCCTTTCTTAGGATCCAAGCACATCTTTCGATTATGGTACGGGAATGATGAAGTTCCGTTCTCCAGGTGGAGAAGCGAACCTTGAGATGAAGCAAACCAAGTGTCAACGACTTGATTTAGAGAGTAGCACAGAGTACTCATTTTCAGAGGCAGATTACAGTATGATTAGCACAGCTGGGATTTGGGGACAGATTCCTTCAGGACATAGCAAGTCCCTTTCATCTGGAAAGGGCATAGTGGATGATGCAGTTTGCCAAGTGTTTTCTGTGAAGGATATGGTATTATCCTCAAGAGCATCATGAAAGCGTGAGCATCGTATCGAATATGATGTAGAATGACTAGTCGTACTAGTTGTTCTATGCAGCGAAATTTAAAAAATTTTCATGCGATGAAACTACAAGATCCAAGAACGATTCTCGAATCGTTTCATCTAGAACCACATCAAGTATAAAGGAGTACCAGTTGAAGCGTGGTTAATCGAGTCTCTATGAAAAGAGACCTCCTGTCTCAAGTCCGATCGTCGGAGAAGATGCTTGCGAGCGCGGGGATGAAACGCGTGATCCTCGCAATCCAACAAGATGATCCAAGCACAGTGAACTCCCTATCTCGTAGTACGAGATCGAACGTCTTCTTCATGAGCATAGCACTCCAAGAAGACAGAGAACCGAAGAACGTCAAAGCGGCGACGCGATGGCGAAGGCGTCGACGACTTTGTCC
Organism: Ottelia alismoides; assembly: GCA_037367405.1. Classification (NCBI taxonomy): domain Eukaryota; kingdom Viridiplantae; phylum Streptophyta; class Magnoliopsida; order Alismatales; family Hydrocharitaceae; genus Ottelia; species Ottelia alismoides. Next base: position 1,027,572 of record JAZKJV010011375.1, read on the forward strand.
TCTAGGGTTTGGTGGACGGCCACCAAGGAGAGGGAGAGAGAGTTGACGTGTGGGGAGTGAAGAGAGAGAGATGTGCTTCCAAAAGCATAGCCCTAGAGAGCATGGTATGCTTCTCTATTTATAGGGTTTTGGGATCCATGGATCTCAATCCATGGGATAAAAAAATCAATGGATGAGATTGATTTATGGTTAATCCAATGGTCATGATTGTTGTTTGTAAAAACAACAAATAATAATCTAATTTAAATCAAATATATTTGACATGTCAAATATAATTCAATCCTAAATTAGATCAGGCAATTAAGGAGAGATTAGCATGGGGATCACTCCCCATATGGAAAGGTGAGGACAACTACCACATTCCTCGTGAGAATTGGTAGCCGTCCATCATGTCCTCATGGTGGAGGCAATCTCATGTAATATCATGAGATTGCATATCTCCATGAATTTGAGATTGCATATCTCCATGAATTTGAGATTGCATATCTCCATGAATTTCTCCCATAATCTCCAAAAACTTTTGTTGTGATTTATTCTACAAATAATTCATAATTAATTTTGAGAATATTGCAATCTTACCATTGGAAATTTGTGAATCACATTCACAATCCAAAACAAAATATAATTTACATTTTAAATTAATTACACAATGTGTATCCAATACACATTAATAATTAACCAACAAATATAAATTACAATTAGCTCTCTCTAATACATTATAAATCACATTTATAATATATTATGAATAATTGGATATTGCCATCCACATTATTCTTATCCACAATAATTAAGTCACATTTAATTATATTGGATTATTTCAACACACATCAGGATAATTAAATCACATTTAATCATCAATTCTTTAATGCTTAGATCTATGGAAATATTCTTGAACCCTTTAAAGAAAAATGTGATTTCTCCCTAGATACTTCGAGATAAGGACAGGACGATTGTTCCACATATAGTGACTTGGATATTGAGATCACATCTCAAATCCAGATCTCATGGACCTCTCATAGATGCTTGATTAAATCAAGACCGTAAACCTAATCTTCTCATTGCATCTGAATCTCATTCAAATCAATGTCCAATGCACAGACTAAGATTAGGTCACTTCTCTATTGAGAGAAGTCACTAAAATCCAAACATGTTTCATCACCCCCTCGGAATGGAAGCGCCATGTTTATAGAATCGTTTATGATCACATCACCCTTAGGTATTCCTAACACCTGTACATCCTACATACTGGAAGACCTATGATCATCCTGAAGATATAGATCACTTTTACACTGTCATATTCAGGGTTTGATCATTAAGTTTCTCAATCTTGGTCATTTGGAATTGGTATAGATCATATGCTTTCCCAAAGCATATATCTTACCTTCAAATTCATGTCATGCTTCCAAAGCATGACAACCATGCATGGAATTTGATCAGTCCCAATATCTCATGAGTGAGCTCATGTCTCCCGGATCACAAGTGAACCTGTATGATCCCTTTGAGAGATCGTATTACTCATATGTCCTAAAATGCACATATCTCGTCGGTGTATAGACCTGGGTTAGGTCATCAACCTATTGGTCTGCCATATGTACACACTCAGACATATAGCAACACATCTATCTCTGGACATGGTTCACTGCATCATGGTAGCTCTATAAGAGATGATGTATTCAAAATGTTTGAATACCTACCTGAATAATATTTTAAGAGTTTAGATGGATGTAGATACGATGAGTATCATCATTCTATTGTCTATACTCTAGTCATTCATGAAGCTTCATATTGTATGAATTTAATGCATGTATAAATGTTGAAATGCTCTTACATTGAAATCTTTTGAATTTAACATAAGGGATCCTTAGACATAAGCAATGGTTGTTTATAGATAAAGGGAGTGCCACGAGAGCCATATCTCGAGAGAAGAAACCCAGATGGATATAGAAGAGCAAGCACATGAAAAGGAAATAACACATCATTCAGAAGATTCGAAAGCGTGGTGACTTCATCATCACAAAGGTGGTCTCTACCAATAATGTTGTCAATCCCCTTACCAAACCTCTATCCCAAAAGTTTTTTCACCAGCATGTAATGAGCATAGATTTTAAAGATTGTACAAGAATGGTTCTGGGACTAGTGGTATATTGTAGACATGTGAGCACCGAGAAAAGCATATCTACAATAAATGTTATTGTAATCTTTTATATACATAAAAGTTATTTATTTAATTCTCTCCTTATCTTGAGATTAAATGAATGAATTCACTTATAAAGTATACATTTAGTGTTATGTACCATGTCCATCTTAGTAGTCATGTAGTTGTTGATTCAATGGTTGAATCATACAGGATAGTGCTTGGACGATATGAAAAGAGTTAAATTGAGGACTCATCAAGCATGTTAAATGATTATTGAGAAAGGATCTCCAGCCTGAGAAGGAGATGGTAATACCTTTCTAAATGCCGATATTTGACTGACTCTTGATGTATGTCCTCTGCTTAGGAAAAGAAATTTGGAGATGTCAGATAAGTTAGGTCAAAGAGTTGTCTTAACGAGATCAAGATGCCCAAGACTAATGTCATATGAAGTCACGATATAGGCCCACATCCTATGATCAACGACATATGTATTACTATATGTATGTACATTATCCAGACCATTAGGTTGAGGACCTAATAAAGCACTATACACCGACACACTCGTGTCTGTATAATGACATATGAGTAATACAATCTCTCAAAGTGATCATATATGTTCACTACATAATTGAAAGACATGATCACAATCACGAGGTATTGGGATCGATCAAATTCTATGCATGGTCATCTTGATTTTAAAGCATAACAAGAATTTGTAGGTATGATATATGATTTTGGAAGGCATATGAACAATCTAACTCCCAATGACTGAATGAGAAACTTAATGATAAAACCTTGAAAAGGACAGTTTAAATATGATCTAAAACATTAGGTTTATTCTAGGTCTTCTTATATGCAAGACATATGGGTATTAGGAATACTCGAGGGTGATGCGATCGTAAAAGATGGTATAACCATGACACTTCCATTCCGAGGGAGTGATGAAACAGATTTGGATTTTAGTGACTCCTCTCAGTAGATTAGTAGTATGATCAGTCCAAATGTCAGACATTGATATGAAATATGATTCAAACACAACGAGAAGATTAGACTTATGGTTTGATCGAATCAAGCATCTATTAGAGGTCCTCTAGATCTGGATAAGAGTTATGATCTCAATATTCTAATCACCATGCTTGGCATGTACAATCGTCATGTCATTATCTCAAATTATCCACATTATTCTCGAAAGAGTTCTAGAATATTTTTATTATTGATAATATGTCTGAGCATGGGGAAAACTGATGATTAAATGTGACTAAATTATCATGAATAATATGAATATAATTCATATTATTTGGACACTTGAGAATAGTCTCCTATGATAATTAAATATGACTTAATTATCAAAGATATGATTAATTTTGATATCACTATCCATAACAATCATTAATATAATAAATGTGATTTATAATATGTTGGAGAGATATAATTGTAATTGGGATTTATGAATTAAATGTTCATGTGATTTTTATTCACATTGTACAATTAATTGCAAATGCAATTTACATTTTATATTGGGTGGTTGAATTTGATTCATAATTGTCAATGCCATGATTGAAAATTATCACAAAATAATTTATAATTCAGTTGGTAAATAATTATGGAATAAAAGTATTTGCACAGGTGGAATATTTGGTGAGATACGAGATCTCACAAAATTGGAATCATAAAGACACCTTCCCATTATAGAAAGTGGACAACCACAATTGAGTCCTAATACAATGTGGTTGTCCACTCTATGTTAGAACGGAGACTTTCAGTCTTTCTATTCATTTCAAATATTGATTGATTTAATTCAAATTAAATTATATTGAAGATTTTTCAATATATATAATTTCTTTTAAATTAATTGTTCATGTCCATTGGAATAGGAGTGCATCTCTACCATCCAAATTGTTATGAAAGAAAGGCCAGTCCTTGCTCTTTCTCTAGAAACAAAAGAAGGCAATAAATAACTATCCCTCAACCTCTCATACATGTCTAAGTTCTCTTCTCCCAAACCCTAAGTGGTTGTCCACTATGTAGTTGTTGAGAGCATCGTCGTCGTGTTGTCATTGTGATGCTCGAATGGACTACTCCTGGGTCTCCACCTTCTTAGGTGCTTCATGCTCGTGAGGAAGACCATAGATTTTGTAAGATGGACTTAGGTGCTTCCACACTTGGATCTTTAACTCGAACTGTGAGAAGGATGCATCTCATCCATGAGCTTACGTGTGCATCTTTCATCGAATCAGACTTGAGACAAGAGGTCTTCGTTTAGACATATGCGATCACAAACACACTTCAAGCGATAATCCTTTGGCTTGTTTGTGATATAAATGAAACGATATGAAAACGGTTCTCATATCATGTTTTTCATCTTGTTTAATAATTCAATTTCTGCTTCCCCATGCAATTAGTGTGACTAGTCGCTCCTGATCGCATGTGATGCGATCTTCATGCTTCCATAATGCTCTAGGGTCTAAACCCTAGACTGTAATTAGAAATAAAAAAACATAGCTGAATACTGATATATAAAATAATAATATCACTATAGTAACAAGACTACCAACATAATTATGATCGATATCAGAAGAACTCGAGAGAGTTGAGGTGGTTGAAAGATGCTCTAATATCTTAATCCCTAAAAGTCATTGGCATTTCTTCATTTCTTCTGCATAATTAGCATTCATGCATGTTTTGATAAGAATGACATTTTATCACTTATTTTTGCACAAAATAAGAAGCCAAAAATCTCAACCAAAATGACCTATAAAATAGCCTAAACTTCCCTGATTTCTAACTAATTCATTCTAACTCCAAATAAGTTGAAACCACCTCCATTGTGTACTTATCAATAACAATAATAAATGAAAAATACAAAAACATCACTAGCATAAATAAGTGGATAAAAAACCCAAACCCTATTTCTAGTATTCCCAGACTAAAACTTTGATATCTTCCTCATCTAGTGTCTGATTTGATCCGACTCACTTTTTAACTAATGTAGATTCAAATACCTTCAAAACAAGACTAAGTTAAAGAGAATCGGAGCTCATATGTAAAAGTTGGGTTTCAGGCATCTTTTGTACATTTTGTATTTTAGCAGTTTTTGACCTATAATTTTATGTACATAATTAACCAATTTTATTTTATTTCTTTTTAATTTGTCTTCTTTGACGAAAGTTTTATTAAAATGCATAATAATCCAAATCGAAACTGAGCTTGAAATCAAAGAAACTAACTGAGTCTGAGTCCTCACTAACAGTATGTACAAAAATTATCTTTTTCGTATTTTATTTTATTTCTTTATTTTCTTAATTAACAAAAATCTAAAAATTAGATTAATGTGTAAATATTTATATTTGTATTTATCATATTTTTTTCCTGATTTTATCTGGTTTAAAAATGACAAAAAATTATAAAAAACAAAAATCAAGGTATTCAATGTACAAGGGATACCCCGGAAATATCCCTTTACACAAATGATCGATTTTGGTTTTGTTCTCTTCATGAAAATTGTACCTCACATCAAGAGGAGAAACCTTTGTGAAGAAAATTTTTAATCCAAGGTTATTTGCTATTTATACTGGATTTCTTTGTATTTATTTTTCGATTTTTGTGGAGCTGACAAGTGGCAGCTCCTAGAGCCGCCATGTGTCACCCATTTTTGGCCTTTTTATATTTTTATTTAGGTTTTTAAAAAATTAATAAAAATAATAAAAATAATAAAAATAATAACCTAATATGCCACATGGTAGAATCCTGATCGTCTGATCTCGGCCGATCAGACGACCATTGCTTCATCCCCTTCCTCAAGCCCTTCCCCCTTCCACAACTGGGTGGCACTGCCAGCCCTTGCAATCTCTACCACACCCCTCACAATTCTTGCCGCCATAGACCTTCCATCTCCAGGTATCCCATTCTCAGCGAAACCACCGTGATTTTTCATAACATCGCCATCTCCATCAGATCGATTACCAATCTCGTATCCTCTTTAATCCCAAATCGATTCTTGTCCTTTATCAACTACCAAATTATGCCCTCGTCATGATATCAATCGCCCAATCAATAAAACCTTCCATCACCGGCGGAAGACCCACCGCCAACAACTCCTATATAACTCCAAGCGCCACCCTCGTCTCCATCAGCTGATAAGCTACCTGTTGGAGGAGCGACGGTGACAATGCTGCTTCCTCTTCATTTCCCTCTGGCGAGGTCTGAGGTTCTCCCCTCATTGCAAAAAGTCTCCCAGGCCCTGCTCTGCTCCGAATTCAAGGTTTTCGAGCAAACACCAACTATCCTTCACCGACATCCGTCTACACTCCACCGCTCCACCTACTACCCCCACCAAACATTTCACCGCCTTCAGCACTAACGACGATCGACAATCATAACCTGATCGCCAATGGTCACCACTCCTTGTTACTCCACCCTAGATGGTCAGAGCCCCGCTAAAGGACCTGCGCACCCTCAACCACATAGGCTCCTCCACCTTTGCTCAGCTTCGTCACGTCGTCCCTCTACATCCTCCTGGAGCACCTCATGATTATCTCCTCCATATGTGCACATCGAAAACGTCTCTGCCCCAGTCACTCGTCGGAGCCATCTACCCACCACCGTTCACCCTGCGAGCCACTGAGCGTAAGGCCCGAGGCCCTCCCACGTGAGGAGCATGTGCAGGAGGGATGTTTGCAGAAGCGCCCTCCAGTTTGTCTCCTTCCAGAAAGCAACCCCCACCGACGTGATCTAAACATGAGGGTGGGGTAAATAGTTGGAGCCCCCTGAGTGTTTCTCAAATTACCAGAAAACCCTCGCCGACGTAGGCATGTGACTGCTTGGGATTTTTGCAAACATACACCTAGGGGTATAGGTATTTACAATATAACCCTATTCTGCATTTTCTTTATTACTTATTTATTGTAATTTACATTAAAAACCTTGTGATCCCCTTTTATTTTGAACCTCTACATCGCATCATTTTATTTATCAAAAAATATGTGATGTTCTTCAATTAATTCTCTAAATTATGGCATGATTGTGATATTTTAACGATATGTGGTTATTTAATAATAAATGTTCTTGTGAAAATTGACCTATTTTACCCAACATGTGCTCAAAAATTCATAAGTAATTAACCATTGTTCTATCACAGATTGTAGATTTGGTTTATTACATCATGCCTAAAAAAATTTGCATTTGCATGAATATTTTGCCCTGTAAAAATCATTTGCCCATTTCAATCTTTAATTTGTAATAGGTACTTTATCTTATCTTTTGAGGTTTAGGATTTTTCTGAGATCCATCACCTTGTGATAGATCTTGGTTAATTTTATCCTTTAAAAATCGATAGGTTTACTATTTATTATAATTAATTATTGAAATTCATTGTGTTCTCATTGATAAATTCGTAACATATTTATTTTGCATATAAAAATTCTAAACAAATTATAGTGCATTCATTTCATCATAATTAACATCTCGGCCATATTTTTAGGACATTGCTTGATTGATCTTACATTTTTGTCCCTAAAACTGCCCCCATTTGCATATTGCATCCCAAATTTGCATAAAAAATACCAAAAAAATATCGACTCGACATCAAGCATGAACTTTGATAGACAAATTTTTAGGTTGTTCCTTTGCCTCCTTGAGTTCTACCTTGGGACTTGCCCAAATGATAAAAAACCATATGATTGAAAATTGAATTAATTAATTGTGGTTATTTATTGAATGATTCCGATTGGCCTCCTACAATGAAACGACATTCATTTAAATGCTTAATAATTCTCAATAATTAACTAGGGAATTTTTGGGTTTGTCAGTTGGGGTCGTTGCCGGGGAGGCAAACGACTTAGTTTTTTGTCTAATTTTTTTCGGTTTTCTTTGTTTGGGTAGTCTAACCCCCGAATATTTATTATAAATTCTCCATTTATTTTATTTTATTTTATTTCCAACATTTATTTCTTTTATTTTTTATTATTATTGTGTCACTCTATTACAATCTCTCTCCTTTTATTTTTGTGAGGTCCCGACATGCGTGGAGCTCTTTCTCACAAAACCAACACATCTTCACCGATGCTCAAAAAACTGTGATTAAATTAAGATTGAGTCGAGTCATGAGAGAGCGTACGGTTTGGATTTATTTTTCCGCAATTCTATTTTATGTAATTAATTGCTCATTTATTGCTGTGTCCGTTTGGACTCTCGCGTGTGTAACAAGACCTTGAACTTCTTCTGTGGTGTGCCATGGCATGTTTCACTCTCCACTGAGGGTGGGGGCTGACTTGAGTGGCCCGTAGGCTAGACCCGCAGATATCACTATTAGAGATTTTAAGATTTATTGTTTATGCTCGTAGAATCTAATACCACACTGCAAATTAATTGAGACGCACATTAGATCGTTCAAATTAGTAAAAAATTTAATTCTTGTCGGCTAATAGAACTTTCTGCTAGGTGCAGTTTTTATCGGCTTGCATTTATATAGATTAATTTTTCAATTCCTGTATTCCATACCACATGGAAATTGGGAGAAATCACTATAAGTCTTCTATCTGAGCGTACATCATTGTTTCACGTGAATCGGCTTTTTCTTAATTTCTCCTTCCTATTTTGTCATATAATTTTAAAATTGGGATTGAACAATAGACATATATTTGTGCTCGCATAATTTTTCAGAGATCGCCTAATTAAAATTGGGTCTGCTAACTGTAGCCGACTAAATTAACTCATAAAATCAAGAATTTTTACGGGAGAGCAACCCTTACCTTGTATGCATTTATTTTTCTGAGTGAGTGAGAGATGACACTTATGGCTAGAGCCCAACTCTAAATTTTCATATTGACCACCGACTCTATAAAAAAATTAGCTACTTCTCAGTCAGGAATACGAGTAGCCGGTAAGTAGTCTAAAATTTTTTAGCAGAGTGGGTGGTTCAAAGGATACTACGTAAGCCTCCATCCTTAAGTAACACTGGTAGTTGTTTTACGGTCCGTACTTACACCCATACTGGTTGAAAGTAGGTGCAACTAGTCGTAAGAATTCGGGCCAGTCTTTACGAAAATTTTCAGCACCTAACAACTCGCTAATTACTTTCTAAGATTGATTTATCACCAAATAAAATTGAAAAGATAATTGTTGAACTCTTGCGGCTTCATTATGTGAGTTGGTGAACCTGGGGTTTGATTTGTGTTTGTATTGGTGTGCGTGAACCCATCTCGAATATCAAAAACCACATATTTGTGCCATCACTCTCCTTAATAATTTTTTTAAGAATATCCCGTGCACTTGCACCGAGATCAACCATGTCAGATCATCATCATAAACCTCCTTCAAAAATTATGGGACTTTTGTCCGAGCACCCATCTGATATATACTTTGAAAATTAATTTGTCTTGGTTAGACCCAAAGCTTCAAAACCTCCTCCAACTAGACATCATCCAACTTCCACAGGAGAATCTCATCCACAAATAGATCCAACCCTCTCTACAAATATGACCTACTTTATGAATGACAATCCTTTGTATTCGGATCATACAAACAAACAACCGACTAGGGTCTCCATTTCTTCATATGTCAATCCTCTATATTCTGATCATACAATCCATCCTTCATATTCTATAAATGTCAATCCATCATTCATGGGAGATTAACCACATGATGAATCCGATCAAATTTAACTTTCCTTCACATCTTCCACCTTCCCCACCATTGAAAAAAAATGAGCAACTACCATCTTGGATTGACCCACTACTCGTCAAAACTCATGAATCATCTGAAATCAAATTGCTTTTGAGATGAATGACCAACTGAGGAAACAACTCCAACTAACTTCAATCCCTCCTCACTATATTATTGGAATATATCAATAATTCACAAATCCACAACTAGATTTGACCATTGGGAATAAACTGGAGGTCCGAACATAACAAGAGGATTGGCTCGCACCTCATAATCTTCCATCTTGGGTTAATCGTGACAATGCCACCTTCATACATATCCCTCATATAGAGGAATGGACTCATGATATTGACACACATAATCCCTGTATGTTGACTCCCCAGTTTAAGGGTCCGAGCAATCATTACCAAAGGAATGGACTCTACACAAACCAACTATACCTACTTGAATCATGGCATGCTGTGTATAAGTCCTACAAATTCCCGCAATATCCATCCACTGAGCATACTCCTTCCATAACTTATGAGGAGAAATTTCAGAAAATAATGATCATATATTGGATATTCCAAGAGACTTTTCTCTTAGCTCATACCAAAAAAAATGGAAGATGAAATTACTTACTCTCAAAAACAAGAACGCACACCGACTGCTCCCATGATTGATCATAAATATATTTTTGAGGATCAAATTTTGAGGACAAGTAAGAGATATGAACTAATGGAGGAAAATTTAGAAATTTCACTAATTGAGTAATTTCATTTTATGGAAACTTGGGAATGAAAGTGGAGGATTAAATGATTGTATATAATGTTGATCGTGAGGATATTCAGATACCCGTAAACTCTAGGGATGATTCTATCAGTGGCACTTCTACATATTACTACCCTAGGGATAAATCTAGTCCTACTTCTAACTCTAACTCGGCCTATCAAAACCCCTCATCATCTATGGAAAACAACACATCTACAACCACACCGAAAATACCCAACAATTGGAATATTTAAAACACCCAAGAAATAAAAATTTTAGAAAAATACATAAAAATTGAAATTCAAGATGATCTGAAGAATTTGGATCCTGGGGTACGGGAAGCACTTGAGAAAAGATTTATTTTTAAACTTCCCTTAATACAGACCATCGAACACTTCCCTGACCTTAAAAGATTTGTAGCAAACAAATTGATCGTGAAAAAGTCGGGAAGGATAAGAACTAAGACCGAAAGACATATCTTGTCAATGGCCACCTCCTTGGTGTTGTGGAGAAAAACCAAGAGCCGTATAGTAAAGCAGTTACTCAGATTTGATTGTGCAATCAAAGACACCCTATTTACCCATGCTCGAATCGATGACGACTCACCATTCAATATCCTTCTAACCTATGTATTCGATAAACTCAAGCTCGGACCTATCAGGAAGATACGAGAGATCGTTCAACTGGTTGATTGATTGATAGAGAGGCCGAGAGGAACAATTTCCATCATCATTCCAAGGTGCTCCACTCAAATTAGACTTCACGATCAGTGATATTGAGCATCAAGGAGAATTCACCCAGTCTTCGATATTTCTCGAAAAGCCATTCTTGGCATTGACTAAGGCAATTATTGAGAGCGAGACTCGGGCAATCAATTTTACATCAATGGGAGTACTTTGATCTCAATAAGTCTTTGAGGAACCATGATATACTGAGGTGACCCATGAACCCGTCAATATATGTAACCACCAACGATAGAAGATCCCAACCCTGTTGCTACGCCAGAGATAGCGGTTGTTGATGAGAGTATTCGTTTAGAGACTCTCCCCACTATTCCATTTCCCGTTGCTCTGGGGAAATGTTTCTTATATAATCTTGAGACGTATGCATGGGCTCACCATGAGGAAACCTTCTCTAACTACCTTGACCAAATCAATCCAACTTAGAAGTGCACCAACATTAAGAAAACTAAGAACAAATACACATGATAAGCACCGACCAAGGAGAAAAACTTCAATGGTTATTCATTTGAAGACTCAAGTGTCAACACCTCACTCCTAGGACCAGCACCTTTACAGACAACATGAAACAAAATGGATGCTCCTTCATCTAAAAAGAAAGTCACCTTCAACCTTCCGGAAGAGGAATTATCTGATGATCACTCATCAGTTCCGGAAGGGTAATCTACATGAGTGAGTTCTGTTCGGCAGTTCTAAAGCCATATCTTCGCAAGGATCCAAATTTTGATTCCTGTTGGACGATTCTAGTTCCTCACGATTATTCATCCAAAGCTAATTCTCCTGGTCTCATTATATACACTGGAATAATTTCTTATGAGTTGACTGAGACTGTGCTTCAGAGTATTCATCATCCAAGGATGAATCATTTGATCCAAAAAAGAATAAATTATGAGAAAACAGTTGAAGTAATTAAGGAACAAGAATATCTGGAGTGCTTTCATTTTCAAATACTATTCCTCTGAGGATAACTTCGATGAGGGTTATCTTTCATCCGATTCATAAGCTTCATCTACTCTCCAGTATGATTTCTTCAAGGATAACACTGATAATGGATGGGAATCATATGCTTCATCACCTTCTTATCATTATGATCTCCCACTATAGGCTCATAAAAAGATCAGCTGAAATCCACCTTAATCATCGGCTACCCTCCCTCCCTCCCGACCCCATCGGTCTCGTTGTACATCTTCTTCCTCTACTTAGGCCAAGGCCTAAGTATAGGGGGGGGGGGGACCGATGCCATATGTATATACCATTCTTCTAATAAAACTCCTTCTCATGATCACTTCATTTCCACCCTTCTTCCATACTTAGGCTAACCAAATCCTATGTATAGGGGGAACCAATTTCCTCCTATATATACTCTCCTCATTCACATATCCAGACCACCTCATTTTTCGCTCTTCTTCTATATTTAGTCTGTTCACAGCCTAAGTATAGGGGGACGGGCCGACTTCTATTATTATATTTCTTTTTCACTCTCTTATGCTTAGCCCGAGCCATGTCTTCTCTACGCTTCTTGTGCTCTGAGGACATAACACTCGGTAAATATAGAGGGGTGTGTATATATACTTTGTATATATATATATATATTTTACCCATAGCTCATACTTTCACCTAAGTCTATATGTATTTATATGAGTAACTAACTTATTAAAAAACTTTTGCTACTAACACTGACTGTGTCCAACCATTTTTTTTGAAAAAATGGATTCTTTTTCTTTTTCCATAAAAAACAAAAATCCTTGCATCAAAAAATCACAAAAATATGTGTCTGCATTTTCACGCTCCTGCACTTCATCCGGCATTACACGCATTTGCATTTGTAAAATGTCCTTGGGTTCTGAACCGAGTTATGAGCAGAAACCGAGAGTTGTCTGGACTTGACATTAATCTACCTAATTTTTAGAGGAGCTTCATCGTGAAATAGGATTTTAGAAGCTTTAGGTCTATGACTTAATTCTTCAAGTTCCGCATGACAATGTTCAACGTTTGACTCTTAGTGTCTAACCTGGTCCCTACATTCCAGGTACGACTCTGGAATAGGGAATTAATTTTACTCTCGCACTACGCACTTAGCTCAACTCATACGGGGTGTTGGAAGACTGTGTGAGTTTCTTTTCTGGTAGCGTGGAAATTTAAAGATCGGAGTATGGGTTGAAATGAAGCTTCGGAAAAGAGATGGATGACTGGGCACAATTTTTTCTAAGACCCCAAAAAATGTATGGAAAAAATGATTCCATATCCGTAGGGGCACAACAAGATCCAAGCAGAGCTACCAAAAATACAAATACAAAGAAGCCTACTACCAAATGAATATTTGACCAAAAAGGTCCAAGTTCAAGAAAACCTGCTGATCATGGTGGAGACTCGGTTACACTTGCCAGCTTCACAATGAGAGGTGACTACATGGTCACCCTCCATTTCTTTTCTCCTTCTTCTAATTTCCCCCTTATTCGATTATGAACACAACGTGACAGACCTTATAAGAAAATACTTGCTTCCCCGAGGACGAGTTATTGGAGATGAGGTCTGCATGGTAGTCTGGAATTCTGGATGGGAAGAAATAAAACCTTTCACACACATGAGTCGACTATTCAATGTTCATAGGGTATGCTTTGGGAGGAGTATTGATATAAGATGACTTCTGATCTGAAACTGTGATAATGATGTATAGAACTTGGAGGCTATTGATTTTAAAATTCTATGTCTTACAGAAGTTCCCCCACACTAATAATCCAAAGGTTAGGTCTAGTTCCATTTCACCTTCAGCTCAAGATAATGATATGGAACCTAATCTCATTACATTTCTTATGATGTAGGGGACGAGATTGATTTAAGTATTGGGGATGGTGAATATCAGATTCATCTCTAAAAGTGATTAATCAAGCTCTAATCCCTAAATATCATTGCCATTTCTTCATTTATTCTGCATAATTTGCATTCATGCATGTTTTGATAAGAATGACATTTTATCACTTATTTTCACACAAATTAAGAAGCCAAAAATCTCTGTCAAAATGACCTGCAAAATAGCTTCACTTCCCTGATTTTTAATTAATTCATTCTAACTCCAAGTAACGTGAAACTTCATCCATTGTGTACATATCACTAACAAGAAGAAATGAAAAATAAAAAAAATCACTAGCCTAAATAAGTGGACCAAAAACCCAAATCCTAGTTCTAGGATTCTCGGACTAACACTTTGATATCTTCCTCATTCAGTGCCCAATTTGATCCTACTCACTTTTGAACTAATGTCATTCAAATACCTTCGAAACAATATCAAGTTCAAGTGAATTAGAGCTCATATGTAAAAATTGGATTTTGGGCCACTTTTGTACATTTTGTATTTCAACGGTTTTTGATCTATAATTTTATATTCAAATTAAACCATTTTATTTTATTTATTTTTCATTTCTTCTTTGATAAAAGTTTTATTAAAATGCGTAAAAATTCAAACCAAACTCAGCTTGAAATCAAAGAAACTACTTGAGTCTGAGTCTCCACTAATAGTCTTTAAAAAAATATCTTTTTCATATTTTATCTTATTTCTTTTTTTCTTAATTAATAAAAATCCAAAAAAATAGATTAATGTGTAAATATTTATTTTTATTTTATCATATTTTTCTTTATTTTTATCTTATTTTAAAATGACAAAAAAATTATAAAACCCAAAAATTGAGGTACTCTAAGTACATGGGATAACCCAAAAATATCACTTTACACAAATGATCGATTTTGGATTTGGTCGTTTCATGAAAGTTGTAGATCTTATCGAGACGAGCAACTTTCGTGAAGAAAATATTTCAATCCAAGGTCGTTTGCTATTTATTCTAGAATTCTTTGTATTTATTTTTTGATTTTTGTGTGGCTGACACGTGGCACCTCCTAGAGCCACCATGTGTCTCCCATTTTTAGCCTTTTATATATTTATTTTCGTTTTTAAAAAAAATAAAAAAGCAATATTCCACGTGGCAGAATCCTAGCCATCCGATCTTGGCCGATCGGATGGCCATTGCATCATCCCCTTCCTCAAACCTTTCCCCCTTCCACATATAGGCGACACCGCCATCCCCTGCGATCTCCGCCATACCCCGCATGATTCTTGTCGTCGTCGGCCTTTCATCTTCAAGTATCCCATTCTCAGCCAAACCACCGTGATTTTTCACAATGCCGCCATCTCCATCAGATCAATTACCGATCTCGTATCCCCTTCAATCCCAAATTGATTCTCGTCCCTTATAAACTTCCTAAATTAGCCCTCGTCACAAATTCGATCCCCAATCAATCAAACCTTCCATCACGGTGGAAGACCCACCACCATCACCTCCTATCTAACTCCTAGCGCCACCCTCGTCTCCATCATCCGTCGATAAGCTACCTGTTGGAGGAGCGGTGGTGACAACACCTCTTCCTCTTCATTTCCCTCCAGCGAGGTCCGAGGTTCTCCCCTCGTCGCAGAAAGCCTCCTTGGCCCTACTCTGCTCTGGTTTCAAGGTTGTCGAGTCACCACCAACTATCCTACACCGACGTTTGTCTACGCTCCACCACTTCACCTACTATCCCCACCAAACGTTCCACCTTCACCACCTTCAGCACCAACGAGGATCAACAACCACCGCTAGATTGCCAACGCCCGCCACTCCTCGTTGCTCCACCCTAGACAGCCGGAGCCCCGTGTAAGGACATGCGTACTCCCAGCCACAGAGGCTCCTCATCCATTGCTCTGCTTTATCACGTCATCCCTCCGCCTCCTCCATGAGCACCTCCCGCAGTAGCTCCTCCACACGTGCACTTCGACAACGCCTCTGCCCCCAGTCATTTGCTGGAGCCATCCACCCTCCATCATTTTCCCTACGAGCCACCGGGCATGAGGCCTGAGGCCCTCCCACATGAGGAGCACGTGCGGGAGGGATCTTTGCAGAAGCCCCTCTCTAGTTGTGTCTCCTTCCAAAAAGCAACCCCTGCCCCTACGATCTGCATATGCGGGTGGGGTAATTACTTGGAGCCCCCTGAGCGTTTCTTAAATTACCACAGAACCCCTGCCATCCAAGGGTCACGTGCCTGACACGTCACTGCTTGGGATTTTTGCAGATATACCCTTAAGGGTATAGGTATTTACAATTTAACCCATATTCTGTATTTTCTTTATTACTTATTTATTGTAATTTGCAGTAATACCCATGTGTTCCCCTTTTATTTTGAACCTCTACATTGTATCATTTTATTTTCAATTAATTCTCTGCATTATGGCATGCTTTTTATATATTTATGATATGTGGTTAATTAATAATTATTTTTCTTGCGAAAGTTGACCTATATTATCCAATCTATGCTAGAAAATTAATAAGTAATTAACCATTGCTCTGAAACTTGCTAAGAGTTTATGAATTGTATAATTGGTTGTTTGTTACATCTTGACCTAGAAGATTTGCATTTGCATGCACATTTTGCCCTGTAAAAATCATTTTTCCCATTTCAATCTTTAATTTTTAATAGGTATTAAATCATGTTTTTTAGGTTTAGGATTTTTCTGAGATCCACTACCTAGTGATAGATCATGGATAATTTTATATCTTGAAAATAAATAGGTTTATTATTTATTATAATTAATAATTGAAATTCATTGTGTTTGCATTGATAAATTCATAGCATATTAATTTTGCATCCAAAAATTCTAAAAATATTGTAGTGCATTCATTTCATCATAACATCTCGACCAAGTTTCATATTTTTCGAACATTGTTTGATTTTTTTACATTTTAGTACCTAAAATTGGCCACATTTGCATATTACATCCCAAATTTGCATCCAAATTACCAAAAATACCGACTCGAAAATGATGCATGAACTTTGATAGGCAATTTTTTGGGTTGTTCCTTTGCCTCATTGAGTTTGACCTTGGGACTTGCCCAAGTAAAATAAATAAAAACCACACAATTGAAAATTGAATTAATTAATTGTGGTTATTTCTTAACAGATTCTGATTGCCCGCCTACAACAACTTGACATTAATTTAGATGCTCGATAATTCCACATAATTAACTATGTAATTTTTAGGTTTGTCAAGGCCCTAAACAAGATTCAAGTAAAAGGCCTCCAAAGAAGAAATAAGAGGAAGAAGAACACCCCTAGGACCCGATGAGAATGGTATTAGCCAAATTAGTTGCATCTGAGCAACAACATGCATTACTCATAGCTCAGTTAGGACATCTCAATGTTGGAATTGAACCACAAATGTATGCGGCATATAACCCTGGGCAATATAGAATTAGGAACTACTTGAGTCCGGACGAGCCTGATGTTGATTATGAGTTAAAGCCGCAGTTTTTAAACTTGTTGTCGTATTTTGATGGGAATACTTTTGAGGAGCCATATGCATTACTAAGGGATTTTGAGCTCCTCTGTGCCAACCTTAGACATCCCATGATTAGTCAGGATTATATTAGGCTTACAACCCTTCCATTTGCCTTGGGTGGCAAAGCCGACTACTGGGAGAAAAATCTAGGAGTTACATTCACCAATTATGCCTATTTCAAGGACCTATTTCTGAAGAAGTTCTACCCCTTGAGTAGGACTAAAATGATGAGGACGTGCATTACGAGTTTTTTCCAATTACCCCATGAAGCCTTCTATGATGCGTGGGAAAGATTAATGGACATCCTGCAAAAGTGTCCCTGTCATAATCTAGATGACAACATCTTGGTCCAGTCGTTCTTCATTGGTATCAACCCTGATATGCAAGGTTTAGTGAGCACTGCCTATGGTGGTAGCTATACATCACGAGGATCAGATACTTTCTGGAAGGTATTTGACAAGGTGGCTGAAGCCAACCGCTCACAGATGGCAAGCAGGGCTTATACATCGTCCCCCAGTTCACTCTCATTTGGAGGGGTAAAATCAATTGTAGTCGATCTCTCTCAAGACGTGATCCCTACCATGGGACTCCTTGTAGACAAGCTTACAATAGTCGATAAGATTGACAGGAGGATTGATGAGTTAGACCAGAGAATCTCCAAACTTCCAAAACAGATGGAGGAGTTGACTAAGAAGGTATCTAAGATAAGGATACCCATCGTAACTACACCCACTGCTCCCGTATATTGATTTCACCATGTTCAGGAGCAGTTGGTGTCAGGCAACCCCAGACGTGGGAGCAGCTTTGGTAAAAGTAGTGGAGCTATCCAACAAGCAAAGCAAAGAAAAAAATATCAATGTTAAAAGAAAACCACTCACCATACAAAGTCAAATATCTAAGAGCTCCCACCAAAGACGAGCGCTCCCAACCATTTCAAAGTGTCAACTTGGACCACTGCTATTAGGAGCACGAGTCGGGCTAGCACCAAAAAAGGGCCCTGCATTGTAAATGCTACAAGCTTGCATGTAGAAGGTATATTAGATACTCAAAAAAGGAACGTCCCAGTGTACTCACAGCAAAACAAGTGCAGATGACTCCAACTTCTCTTGACGGATACATTGATCAACAAACAAAAAAAATACATGTGCTAAGTTAATAAGGCACTCGAGAGGATCCTTGTTCCAATGTCAAGGAGAGAAGAAATGACACAATCCTATGCCCTCCATCAACTAGACTTCCATCTACACTTTTAAGTCTGACAACTAAAAGTGGATGTAAGAAATGGATGTAAGAAATTGATGTAAGAAAGGTGGATTGGATGTAAGAAATGGTTTATTCCCTAATGTTGAGGGCCGGGTTCTTAGGAGAGTCTCTTGGACGAGAACCTTGGGTGATGTTGCGACTCCACTCTTGTAACTGTAGTCCATAATTAATGTCATATCCTTACTACATATGTATACAGAGAGAGTATGATGATTAGGGAAATTGGATACCTTTTGACTAGATCTTGGTTCAGGTTAGAATTTGAGGATCTCTAAAACAAAGAGTTCTTAAATGGATCAAGTCTTGTATTCACATGCACTGTTAGGGATTAATCCAACTTTTTCATTCTTTATTTGCTCGAGGACTAGCAAAGTTTAAGTATATGAGGGTAATGAATCCACGATTCATCATCTCAAAATATTGGTCTTAGTAAAATCTCAAAGTCAAATCTCAAATAAATGTCCATAAAATCAATAAATTAACAAAATAACTCTTATAAATAATAAACACTATTTATTGTATAGTAGATTGTATTCAAAAAATAACAAGAAAACCCCGCTAAATAAAGGAGGTTTTCACTAGTAAATAGCCTAAAATTTCATGTATTTTTTACAATTTAATTTCAACTCCTTTTTAGCTAATTCTTTCCCTATCTTGTTCATAAAAATGCATAAAAAAATTCAAAATTATAAAATAAATTCCACCTCAAATAAATACTCCTACATCCCAAAAGGAAAATGTCATTAAGTCCAACTTCTCGGCCCAATTCCCAGTCCGTTTGAACTTCAAATTCACCGAAATCACTTTTAAAGTTCAAGTTAAAAAATTATTTATCCAATAAAAGTGGTTTTATTAAAATCGGAGTTCATTTGCAAAATTTAGGTTTTGGGACCTAGGTGTACATTGTATATAATGTCAATATTTTTCCTTTCTTCATTTTCCTTTTTCTTTTTCGTAATTACAAAAAAAATGCAAAAAAAAACATTTTGTATTGTATTTTATTCCTAGTATTTTATTGTATTTTTTGTTGTAAATATATTTTATTAAACGTACAAAAAAATTAAAATTACAAAAGTAAAAAAACATGCACATTTTGTTTGTCATCTATGTAAATTCTCCACTAATTTTCTTCTCCATATTTTATTGTATTTAAGTATACTACTTTATTTTATTGCTTATTTTTTATTTAATTTTCATTCTCTATAATAACTACCCCCTGAACTCCATAGTTCCACCATTTTTTTCTAATTTTTGATTCAACTCCACCATTTTATTAACCTCCCCTCCACCACTTTCCTAACTTCTTTTTTTTCTTTATATATACATCACGTCCTCCATATTTTGCACTTGATCCATCTTTTTGTAAGGAGAGCCTAGTTCTCGGAGTCGAATCGATGACAACAACGCAATCATGATCGAGCGACGACATCCCTCTCTCTGGTGAGATCCGTTGGCTTCTTGGCCAACATCGCGGCCGCATCCACATGTTGCTCGAGCTCATGGCTCACCGACAATTCGAGCAAGGATCGTGCTTCAAGTGAGCATACCATAGGTGATCGTTTCCATCGTAGGTAAATTTATTTTCATATTTGTCATCATTTGTATTTTTGCATTTTTTATCACCTCGCATTACCACCCACGTCCCTTAATTTATTTATTTCATATCATCACCAACACCACAACATAATCTCAACTTTTATCTTTATTCCCTGTTTACAAAAAAATAAAAAAAATTAAATAAAAAAATTGCATGACAATAGTAAAAACTTTTTAAAAAAATCAAAAAAAGGAAAAAAATGGAGCAGCAATCTGTCGTCGCTTCCTCTTTAACGACGGACATTGCCATCTGACAAGGCTACCACCACCAGCGGCGGTGCCACTGCCGCCAGTGGCCATCTCCTTGGTCGATCAACCCGAGCGGCAACCACCATGTGTTCTCCTCTTGTACACAGCCTCCACACAGCCCTATGCCGCACCTCAGCCGGTCGCGTCCCCGCTCCAGTCCGCCACTCGTCGCCTTCATCACAGCAGACACCCATCGCACAGCCCAATGCCGCCCACTCCACCGCCGCACGCTGCGACTCCTCGCTGCACCCCTACCTCCTCTTGTCGAAGAAGAAGGTTCTACTTTGTTCATTTTGTTATTGAAGAAAATGCATTTCAATTTTGTTAAGTTTATGTAATTACAAATACGTTCTTGTATATAGTTTGTGTTATTCAAGTTTATTTCTATATTGCACTGATAAACTTATATTTTCACGTTAATTCGGGCATCAATTTTGCATCAATTTATTCAAGGAAAAATAGCATGTTGCTGAGCAACTAATTGTCTACCATTTTCATATTTATTTGGATTTTTGTGAGATGCTGTGAATTAATTAAAATTATTCAAGTGAAATTTTGTATAATTTATCCACTTTGAGCCTCGAAATTCATACATAACTCACAGTTGCTCTAAATATTCTCAAAAAATCAGAAATGTTGCCTTGTAACATGATTTAATGACCATCCATTGCAGTCACTATGTTTCCATTAAAAATTCCATCAAAAATTCACATTTTGTCTAAAAATTCAAAAAAATATTGTAGCCTCATTGCATCATGTTTTATTTCTTGTAACATTTCATAATTTTTGCATTCCGTTTGTGTAAAAAATTGTAATAAACTCCATAAAAAGTGTGCATTTTTCATTGTTGCATTTCAACCCATAAAATTCAAAAAAAAGTGTCTTCCATTCATCACTGGATTAGGACTCTAGGAAAATTATTGCTAAATTGGACTTATTTCCTATTGAAATTAATTTGGCTAAGTTGTGCATTTTCTTAGTATCTTAATTTAGCTACATATTGCATTTCGCATTCATTTTGTATTAAAAAAATCTGCATTGGAAATCTAAACCTAAATTTCTAAATTAACTCGAAGTTGTTCTTTTGCCTCCCTGTGTTCGACCCCAGACTTTCCCAGGATATAAATTAAAGTCAAGTCCTCTTCATGGAGATTTTTCAATTCTGTTCTGAACGATTCATTAACTACCCGTATTACAACGAGTGTGAATTCCATCATGTACTCAATTATCGATCATGCCTCTTGAGCCTGGTCCTCTCGGTGCATGGCACTTGAGGGCTTGGGCTAATTGCAATAAAGACCCTTGAAGTTTTATTATTTACATATTGGTCCCTAGGCACATGCCTCACGTGCATCGTCTGGGTATTTTACAGGGAGGTCCTTGGTACTTATGGAAATTGCAGTTAGCCAGTACATAATAGGAAAATTACAGAAGGGCCCAGGTAGTTTTGCAAAATTGTAAATAGGTCCCTCCAGGGACCTATTTATGATTAATTATATTTTATTTCTCGTATTTTATTTACATTTAAGCCACTGCATTTCTTTCTTCATAAATTGAGCTTCGTTTATCCAAATTGCATGATTTTTAGTGTCGTTTTGATCCTTGTTTCTTCAACTATCTATGGCATGTTTAATTTTCTCATCTGACACCATTTTAAATATGAATGAATTTTTATGTTAGATGAGGTTCTTTCCTCTACATGTATTGCCATTAAGTTGATGGATGACTACCCATATTTTTATGCTCAAAACTACTCTGAATCTGAATCACATTTTCTACTCATTTTTCTCTATGGCATTCTTGTAATCCATTATCTACATGATTGTCCATTGTATTAATTCGGACCTTAAGCATTGCATTTCTTACAATTGCATGGAAAAATAACAAGAAAATTGCATGCATTATGTATTACCATTCTTCCACACTTTATCATACACATCTACACAAAGACCACATGCTCTTAATTGATAACAATTTGACAAAAAATAGAGTAGCTCGTGTCCTTGTGTTCGACCTTAGTAGTCTTGCCAAGTATAAATACTCCACAACATTCAAACGTTTGTGGTTTTTGCTGATCGAAATTCATCTCTTATACTACTATAATTCACGACTAATTAAGAGGCGGATTTCACGTTCATAAGTGTGCATGCAAGGGCATATGAGTCATACGATCTCTCAAAGGGATCATACATGTTCATTTACTAAACCGGAAGACATGAGCTCACTCATGAGATATTGGGAAGAACCAAATTCTGTGCACGGTCATGTCGCTTTGGAAGGTTGAGTGAATTTGTAGGATTAATATATACTTTTTGGAAAATATGTGATAAACACCTGGGTATGATATATGCTTTTGGAAAGTATATGATCGTTACCAACTCCCAAATAATCGAATGAGAAACTTAATGATAAAAACCCTGAACGAGACAATCTAAAAGAGATCTAAAACTTCGGGTTTGTTCTAGGTCTTCCAGTATGCATGATGTACAGGTATTAGGAATAACTTAGGGTGATGTGTTCATAAATGATTGTATAACCATGATGCTTCCATTCCGAGGGAGTGATGAAACAGGTCTAGATTTTACTGAGTCCTCTCGTAGAGAAGTGATCTGATCTTAGTCCAAATGTTGGACCTTGGTCTGAATGTGATTCAGATACAATGAGAATATTAGATCTACGACTTTGATTTCATCAAACATCTTGGAGGCCAGCGAGATCTGGATTTGAGATGTGATCTCAATACCCAAGTCAATATACGTGGAACAATACAATCGCCTGGTCCTTATCTCCAAGTATCCGTAGAGAAAGCGCTTTATCCTTCAAAGAGTTCAAGGATAATTTCATCGTTGATATATGTATTCAAGCACTGAGAAAATTGTTAATTAAATGTGATTTAATTATCATGTGAATAATATGAATCTGGTTCATATTATAAGGAGAGTTGTCTGAGATAATTAAATTTGATTTAATTGTCAAAGGTCTAAATAATGTGAATGTGATTCATATTTTTTAGGCACATGAGAATAGAGGTATAAGATTATTAAACATGAGAATTGAGATCCAAGATGAATGATATCAACGGTTTTTTTTGAGAGATTGTACATCTTCTTCATGAACGAAGCACATCGAAGGAGATGGAGATCCATGAGCAAGCAATCTGGTAGCATAACGACGATGCTGCGGTGAAGGTGACTCTCACAAGGGCTCCATGGTGGACGGGCACTATGAGAGGGGGAGAGAGGCTTGGCGTGTAGAGAATGAGACAAAGAGAGAGAGAGAGAGAGCAATTTTGGACATGTAACTTGAAGTGAAAGGGGTGCCTCTTCTTACATAGGTTTTTGGGTTCCTCGGATCTCAATCCATGGACAACACAATCAATGAATGAAATTTATTTGTATTTCTTTCAATGGATATGATCTTGTCGTAAAAACACAACAACAATTAATTTAATTTAATTTGTATTTGTAAATCAATATAAATTCATTTCAAATCAATTGTCTAGTCTTGGAGATAATGAGGAGACTAACCTCATCCATTAAAAAAAGGGGACGACCACTAACTATCTCATGAGATCTCTTATCTCATGAGATCTCATCATCTCATGATATCTCTAAGATATACAACAATTGTTGTAAATTATTTCATAAAAATAATTCCTAATTATCTTGTGAAATTTGCAATCATGCCATTATAAAAATGTGAATCACATTCACATCCTAAAATAAAATGTAAATTATATTTTTAATTAATCATACAATGTTAATCCAATTCACATCAATAATTAATTAACAAATATAAATCACAATATGCTCTCTCTAATATAATATAAATCAGATTTATAGTATACCTGATTAATATGGATAGTGCTATCCACATTATTCATATCCATGATAATTAATCAGAATTAATCATCTTGGATCTCTATTCTCATGTGCCTAAATAATTTGAATCACATTCACATTATTGACATCTTTGATAATCGAATCACATTTAATTATCTTAGAAATCTCTCTGTATAATATGAACCGAATTAATATTATTCATGATAATCGAATAACATTTAACTATAATTTTTCTCAATGCTTGGATATATAATATCAACAGTGAAATTACCCATGAACTCTTTCAAGGATAATGTGCTTTCTCCTTAGATACTTGGAGATAAGGACATGGAGATTGTATTGTTCCACGTATAGTGACTTGGACATTGAGATCATATCTCAAATCCAGATCTTGCAGACCTCTCATAGATATTTTATTAAATCAAAGCTGTAGATCTAATCTTCTCATTGTATCTGAATCACATTCAGATCAAGGTCCAACATTTGGACTAAGATCATATCACTTCTCTATGAGAGGAGTCATTAATTAATTATCATGAATCAACGTAATTTAATTTAATTTAATCAATTTTGATAAGAGGATAAAGAGAGAGAGAGAGAGAGAGAGAGAGAGAAAGAGTAAACCTCTAAAATGTGGGGGGCCACTTTTGAATAATTTAAGGGTGGTAGTCCACCACCCTTTAAGTTGCCTCCTTTTTCTCTATTTTACGTGAGAAATAATATACCATACATTACTCTTAAATGTTTGCAAAAAATTTTATTGCAAATATATTCAAAAATTATTTACAAATTAGTATGTGAATATTTCAATCAAGCCACTGAAAAATGTGAACCACATTCACAACTCAAAATAAAATGTATATATATTATCAATTAATTATCCACTGTGAATCCAATTCACATCAGTAATTAATCAACAAATATAAAACACAATATGCTCTCTCTTATATATTATAAACCACATTTATAATATTTTTGAATAATATGGATACTGATATACACATTATTCATATCCGTAATAATTAAATCACATTTAATCATCTTGTATTTCTATTACCATGTGCCCTAATAATCTGAATCACATTCACATTATTCACATCAATGATAATTCAATCACATTTAATTATCTTAGATAACTCTCCTTAGAATATGAACCAAATTCATGTTAATCATGATAATTAAATCACATTTAATTATCAATTTTCTCAATGTTTGGATATACATATCAATAACGAAATTATCCTTGAACTCTTTCAAGGATAACACACTTTCTCCGTGGATACTTGGAGATAAGGATAGGGCAATTATATTGTTCCACGTATAGTGACTTGGATATTGAGATCACATCTCAAATCCAGATCTTGTGGACGTCTCATAGATGTTTAATTAAAACAAAGCCGTAAATCTAGTCCTGTTACAGTATCTGAATAACATTCAGATCAAAGTCTAACATGTGGACTAATAACAGATCACTTCTCCATGAGAGGAGTCATTAATTAGTTATAATGAATCAACATAATTTAATTTAATCAATTTAGATAAGAGAATAAAGAGAGAGAGAGTCAACTCCTAAAATGTTGAGGACAACCACTTTTAAATAATTCAAGTGTGGCCATCCACCACCCATTAAGTTGGGTCCTTTTTCTCTATTTTATGTGAGATATAATATCTCATATAATACTCTTAAATATTTTCAACAACTTTTTTCACAACCCAAAATAAATATTTTATTTATTCAATTAATCATCCAATGTGAATCCAATTCATATCAATAATTAATAAACAAATATAAATCACAATATGCTCTCTCTTATACATTATAAACCACATTTATAATATATATGAATAATATGGATAATGCTATACACATTATTCATATCCATCAACACTACATAATAAGGACATGGTGACTATGTTCCACGTACAGTGACTTGGTTATTCAGATCTTATGGACCTCTCATAGATGCGTGATTAAATCAAGATCGCAAATCTAATCTTCTCATTGCATCTGAATCACATTCAGATCAATATCCAACATTGGGACAAGATCAGATCACTACTCTAATGAGAGGAATCACTAAAATCAAAACCTGTTTCATCACACCCTCAGAAGGAAGCGTCAGGGTTATACAATCGTTTATGATCACATTACCCTCAGGTATTTCTAATACATGTACATCCTGCATACTAGAAGAACAAGGATAAACCTGAAGTTTTAGATCTTTTTTTTATTGTCTCCTTCATGCTTTTATCACTATGTTTCTCATTCGATCATTGGGAGTTGGTATCGATCATATACTTTCCAAAAGCATATATCATACCCAGGTTTTAATCATATACTTTCCAAAAGTATATATCAAACCTACAAATTCAGTCAAGCTTTCAAAGCGAGATGACCGTGCATGGAATTTGATTCTTCCCAATATCTCATGAGTGAGCTCATGTCATTCGGTTTAACAATGAAACTATATGGTCCCATTGGGAGATCGTGTTACTCATAAGCCCTTGCATGCACACCAGCACACTGATTTATAGACCTTGATTGGATCATCAACCTATTGGTATGCCAAATGTACACACTTATACATATGGTCAACTTATTGGCCTGCCAAGTCGACCACTTTGTACTTAAGATGATAATGGGTTTTTCAGCCGAAGTTATACCTTAATAATAATCAAAACCATTTTAATTAATATTAAAAGGATATTTTCTAAACAAATTCCCAATCTTATTCAAGAACATGGTTGTTGAAAAGTGTATGATGTAATCAATTTGTGATCTAGATCATATCTAATTAATTATTGGTTAAGACAATGTAATTGAATGAAATAATTATAATTTTCACTTACTGCACAAATATTTATCAATAATTATTTCAAAAAATTTACCATTAATTTTTATAAAATTAATTGACAATCACGTGGTTCATGATCAAGTATGCAATTTCCAGCAGTGACCCCTACTTAGTGAAATTAGCATATCTCAATCAATTTAAACCCAAATTAAGCGACGAAAGTTTCAAAAGTTTACTAAATTGATTTCTAATAGAATCAAAGTAATAATCACACATTTATAGGCGTGTAAAAACTGTAATTAACTCCTTAATTATGTCATGATTCGCTACCCCTAAACAGTGGATATATGGTTATTAAAAATATCATAACATGAGTTATCGGATTCCAAATCATGCAAACTCAAATCCCACAATTTCCTTAATTAATGGAAAATATTATCCATTGATATTTTCGTGTTTAAACATTTCAAATAGGACCTGAATTTATAATAAAACAGGACTGCAAAATTTGAAATGCGATAGAATTCTCACAATCCCTCATGAACCCAAGTCTTCTTAGGTTTATGGATCGTATCCAAAACCTCCGACCTAAGGATCTGGTACCACTTGAAGGATATAGAAAGATCCTTAAGTGCATCACGGAAGCGTGAGGATCACATCAAATGCGGGAGCGACTAGTCGCATTAGTTGCTCTGGACATCAGAATTTAAAAAAATTAAAATGATGAAACCACATGATCCCAGAACATTTCTCAGACCATTGCATCTAAACCACAATAGATATTAAGGTTACCTATTGAAGCTTGATTGTGATCTAGTCTCTAAACAAAGAGACCTCCTTTCTCAAGCCCGATCCGTAGAGGAGACGCTTGTGAGCGCGTTGATGAGACGCGTCCTTCTCGCAATCCATGTTGATGATCCAAGCGGTGAATCTCCTGATCTCATCACATGAGATCCGACATCTTCTTCACGTACGAGGCTCACAGAAGGAGATAGAGATCAACGAGCAAATACTCCAGCAACATAATGATGATGCTACGACGAAGGTGACTCTCTCGATGGCTCCATGGTGGATGACCACAATGAGAGAGACGGAGAGAGATGACATGTAGAGAGGGAGGTTGAGAGTATATGTCGTTAATCGTGTAACTCGAAGAGCAAGGTGTGCCTCTTTTAATATAGGGTTTTGGGAGTCCATAGATCCCAATCCATGGACATCACACAATCAATGGGTGAGATTGACTTATGTTTCTTTCAATGGCCACCATCTTGTTGTAAAAAAATAACAACAATTAATTTAATTGGATCGGTGATTTAATGTGATTATACTAATTGGAATCCAATTAAAATTAAAACACTCTATTATGAATAGAGTTATAATTCCTTTGGAAGAATTGGTCGTAATAAATATGATTCATAGTAACTAATGAAATTTGAACATGATATGGAGGATCACATAAGTGACATCCATGGTCTCCGGTCAAGGTAAAGGGTTCTGTCACCAGAGATTGTATGTCGGAGATGCCTGTCCGAAGTGACAGCTCCTACAAACACGATTTTCGGATTGGGCTCTTTGCTTCTCGAAAGAGTAAGGACGTATGTGTAGTGACCTCAATATGGAGTCCACATATTGTTGGGGCCATATTGGATTGTGAATAGCGAGTTGTATTCCTATTGACTGTTGGTTCAATTAGTGACGTGTCAACATCACCTTAGAGGTGGTGGGCTCGGGTGTTAAAGATTGAATTGGAAAATGGAAGTTGGACTTGGAAGGCGGAATGTGTTCCCGCTTCTTTTTATATGAATTGCAAGTTATCATATTATTGGGATGTAACAATGATAAGGAAGGAGATCCTACATCTTGCTTGATATATAATGGTAAGTATATCTCTTACATTGAAAGTTATTAAGGGGAATGAACTTTTAATGTTGACAAGGAAAGGCAACTTTGATATGAAATTCCTAAATCAAAGTAAAATATGTATATACATATACATATATATATGTATATGCAAAATTCTTGTTTCATATAATCCTTCATTAAACCCACTCAGTACTAAACTTAATAATAATTAGTAAAGTATCATGGATTTGATCCACGATCAAGATATTTTACTTGCAGTTGGACACATAATGTATGTGGTTTAAATGTAGAAGTTTTCTCAAAATGATGAGGAATGACAATTAAATAGACAATAAAACTACAACCCTAGGGTTTGTATATATCTATAGTTTTGATCTCTCATCGAATGTACTTTGGAAGTGACATGTCGATAATGATCGTAATTGTCAAATAATCTTATAAAATCTAAGAAGATGATTTTAACAAACATATGTGATCTCCATATTTAATCATAAGTGACATGGTTCCCTACATTATGCAAAATGGTGGCTCAATAGGAGATGATGTATTCAAATGTTTGAGTACCTACCCGAACCGAAGACTTTAAG
Source organism: Ottelia alismoides (assembly GCA_037367405.1). Classification (NCBI taxonomy): domain Eukaryota; kingdom Viridiplantae; phylum Streptophyta; class Magnoliopsida; order Alismatales; family Hydrocharitaceae; genus Ottelia; species Ottelia alismoides. The sequence continues at coordinate 1,057,417 of JAZKJV010011375.1, forward strand.
AGTTAAGATGGATGTAGGTACGATGAGTGTCATCATTCTACTATGTATTCTCTAGTCATTCATGAAGCTTCATAATATTCATATTGTACGAATTTAATGATGCATGTATAAATGTTGAAATACTCTTGTATTGAAATCTTTTGAATTCAATAAAAGAAATTCTTTGTCTTAAGCAATGGTTGTTTATAGATGAAGGGAGCACATTGGAAGGATGAGTATGACCCAAGCAAGAAGGAAAGTAAAATAGTTGATTGTACTTCTTTTGACTTCCACATGACATCCAAAGAACTGGATGAATGCCAATACTGCAATAAGCCGATGTATTAATAGTGTGACTCTCTCATCTATCTAGGATCCTTAGAGAATGACTCAGATAGTGCATCGGAATAATCTATATCTACATATAATCATTGAAATTGCCTTTCTTATTTGATAAGATTAAGAGCCTAATAATTGTGTCTCAATCTTCTAATAACACAAATTTGTTTCATATGTATTAGAAGACTATAATTTTGATCTTAAGATTTAATAATCATCCATGGATATTAATGCAATGGTTGTAAAAATCTCTATTAGATAGACAAACTCCATATTTTTAGTGGGAGTGTCATTAGTCTTAAAGAATGTCACTATGACCTAAATATTAGAATATAATCATTATTTATTTCTAAATCTTGGAAATAAACATGAATTTTGAGATAGACATATCATAAAGACTTATTATGGACATATTTTATAAAGTAATCTAACATCTAGATGACTCTACCAAACTAGAAAATTAATGAATGGTTCATTAGCATTTCTAATACCGAAAATAAACCTTAAAAGATCCATAGGAGGATGACCATCATTTAACAATGATCTGGCATCAAGCCTAGGACATATGCCTGTTGACGAGATCAATAGACTAGTAATATATGAAACTTTAGAATGTCTAAAATTTTGAATATTACATACTTTTGAATATTGTATTCAAAGTAAAAATGTCCAATATACCCTTCTTTTGGAATGGTGTAAGATGTCAATGTATTCAAGATCTCATACATATTAATGTATGTCGATCATCTAAATCATAATGTACGAATGTGTGATATTTATTGATGATTATTTGTGATATGAGATTTCATTCCTTAGAAAGCTTTGAAATGTTCAAGGATTTCATGATTTTGGTTTAAAACCAAAGTTTGAACGAAGATGAAATTATTTAATCTAATTTAGGTTGCAAATACCAGATGAATACAAGGAATACCTTATGGAGATATGACTTATTTCGCTCATCCTGATCAACCATAACTTTATGGAGTTGTAGGGAGATACAATTGATCATGTGTGACATGATTTGATCAATGATTATCTTTTATTTTCCAAGGTATATATGTAGTAGATACTACATATATACATACACATTCTTAAATTTAGAACCTGAGAGTGCTACTTCATCAGAAAAATAAAGGATGGTATTGGATACGTACTTTATGACCTTGATATTCTTAAAAGATTTCATCTCTAAGGATATGATTCTTAGAGGATGACTCTCTTCAGAATCAACATAAAAACGAAGTGAAGGAACTCATTTAATCTTGAGAAGATAATGAGGCTACTGAAAGCGGAAACTAAAAGAATAATTAAATATGAAACACTCATACCTCTTCAAATGAGGTTGAGGATGGTTTCCATGTGTTAGAGAAATATGACAATGATCTGACTTCATGTGATGAAGATTCTGTAGATCATGACATGGAAAGATGGTTGTTAGCAATAATGTGTAAAGTAGACTTCATACACAAGTATTGTATATGGACCCTCGAGGATCCACCTATAAGGGTAAGATCTGTTAAGGTGTAAATGGATCTTCAAGAGAAAGATGAAACCTGTTGAGAAGGTAGAGACCTTCAAAGAAGGGCTCGTATCCTCAGCTTACACACTGAAGAGAAGACATTGCTTACGATGAGACTTTCTCTCCAGTGACCATGCTACCCGTCAAAATATTGCATATTATAGCTACACAACTTAACCATGACATCTTCAAGATGCAAGTCAATATTGCATTCCTCTATGAATAACTCTATGAGGATATTCATATGAAGTAACCCCAGGGCTTCATGGTTGAGGAAATCAAGGTGTGAAAGTTGACGAGCTACTTCTATGGACTCAAAATAAGATTCTTATATTTGGAACATCATATTTAATGAAATTTTAAATGTTATGATTTCAGATAGAATCTTGATGAACCATGTGAAGCTTAGAGGGAGTGTTATTGTGTTCAATATGATGTGGAATTAGAAGTAATCAAGAACCTACCCTATTTTTTTGAGATTTTTTGTAGTATAGTTGATATATTTAATAAATGCAACAAACACATAAAAATTTAATTGCTGACAGGGGCATAGATTTAAATAAAATAAAGTCCATAGGCTACATTGAAATTTTCACAAAATTATATAATGTGAATAAATAGTTCTTGGGAGAATATGATATACAATAAACTCCAGGGGCACTAGCATAAAATTCCCACCTCATGTGGAACCATACGTGAGGTAAGCTAGGAGAGGACTTAAACAAGAATATAGAAAAATGAGGGTTTTTATGCAAAAATTACAAAACTAAGTGAATGGCATATAAAAAATAAGTTTGAATATTTAAGTACAAAAAGTAGATGGGCCTAATGTGCAAAATACCCAAATTATGCTCACGAATGAACGGTCTGGTGGCACCCACTTGCCACATGTCGACCTCTAGACAGCCGATACCGCTTCGCGTTGGATGACGGAGATTAGATCTCCAGATTGAGAACAATGGTGAAGGTGTAGCATCATCAAATGGTGGAGATCTAGACTAAGGGGTGTTGTAGATGCAACAACATGCATGCAGGGAGGAAGAACAATTAAATAACTCACCCAAGGCGGGTTTTGATCCGATGAAATGCTCAACTCTAGGCACCTTCATGCTTGCTGACGGTCGTTCCTCTTTCCTGACGTCCTCCCGCAGCTGGTTGACCTACTCAAAATGGCTGGGGACATCGAGGGCTGCTCTGTGGAGGTCTGAGGCCTAGAGGCTCTGTTTGGACTTCAAGAATCCCTACAAATGTGATTTTTCGCTTTGTATCCTATAGGGAACTTGTTAGCAGAAAAACACGAAGCTCAGGGGAGCTTCTGGGGGTGGAATGGGTGGTCGGTAATGCAGGTGGATCTCCTTCAGTGAGAGGCAGAGGAGGAGGAGCTCAAGTCCATATCCTTAGTTGATCGGGTTGAATGGAAAGGTGTACCACATAGGTGAAATGATGGGGAAGATGTGAGGTGATATGGAGAAGCTTTTCATACCCGAGCACAAGCAGATGAGTTCATCGGAGGTCAATCTTTGGCGAACTATGATTCAATTGGATCAAGCTCAATCACGAGATAAAACCTTAATCTAATTGCATAGAATGTAACTAAAATCTAAGTGTGAACTAGAAAGCACTGAAACAACCTCGAATCAGCAAGGGTGACGAGATGTACCACATGGTGGCAGCCTAAGGACCGCGCCTCCCCTTGCTCTCATTAACTAGAGAAGAACCTGTCACCTTCTTCAATCATGAGCACGCAAGCAGGGAGACAAAAATAGATCAAACGAGATTCAAAAATCAAAAGGGAAATTGGATGGGTTTTTGTACAAGTAATAGAGCATAGTTTAAGATTGAGGTCAAGCGGGGACATCAATGATCTGAAGCTCGAGGAGACTCTCATGCATGAATCACCAATGATCGAGTAAGAAAAATGCTAGAGAGACCATTCCCAATCGATGCTTGCATCGATGGGAGAAAAATGAGAAGACGGGTTAGTAGCTATGTTGTCAGGGATATAGGGTGAGGGTCAGTCAGTTCACTGAGGTTAACTAACAGATACTCTTGGTTGGTCCACATGACCAAACAGGAAAAACCCTCATGAAATTATCTATAAAATAGTTAATAAATATTAAACAATTTTATTAAATTAAATTTATAAAATAAAAAATGATATTTATTGTATGTAGAATTTTATTATGATTTTTATTTATTTATTAGAGCTCTTTATTTACAAGTTATTTTTTAGGGGTATAATTATATGTATATTCATCTATGTTTAAGGTCTTTTATTTTTCTTTTATATATTTGGTACTATTATTTTAGTCTCTTATTTTATAAAATTACAAATAAATTTTATATTCCTAAATATGTTTTTATTGTATTTTTTGACAACATATTTACAATTAAATAAATAGGTGTATTTATTGTTTAGGTATAGTTATTGGTATTTCGTCTATGAATTGTTTTTACATATTTTTAAAATATTATATTTATGATTTTGTTTTAGCTTTAATATGTACATATGATATAAATCATATTTACAAAAATATTAAATTATAAATATAATAAAGAATAAAGAATGAATATTTTAATAAGTTATATTGTACAATAGGGGCCTGAAACTTAACTTTCAGACCTCAACTCTAGAAAATATGAAACTACCTTCATTAAATATCTGATTAAAATTTATTTACAACTAAAGGTTATTTTTATATATTTTGAGTTTTTATTTGGGAGATATTAGTTTAGAAAGTTGGGGTTTTTGAATTTTATTTAGAGTATAATTTGTACATTGTTTATCATTTTTCTATAAACTCAATTTTGTATTTTTCTATATTTTATATCCACAACTTTCATGTACAATTCTTTATTTGATGGATAAAAAGTAGAAAATAAAATAGGTCCCATAAAGGAATTATTGATGAATAAAAGAATGGAATTTTTGGTGGATTTTTTTGCCCTTATCTCCCCCTACTTGATTCCTTGTTGACCTAGTCATCTAGATGCCTAGGTCTCAGGTTTTAGGGTCATAAAATACCTTTGGTATTTTATTCTTTTTATTTTCTTTATTGTATAATTTTTTTATTAAAACAATATTTTATACCATCTTTACACAACAAAGAATGAATGTTAATTTGAACAAATTATGGTTATTTTCATGCATTATCTAAGAGTTTTAAGGCCAAAATGATAGAATAAAGGTGATGAAATGTGTATTCATCACCCCCTATACTTGCCTTTGCTAGTCTCTAGCAAACCCTTATGCAATAAGTGCATAAAATAAAAAGAAAGAAAAGAAAAAGAAAGAAAGTGTATTAAGTTAAATTGTCAAACTTGCCTTCACAAAATCAAAGTTTGGATCTTAAGTCAAACATTTGGATATTGGTGTGGGCAGAACCTTATTGGGAATCTGATTTTAAATACAACATCCTTTGCGAATTGCTCAAGTCTCCTCACTAGCAAGGTCAGAATACTTCAAGTCATAAGTAAACATTTACGAGTACGAGTCTCACTTGTACAATGTATGTGATAGTGGCTCCTCCCAACTAAAATGATAGAGATTGACTTCTCGAATACAATAACCCAATGATTCCCCAATCCAACAATTCTTTCCTCGAGGAGCGGGTAATTCCCTTCTAAGTTCAAGTGACAACCAAATCAAGAGGAGGGTGTAAAGAGAAGAATGTCCAGCTGAAATGACAAAGAGATTGACTTCTCCAATATGACAACCCAATGATTCCCCAATCCAACAATTCTTTCCTCGAGGAGTGAGGTATTACCTTCTAAGTTCAAGTGGCAAACAACTCAAGAGGAGGGGGTGAAGAGAAGAATGGATGGTAGCTAGTGTAGCTACATATCCTAGGATGCATGACTAGTATAGTCAAGGCTCCTTGCTGCAGGCTCACATAATATCCCTTTGAATGTCAACCTTGCTTTTTGACTATACAAATATATACACTCCAATAAGCATTTTATTTTCAGTCTGGCCTGTCCACTTTTTTTGGAGTTTGCTTTTTTTTCTTTTTTTTCTCTTTTTTTGAAATACAATATACAACAACATTTACATAAGGAGTTTTTTCCTCTTAAGCCAGTAGACTATCACTCTTTTGAAGCATTAGTACAACCTACACTCTCTGTTCTTTAGATTTTACTACTACTAGACAGGTTGGGGTGCACTTCCCTCCTTATATGAGGACAAATGTTTCCACTTATGTGCATCTCATAACAACAAATCCAATCCCCTCACCACTCTAGCTGAGTTGAGCAAAGTGAAAGGTGCAGGTGTCCAAGTTCGGTCATTATCGACAAGAGCCATGTGTGTGCTACGAAATACTCTACTTAGGTAGTCAAGAATCCATTGAACCAAGTCTCACGATTCTCCAAGAATTAAATCAACTAGACCTGAAGTACCTCAATTCCAGTTCCTATAAGATTCATGTGATTAGGTAGAATTAAGGTCAAACCAAGGTGGATGATGGCGTGGGCAGTGGCCATGGTCAAGATATGGCACTCATATATGTGTCTCTACTTTCTATTCTTGAGTTGAGGAGCAAATAAATGGGTCATGACCTGGAGAAGTGGGGCCACAATGATCTCATATATAGTGGCCACCACTTCAGGTTCAGTCAATGTTCTTTTGAATTTTTTGGATCTCCTTCATACAAGGGAGGAGATCGGAATCAACATCTATACAAGGACTATGAAGAGAAGTCTGTACAGTGTCGTCCTCGATGTCAAAGGCGGGACAAGGTGGATATGTGTGTATGGTCAAAAGGTCTAGCATGTGGGCCCTCTCCTTACAATCTGAGTCGATAATGTATCTCCCGAAATCTTTTTGTATTTTTAAAATTTTCTAAATTTTTTTATTTTGAGCGATTGCAAACTCTCATAAAAATCCTCAGGTGACTGTGTGTCATCAAATGGTGGAGTAACATGGTGGATATTATTTATACTAGTGAGTCCATCAATCCTCTGTCACATATGCTCCATTATCTAGGTCAAGTGCTCAAGGGTGGACTCGATGAGAGGTGACTCCAACAGCTCACTCTCGAGTGAGAATGAAGATGGAAAATGTAAAGATGGAGGTGGGAAAAAATCCGAGGTCTAAAAGTGAGGATGAGGCGAATATATCGAAAAAGAAAAATCAACAGGAAAGTCCTAATAACAAAATGGAGATAGACTGGCTGGAGGGTATGAGGGATCCACAAAATTTGGATAAAAATCACTCCAGGTGGACATCTCTGAAACAAGAGAAAATGAGCGGGAGAACATGGAGGTCTAGTGAAAAGGTGTGAAGAAAAAGGTTCAAATGTGCAGAAGGATCTAGTAATACACACAAGCAATCACAAACAATATACTCAAAGTAAACACACCGATCAAGTCACCTACTCAACACGGTGGAGACTGTGAAAGTTCGGTCTTTTTGTCTTATATGTTTTAGAGTTAAGTGAAAATCGCAAAATTTTTACAAACACTTAGGTTGGCATATGGGATTTGGGCACAAATCTTAGTGTGCGCGTAAGAAATTTAAAATGAATACAATGACGGGATTACTCGCCCTAAGATAATAAATTTTCTTTTTAATTTATTTTACGATGAAAGATGCATGCGCCTAACGAGGGATCAATTCCTTTAGCAACCTAGGTGATCAAAATCAGTTGAATAGACAAAAAAGTAATGTGAAGCAAAAATAATGATGTATGCTAAAGAGAAATGCTCACCTTGCTTCCAGCTCTCTTCATGCAAGGATGCTAAGCAGAATTGCAACATATCTATATGCAAATGCAAGCTGATGAAATCGCACTAGATGAGAAGTTGTTATTATCGTAAAGAATCAATGCTAGTCACTCAGATATGAAATCCAAAAGTCTAGTATTGGGGAGCTCTCTGATGCTTGCCACAACGAGTCCTGTAAGCACTATAAAAAGTCCCTCTCGGCGCTTGATTCCAAATCTAAATGAGAAGTAATTCAAAATTTGACTATGTCCAAATGAGACTATAGGTGCATGCAAATATAATTAAGTGTTTGGCCTTAATCCATTGTCAAACAAATCTTAATGCTCAATCACACAAAATAAAGAAGACAAAATCGTGTAACAAAATAAAAGAAGGTGATAAAAACATCGAAAAACTTACGAGGCCCCCAAGGGAAAAATCCCTCGGGCACTAGACCTCGTGAATATCGTAGAGTCTAGGGAGAGTCGTAAATATAACAATTATAATAATCTCTCTCTCTCACTTCAAATTACACAAATAAATGAAATAAAAGATGCAGAGTGAAGCTGTCTCACAAAAATCTTCTAGTTATCCTTTGATGCTCTCTCCTACCGTATAGAGTAGAATAGCCGACTTCGCTTCTCAAGGCTACATAGAATCACCTAGGTGTTTCTCCTCGGTCAACGACCCCTCACAACAAAGTCAACAAGAAGATGTGGTTAGACAAATCAACAATGATATGAAATAAATCAGAAAATAAATAGAGGGAAAAATATAGACAAAAAACACAATCAAATAATGCCAATCTAAGCGCAGTTGCTGCTCAGCAATAGTGTCATTTGATGGGTGCAAAAATCAAGGTGTCTAAAATGAGCCTCACAAGGCGAGGACTTGGTCGTTGTGATGACTCCTCAACAATTGCACTCGATCAACAATCAACCCACACAGTGAGTAAATCAAGCAAATAATATGAATTAAAATTTATTATACCCTACTAAAAATGTATAGTGACAAGAATGCTGGCGTTGAACTCAGAAAGCAATGGTGTAGAGCAATACAAGATAGAAAATCAAAGCACAATATGCCTCTCAACACAATTTTGTGGGTTTTTATTTTATTTTATATTATTTTATTTTTGTTTTGTTTTATACTTTTATATTTGGCTTTGGTTTCATTTTTTCTTTTTATATTTTCAGATTTTTATATTCTTTTTTCTTTTAAAATAGGAAGTAGGAATATAAGACTATATTTATAGTAAGCTAATATAATTATAAATACTATTAAAAATTATCAAAATACAGAAAATATTTTTTTGTTTTTTAAATATCTTTTACTATTTTTGTAATTTTTTAATAAATGTTTTCATTTTTTATATATTTTTAAAGTAAAAAAATATATAAAAACATGGATAACCTAATTGGGACGAATAAAATGGAGGTGAAAAATGGCAAACAATATCAAAAGTTCTCTATATTAATTATAATAATTAATATATAGTATAAAGAAAATTCAGAGGCAGAAAAACTTATTTTTGGATTTTTTTAGATTTTACATATTTTTATCAAGATTTTAGGGACTTTTTATTTTTTTCGTTTTTTAGGTTTTTCTAGTCTTTCAGTTGCAAAATATATAAATAAACACAAATTTTTTTTTAATTTTTCAAGAACTTTTTTAATTTTTATAGGTTTCATAACATGAACATTGAAATATGCAAAATGATTTTTATAGGGCAAACTACGGATGCAAATGTAAATCTTTTTGGGCATAATGTCAAGCACAATTAATTCTACAATATGTGATTTTTCGGGAATTTTTAGAGCAACGGTTAATCAAATATGAATTTCAAAGCAAGAAATGTGCAAATTATGCAATTTTCCTCAGAATAATTAATTATTAATTAACCGTCGATCACAAAAATGTCTGCAATATGTCAAAATGTATAGAATTACATGACAAACATCATGCTATTTTTGGATTAATAAAATAATGTAAAGAAGAGTCAGAAAAGATAGGGGAACACAAGGGTATAACTAAAAAATAATATAAATAAATAAAATGCAAAGGTTTGTACTGTAATTACCAAAAGATGGGGGGGATCCTATAAAATTGCTAGTGGGGTACGTGCGTGGCACGTGCCCTTTCGCTGTCAAAACTAGGTGGCGAATAGGGATACGCCGAGGGTGCTCCTTGCAATTTACCCACCAGGTCACGTGTTGCGCACATGACTCCTGGGGATGGCGTAAGTGATGGCGTCGGCGGTCCCTCCTGAACGTGCTTCTCGCGTGGGAGGGACTTGGGGCAAGACCCGGCGGTGAAGAGCGGCGGAGGCAGGCCGGAAGAGATGGAGGCGGTGGATGTTGGCGGTGGTTGTTGGTCCTATTGTTGTTGTCGAAGATGATGTCAGCGATAGTTGCAGGCCCGATTGTTGTTGGCCTTTATTGCATGGCCGGTGAAGTAGAAGGTTGCGCAGGTGGCCGATGGTCGTAGTCGGTGGAGGTCGAGGAAGATGCTGGCGCCCAATAGCAAAGTGTTGATGGTCATTGAACGTCGTTGATGTCTAAAGGCGGGGCACGAGCTTCTCGTGGCTGAAGCGGAGTTGCTATTCAAGTACCTGGAAGATGTGCGATGGCCGGCCACTGATGAAGACGTAGGGTGGAACTTCGGAGCGAGGTGGAGTAGCTCGAGGATGTTGAGATTATGAAGGGAGTATATGAATGCGATGGAATCAAAGCCTCCGGTAGGAGGCCGAAGGTGAAGACGGGTAATGGAGCGGAGTAAGGTTTGGATGGAGTACCTGAGGAGGAGGCTCAACGGTGAAGCGCTGGAGCGGAGCAGCAGTCTGGTGGGTAGCTGCGACGAGGTCGTGGAAACCTCAGATCACGCCGACGAGAGGGAGTTCTATGGTTGTCATGCTCGGAGAAGGAGGCTCGGTCTGTAAACGGCGGATGGGTCGAAGAGGGGGCAGCGTGACTTATTAAATAGGATGGGTTTGGGCGCCGGAGAGGGGAAGAATCGGGGCGGCGCGCGATTGTAGATTTGACGAGATCCGCAGGGATGAGGAGATCAGAAGGGATCACGTGTATCGGAGATGGTGGGGATCTTGGGGCGGTGCGTGATTCACGGAGGAGATCGGCTAGATTTACGGGATGGCAGGCAGTGAGAATTGGGAAAGGATACGGGAGATGTAAGACGAGCAATAGCCGTCCGATCGGCCGACATCGGACGTCCACGATGATGACGCGTGGCGAGATGGGGGAAAAAATGGTGCGGGACGCACGTGCTTGGCGCGTGATTGGGTGGCACGTGCCTCGCACGTGCGGTCCTTTTTATTTTTTATTTTTATAAAAACTATACAATAATATCTACAAAAATGGCTGACATGTGGTGGCTCCAGGAGCGGCCACGTGTCAGTACCACAAAATTCGAAATATAAATACTTGGTAAAATATAAAATAAATAGCAAACTACCTCGGATCGAAAAAGTTTCTTTATGAAAATTGCCTGTCCCAATGAGATCTACAACTTTAATGAAGACTTCAAAACCAAAATCGATCAATTGCACAAAGTGATTTTTTTGGGGAATACCATGTACATAGAATACCTTGATTTTTGAGTTTTATAATTATTATGTAATTTTTAAACCAGATAAAAATCTAGAAAAAATATGGTAAAATCAAAGGTAAATAATTACATATTAATCTATTTTTTTGTATTTTTATTAATTGATAAAATATGTACATAAAATATCAGGTCAAGACTGCTAAAATACAAAAAGTTACAAAAGAGGCCCAAAACCTAACTTTCACATATGCGCTCCGATTCACTTGAACTTGGTCTTGTGTTCAAGGTAATTGAATGCACATTAGTTCAAAAGTGAGTAGGATTAAAATGGACACTAGATGAGGAAGATATGAGGTTTTTAGTGTGGAAATCCAGAAACTAGGGTTTGGGTTTTATTTAGGTTAGTTTTTTTTGTAATTTTAATTTATCCTTGTTAGTGATATGTACACAGTGGAGGTGGTTTTGTGTCATTCGGAGTTAGAATGAATGAGTTAAAAATCCAGGAAGTTAGGCTATTTACAGGTCATTTTTGGCTTGGATTTTTGGCTTCTTATTATGTGCAGAAATTAGGGATAAAATTCAATTCTTATGAAAACATGCATGAATGCTAGTTATGAAGAATAGATGCAGAAATGTTACTGATTTTGAGGGATTTGATCTTAATTAATGAGAATCAGAGTGATGGATCCGAGATTCATCATCGCCCTATACTTAAACCATGCTCGTCCCTGAGCAAAAAAAGAAATGCCATGAAGTGAAATGAGATTGGGTTCCATATCATGACCATGAGATGAATGTGAAAACGAATCTAGACTCGACCTTTGGATTATTAGTGTGGTGAAAATTCTGTGAGACTTAGAATTTTAAAATCAACAGCCCTCAAGTTCTACAAATACCTCAAGTTCTACAAATAATTGCTACAGTTTCGGCTCAGAAGTCATCTTAGATCAATCCTCTTCCCAAAGCATACCCTATGAACATTAAACAATCGACTCATGTGTGTGAAAGGTTTCAGCTCTTCCCAACCAGAATGCCGGACTATCATGCTCCGCTCCTCTCCAGTAACCCGTCCTCCGGGAGTCAGGTATTTCCTTCTAAGGTCTGTCGCGCTGTGTTCACAATCAAATTGGGGGAGAAGTTAGAAGAAGGGGAAAAGAACTGGAGGGTGGCCAGCATAGTCACCTCTCCTTGTGAAGCTGGCCAGTGTAGCCGAGTCTCCACCAAGATCTGCAGGTTTTCTTGAAGCTTATACCTTTTTGGTCGGATATTTATTTGGTAGAATGCTCCTTTGTATTTGGAATTTTTGGTGGTTCTAATTTGATCTTATTGTGCCCCTACGGATATAGAATCTTTTTGTTTCCGTAGATTTTTTTTGGGTCTTGGAAAAAATTATCCCATCCGTCCATCCCTTATCCAAAGCTTTATTTCAACCCGTACTTCGGTCTTTAGATTTCCACGCTACCAAAAAAGAAACTCACACAGTCTTCCAACATCCCGTCTGAGTTGAGCTAAGTGTGTAGTGCGTGAGAACAAATTAATTCCCTATTCCAGAGTTGTACCCAGAATGAAGAGACCAGGTTAGACACTAAGAGTCAAATGCAGCACATTGTTATGTGAAACTCAAAGAATTAAGTCAAAAACCTGAAGCTTCTAAAATCCTATTTATCGGTGAAGTTCCTATGAAAATTAGGTGGATTAAGGTCAAGCACAGACCACTCTCGATTTCGGCTCATAACTCGGTTCAGAACCCAAAGACTTTTCACATATGCATATGAATACCATGCAGGAACAGATGCAAATGAATGCGATGCTGGATGAAGTGAAGGTGTATGAAATGCAGATACATTTTTTCTCTATTTGTGATTTCTTTTAATGCAAAAATGAATAAGAATCCATTTTTTAAAAAATAAGTTGGGCATAGTCAGTGTTAGTAGAAAAACTCTTTTTCTTTTTCTTTTCTTTTGTGTTTTTTTCAAATTATTTACCCACCCCATAAATATATATATATATATATACTTACGTGAAAGTACGAGATATGGTTAATATATATACAAAGTATATACAAACCCCCCTATACTTAGCGAGTGATGTGTCCTCAGAATACTAGAAGCATAAAGAAGACATATCTCGGGCTAAGCGTAAGAGAGTCAAAAAGGAGAAGAAAAAGAACAAGTTATACAGGTCTGCCTCCCTATACTTAGACTGTGAATAGTCCGAGTATAGAAGAAGAGCGCAAAAGAGGCGGTCGGGAAATGTGAATGAGGAGAGTATATACGGGTGAGCGTCGGTTCCCCCTATACTTAGTCTATGGTAAGCCTAGGTATAAGAGAAAGGTGGAAATGGAGCGATCGGATGATATGAGAAGAATAGTATGCACAGATGGCATCGGTCCCCCCCTATACTTAGGCCTTGGCTTAATTATAGGAAGAATCTGTACAAGGAGAGCAATGTGGTCGGGAGGAAGGGTGGGATTGATCTGATGAATCTTCAATGTCCTCTCTCTGCGTGAAGTAGATGACCTCAACTTGAACTGTCTGCTCTTTGGGTGATTCTATATATGGCTTCAGTAATTGTCCATTCACTGAGAAAGGTTGTGCATCATCTTTGAGTTCGGCAATATCCACACTTCCATTGGTATGCACATCGATGACAACGTAGGGACGCGTCCATTTTGATTTCAGTTTCCCATGAAAATCTTTAACCGAGCATTAAAAAACCACACATTCTGCCCATGGACAAAGATTTTATTTCTAATGTGTCTATCATGCCATCTCTTGACCTTGTCCTTGTAGATCACACAGTTGTCATATGCTCGGTTTCAGATTTCAATTAGCTCATTCAGATTTAAGTCTCGACATAATTTCGGAAGGTGACAAATCCAATTCAACTTTTTGATCGCCCATTCTGATTTGTTAATCAATTCTACGGGTAGATGGCATGGCTTGCCATAGATCGTCCTAAAAGTTGAAGTACTGAGTGGATTCTTATAGGCTGTCCTATAGGCCCACAGATGCTGGTCCAACAGATTTTACCAGTTCTTTCTACCTGGACGAACCAACTTCTGAAGAATACCCTTCACCTCTCTATTAGAATCCTCGGCCATGCCATTATATTGTGGATTATATGGGTTTTCTATAATATGCTCAATTTTTTACTCTTTAGCCAAAGATCTTATTTCCTTATTCACGAAGTGGCTACCTCCATCAGAAATCAAAGCTTTTGGTACCCCGAACCTTGTAATGATATTATCCCTGATAAACTTACAGACGGTTTTGTTGTCTGCGTTTCAGGTTGGAATAGCCTCTACCCATCTTGATAAATAATCCACCGCTAACAAGATGTAATCAAATCCATTGCTATTGGGAAAGGGACCCATAAAATCAATCCCCCATGCATCGAAAACATCACAGAAAATCATTGGTTGCATGGGCATTTAATCTCTATAACCAACTGTCCCTCCCTTCCTTTGGCAAATCGGGCATGATCGTACAAATTCATTAGCATCTCTAAATAAGGTTTGCGAGTAAAATCTACATTGGAGTATCTTATGCATGATTCTCTTTCCTAAATGGTGTCTCCAGTCTCGAGAGAATGACAATGTGTGAGGACACTCTGGTATTCCTCCTGAGGAATACATCTTTGCCAGACACAATCCAATCCTTCATAGAATAGGAAAGGATCGTCCCAATGGTATTTTCTCGAATCCGATTTCAATCGATTAATCATTCTCTGGTCAAACCAAATGGAACCATCTTGGAAACAAGATAGTTCACGATGTTGTAATACCATGGGGTTGAATCAATAACGCAAACTGATTCGTCTGGAAAAGTTTCCTTAATAGGTCCAGTGTCAGGATAATCATTTTGCTCAATTCGGGAAAGGTGATGAGCAACAACATTCTTTATTCCAGGTTTATCTTTGATCTCCAAATTAAATTTGTGGATTAACAAGATCCATCTTAAAAGCCTTTCTTTGGCATCCTTCTTTACATAAGATATCTAATTGCCGTGTGATATGTGAAAATTGTCACCTTGGAGCCCAATATGTATGATCTGAATTTTTCAAGGGCCCAAACAACCATGAGCATTTCCTTTTCAGTTACCATATAATTTCTCTGTGCAGGATCCAATACTTTGCTCGTGTAGTGAATCGCATAAGGAATTCCATCCCGTCTTTGTCCAAGCATAGCTCCGACAGCAAAATCCGATGCATCAGTCATGATCTCAAAGGGAAGAGACCAATCGGGAGCTTGTAATGTTGACGATTCACATATTTTATTTTTCAGGAGCTCGAAGGCCTGTAGACACTTGTGATTTACAATGAACTCGGTGTCTTTTCCTAAGAGCTCAGTTAGTGGGCGGGCGATCTTTGAAAAATCAGGGATAAACCTTCGATAAAATCCAACATGTCCTAGAAAAGACCTCACTGACTTGACATTGGTTGGTGGCTCAAGTTTCTTGGTCCCATCCACGTTTGCAGGATCAACCTCCATTCCCTTTTTGGAGATGACATGCCCCAACACGATACCCTCAGTTACCATAAAGTGACTTTTCTCTCAGGAGAGTACCAATTTAACCTTTCTGCATCTCTGGAGGACTCGGTCCAAGTGCGCTAAACATGTATCAAATGAATCACCATGAACCGAGAAGTCATCGATGAAGACTTCGAGGAAATCACCAACCATTTTGGCAAATACGACAATCATACACCGCTAAAATGTGCTCTGGGCATTACAAAGCTCAAATGGCATGCGCTTGAATGTGTAGGTACCAAAGGGACATGTGAATATGGTCTCTTCCTGATCCTCGGGAGAGATAGCTACTTGATTGTAGCCAGAGTACCCATCAAGAAAATAGAAGAATGCTTTCCCTGCAAGTCTCTCCAATATTTGATCAATAAATGGCAGTGGAAAGCAATCTTTCTTGGTTGCAGCATTCAGGCGCCTGTAATCGACACAGACGTGCCATGACGTGGGCACTCGGGTCGCGATCTCTACCCCCTCCTCGTTGGTGACCATTTGGATTCCCGACTTCTTCGGGACAACATGAAGGGGGGCCACCCACTTGGAGTCAGAAATGGGGTATATAAAACCTGCTTTGCACCATTTCTCTATCTCTTTCTTAACTACTTCCCGAAGATTGGGGTTTAATCTTCTCTGAAATTCAAAGGAAGGCCTTGCGTTCTCCTCAACATAGATTTGGTGCGAGCAGAGAGAGGGGTTGATTCCTACGAGATCCGACACAGTCCAACCGATGGCTTTTCAATTTCGCTCAAGGACTTCGAGTAATCTAGATTCTTGTTCCATGGTTAATGATGAGCTAATGATCATAGGAAATTTTTCTTTGGATCCATTAAGAAATGCATACTTAGAAGTGGGAAGAAGAGGTTTAAGCTCTGGAAAATCTTATCATCAATTAAGTCTGGCTGA
Source organism: Ottelia alismoides (assembly GCA_037367405.1). Lineage (NCBI taxonomy): Eukaryota > Viridiplantae > Streptophyta > Magnoliopsida > Alismatales > Hydrocharitaceae > Ottelia > Ottelia alismoides. The sequence goes on from JAZKJV010011375.1 coordinate 1,073,946, forward strand.
ATGACTTTTAAATCTGGCTCTGTGTTGGTTGGCGGTGAATCATTATGTAATATGCTAGGCACTAATTCTGAAGGAAGGTGAGTCAGATCGCTAAAGTAGTGCGGTAATTCGGCCAAAGCCGTGTCCGACTTGTCATCGATTTTTCTTGATTGTCCCGAAGAAGATGGGACTGACAAATCCGAAAGGATTTCTGTGTCATTATGGTTATAAGCATCTAGGTGTCTAGATACGTCTGACAACATCTCGCAAACTACACAGTGCATTGTTTCTTCTTCTGATGTGGTGTTGTCAATCTGAAGGTCTTGCAGTTGGTCCCACGACCCAATAGTGCTGATCAGATTACATTCTGATGTTTCCGCATATTCAGTGGTGGATTTGGAATCAGGTCTTCGCCACTTTGTTTGTTTCATCTCCAAATCCACTTATCCGCCTGGGGAGCGGAATTTCATCATTTTGGTGTTGTAATCGAATACAGCTTTGGCGGTTCTTAAGAATGGTCTTCCAAGAATGATTTGCTATTCCTTCTAATGGTTCGGGGTCTCCATATCAAGGACAGTGAAGTCCACTTTGTATTTCGTGCCCTCGACCACGATGATAACATTTTTCACTTCTCCCTTAGGTCTTTTAGTGGATTTATATGCAAATTGGAGTAAAGATAATGATTTCTGGAGAGGACCTAACTCCAATCTGTAATATAAGGCTATGGGTCGAATATTTATGGAAGAACCATTGTCGAGAAGTGTGCGTGTGAACGTAATGCCACCAATGCGACTCTCCACATAATGAGCACCCAGATCCCTTTTCATTCTTGGTAAATGCAGATTTTTGACACATTTGGTAGTGGCAACTGTCAGGATATGAGTCTCCTCAAATTGACTTGTTTCTTTATGAGTCCTCGTGGGAGTGCATTTCATTTTCAAGTACTTTTGAAATGCTGGATTAGTGGTCACATATTGATCAAATGGTACTTTGACTGTGATATTTTGATGGCAGAACCTTTCCATCACTGGGTCATTCTGAATGTTTTTCTTTTGTTTTCCTTTCTTAAGAGCATGGGGGAAAGGAATAGAAGTATTTGAGATAGGAGAAAGAGAGACATAATCATAAATAAGAGCATCTTTATTGGAATTGGAGTTCTTATTACAATCATAGGTTTTCTGATAATAATCATGTTGCTGAAATGGTGACAAAGGTATTTTTGCAGCAACTAGAGGTTCAAGGTCCTCTGCAGACTCCATAGATGCTTTTCCTTTATCTAGTGTTGAGATTTTCAGGCATCTCTCTTCTTCATCCTCAGAAGCATCCTCCGGTTGATCTTCCGAGTCTTCATGGTCTGATTCCCTTGCCCGATCTGGTACGACCACGGTCCTTCCGCTCCTGAGTGACATGGCATTGATATTGTCAAACGAAAGGATCTCATATTGAGATGTGGAAAAATTTGAATAGTATACCTGGCCATTGTGTTGAGACGATTGAGATTTATTCAAGCTATTGGGTTTACTTGAACTTGGGCGGGAATGGTTGTGGTCGGGACTGTCTGCTCATCCTTCCAACGGGATAAATGATTAACATCGACCTGTAGATTGTACAAGTCATTTCGGAAGTTGCGAATTTCTTCAAGCATTTGTCTCTGGATATCTACCGGTTCTTCTGGAGGGTTGGATGATTGAGATGTTTATTTTGGAGCTTGATATTGCTGCCGATATTGTTGAGGTTGGTTCTGGCGGTTGTGTGGCTGATGCGGCTATGAGTGTTGGAATGTTGCATTGTTCTGAGTGTGGTGTGGAGCTGAAGGGAATGCGACATTATAGAAAGTGGGCAGATGTTGATATTGCTAATGGTCCCCCATATTACCCTGTCGGGTAGTGTCCTGTGTGTACCAAATGTCGTTTATTTCGAAAGTCAGAGGAGGGGCTTCTTCAACAGTCTCGGCTGGTGGAGGTGACTGCTGGGAAGGTTGGGCATAGGATTGGTCTTGAGCCCATGGTTGTTGTTTCCTGATCCTGGCTGCTCCTTGACATATTTCACCTGATAGATCGAGGCCATAGGTGCAGTGGGTATCCCTATCTTGGCTACCTTCTCAGTGAGCTCCTCCATCTGCTTTGGGAATTGGGAAATCCTGTTGTCGGTGTCGTTCATCCTTTTATGAATTTGATCTACAACCATTAATTTGTCGGCAATGATGTTCATGTTCGGAATCAAATCCTCTGCTATCTCTACAACGGTTTGCTTTCCTCCTTTGGCTTGAAAGGTGTTCCGGGAACCATTGTGAGCTCTACTAGCGATCTGTGAACGGCTTGTCTCCACCATCTGCTCCAGTATTTTCCAAACGGTCTCAGCTCCTTGGGATATGTAATTGCCTCCACAGGCAGCACTGACTAACCCCTGAGTCTTGTAGTTAAGGCCAGAGTAGAGTAACTGAACTAGGATGTTATTATCCAGGTCATGGCAGGGATGTTTCTGCAACAGATCTTTGAATCTATCCCATGCATCACAAAGTGGTTCATTAAGCAGCTGAGAGAAACTGGTGATGCGAGTCCTCATTTGGTTAGTTCGATTCAGAGGGTAGAATTTCTTCAAGAATAAGTTTTTGAACCTATCATAAGTAGTCACAATCACTCCTATGTTTTTCACCCAGTAATCTGCCTATGTTTTTCACCCAGTAATCTGCCTTCCCTTTCAAGGCGAAAGGTAGTGCAGTTAGACGAATGTAGTCTTGCTGACTTGCAGGTGCCTCTGATTAGAACATATCAACTCAAAGTCACGCAAAAATTCATATGGTTCTTCATTTGCATTACCATGGAATTGTGGTAATTGACTTAGGAAGTGTGGCTTCAGTTCATGGTGAACCTCTGGCTGAGGTGGCTGCAAGTAATTTCTAACTCTGTATTGCCCAGGATTGTATGCGGCTTCCATTGGTTGTTCTCCCCCAGCATTCAACTGTTCTAGCTGCTCCCTCAGTAAAAGTTGTTGTTGCTCAGATGCAGCTAGTCTTGTAAAGATCATCTGCATTGGATCTTCATTGGGTTCATCTTCATGATCTCTCTTGGACGACATCTTGGGAGGCATCTTTTTCTTCTTCTTTTCTTCAGCTTCATATTGTGAAAAATCGGAGTCACTAGTCTTTAAAGAATCAGAAACAGAGTTATCGAGGTGAGAGTCTTCCTCGATGTGATCAGGAGATAAAGAGAGAGTATGGGTTTGCCCTCCTTCCAGGAAGATGAAAGAATCATAAGAGGAGGATTCACAGGAGAGGTGTCCCTGAAGCCAAGGTGGTCTTGAGTAAGAGTGCCTCCTAACCTTTGAGACTGTAAAGTTTGTGGTGATCAAAGAAGGGTTCGCGGAGTCCGGACAAAAATTACCACAATCTTCCATTCCCGATTTCAAAAGATTAACAAGAGTTGTACGGTTCATGATCTAGGCACAAGTGTGCGGTACTCAATGATTAACTAAGTTCTATGCACAAATAAAACACAATACAAAGCTTTGTTTCACCAACTCCCTCAGTGATGGCCGTAAGAGTTCGAGCAATTATCTTGTCAATTTTTAATTGGCGAGAATTCAAATCTTGCAAACCGTTTAACGAGCTGTTAGGTGTCAAAATTTCTTAAAGACTGTCCCGAGTTCGTAAGACTAGTTGCATCTACTTTCAACCAGTATAGGTGTAGGTATGGACCGTAAAACAACTACCCATGTTACTTAAGGACGGAGCCTTACGTGGTGTCCTTTAAACCACCCTGATGAATATGCTATTCGTCATCTTTATTCATTTATTTTAGCTTTAAATCCCTTATAAAACACATGCATATAACACTAACTCCATATTATTACTAACTTGCATCTGTGTAAATATTGTACACTTCTTACTGATTTTAACCTAAAATAAAAAAATAAAGAAAGAAAGAAAAAATAAAGAAAAGAAAATAAAAAAGGAAGATTGTATACAGGCTAACCCAAACCCCGAGAGAAGGTCAAGACTTGACCTGATCAGGCAGGAATAAAGTAGGGGGAGATAAGGGTCCTTAAGCAGAAAATCAAAAAAATGTGTATGTGTTGTTGTAAATACTTCTCACTTATTTTGTGTATATCTGTATAAAACTGACACTAATTTATTTGTGCCTTAATTAACCTCAAATCCAATAACTTTCAAAACAAAAGATGTAAATAAAAATGTGTCCTAATTAATAAAAAATTGCACAATTAAATCATGTAAAGAATAAAAGTAGCCACACTTGGAAAAAAGCCACTAAGCACTAATTGAAAAATCAATTTCCGGCTCCGTATGAACTCATATTACACTAATCTGATTCCATTGGACTCTAAATTAAATTATATTTAAAATGGCTGCGATTTCATAATTTTTGGAGTTACGAGTAAAAAGTTGGTTTTCTGAAGTTGTTTGTGCAATTTTCCTAGGTATTTTGTAAATATTATATTTGTATATATTTGTAAATTATTCTTAGCAATTATTCAAAAAAATTAAAGCAAAAAAATCTAATTTGCTTATTTAACCTTGTATATAATGTCATATATGTATATGGTTGCTATTTTTAATTAACCATCATAAAAAAATAAAAAAACAATATTTTTTAATTCAAATAAATAAAGTGATGAAAATTCTAAAAAATTAGATAATTTTGTAAATAGTTATATCTCTTTTACTTTATCTCATGTCATCTCTTCCACCAAAAAAATTCAAAAATTAATTTCAATTTTCATCTCTCATCTCTTTATCCAAAAAATTCAAAAATCAAATTTCATTCCATCTTTTCTATTTATATGGCTCCTTCTCCCTCATTCCAACTTGATCAATCTTTAGAGAGAGGAGCCCGATCTCCGAGAGAAAATTTTGTCGAGAAAGTTACCTAGTCTCCAAGTCGTCCGGTGACAGCGAGTCGGCCTTGTCAAGGCGATCACGGTCCTTTTCTGCTCCTAAGGTGAGATCCACATTTTTCTTCGTACTTTTATCTTAGTTTAATCGTAGTTTAGTTCATCGTATTTTTTTATCGTCACTTTTATTTCTCTAGGTCTAAAAAAAATTCATCATGATTTTGATCTGCTTCGACTCGATTTTTCATCTCACTTTCTTGTTCTCCACGCGTTCTATTTCTATCGTCCACGATGTCTCAACTCCGGCCACGTATGGCGGCCGGAGATCGGATTCGAATCTTTCATTTCCTACAAATCCCTACTCATTTTCCGGATTCTAAATAAATAAAAAAATAAAAAATAAAAAAATCATTTGTTTTCTTTATTTCTAGTGTTTGCTTTGCAGGACCAATTAAAAGGAAACAACAAAAAAATAAAAAAAGAAAAATCATTCCTAATTTTCTTTAATACTTCAGATTTACAAAAAATAAAATTTTTTTCCTATTTTCATTCACTATTTACAAAATAAATAAAATTACAAAATAATAAAAATAATAATAAAACAAAAAAGGAAGAAACGACAACAGAGCCGCCAACCCCTGCCGCCATCGCCGACGGGCGCGACCCTCACCACTCGCCGAACATCAGAACGCAGCCGTCAATCGCGTTGGCCTCCATCCGCTACCCCGACCGCGACGATCTCAGCCAGTGGTTCCGGTCGCATGCCACCAAGCATCCATATACCTCACGCGCAAGATGCCCCAGACCCCGCCCCTCCCCGCGCGCCTCCGTGCCATTCAGGCACCGCACCGAGCTCCGCCGTAGACCGCCCCTGAGCGCCACCCATGCGCGTGAGCGGCACCGCGCGTGGTGCGAATTCCGCAGAATCTCCCAAGCAACCCGCGCCTCGTCGTATCGACTTCCACCGCGGCCCCCTTCCTCACCGCTGTCCTCCAGGCCCACGTGGCTGCACTTTGCAACGCCGCACCGCCCGCCAACCGCCGAGTTCCTCTGCCTTTGAAGCCCCCGCAACAGCGTTCCACCCGCATGAAGAGGAAGGAGAAAGGGCGGCGACAGCCCCCCTTGAACCTGTTGAGAAGACACGAAAGCAAGCAAAGAACCCTAGGATGATAAAAAAATCTTTTTGAGTAAATTGCAAAATAGTCCCTGAAAGTTGTTCAATTTGCAAAACAGTCCCGGCCAGAGAAGAACATTACGAGGAAAGCACAAAATATTGGTAATTTACATATTCATCTCTCTTGTTTATTTTCTGTTGTTTATTTAGTGCAAAAACATCACTTATTTACATTTTAGTCCCTGTTCTCAGACATTGCATGATTCTTCTATTGAAATAAATGTTATTATTAGTCAAAAAACTCTGAGAAAACTATGCTATGTTCCTGATGTGAATATCATCTAGCATAAAATTTTCATTGCATTTTTCCTTCACTTTTTATTATTAAAAATAAAAAACATGCCCTTTTTTGCTGTTTGAAATTCCAAAAGTCAAAACACAAATATTGTTCCAAAAATTCCAAAAAAAGAGTATTTGTATTTCATTGTCTTTTAATTTCTGACCAATTTTCACGCATTAATTATTTATAAAACCCAAAAAAAATAAAAAACATCAAAAATCTTATAAAAATACCAGAAAATTCTACAAAAATCCAAAAATTTTGATTTCAGTTCTTGTTTGTAGATAATTGCTTATAGTTTGTCTTTAATATAATTTTCAGGAGTTTTGGGCATGTTAAAATATTTTTAAGTTGCAAATTACTCCCGGCTGTGCACAATTTCATATTTTCTCACTGATTGATTTTTAGAAAAATACAAAAACATCTGAAAATTCCATAAAAATTCTTAGAAACATTTCAAAACCTGTAAAACCTGAAAATATTTTCTTTGCATTTTCCTGAGTATTTTTTATTAATTGAAAAATTACAAAAAGAGTGGGTGTGCGTATTTGTGATCTTGTGAATGTTGATTCGTGTTATTTTAAAAAAATAAAGAAAAAATGCAGAATCAAAATCAGAAAAATTGAAAATCAGAAAAGATAAAAAAAGAAAAAAATCACAAAAATTAAGGATGGTTGTCCTTTGAGATTCCTATTTTCTCTTAATTAGTTTCTTATTAATCGAATAACCCTCGGGAATCGTAGCCTCCCTGAGTTCGACCATGTCTGCTATACAGGTTAATAACTAGCAAAATAACATAAAAAATATATTTTTTGTTTGGCATTGATTCTTGGGGATAACAACAACGGCCAACTTATCATTAATTCTCCAACCCTCGAGATTTCGTGTCAACAAAATGGCACCGTTACCGGGGAGGCACGGCGAGGGTTGTTAGGTTTCTCTTTTGACCTGCTATCCTTGGTTGTAAATAATTGTTTACATTCTTGCTATTCACTTCATTGTTTATATCCACTGGATTCATTCATTTTTTCTCTCATATTTGATAATTGTGTTTCTTACATATTCTCTTTTCTTTTTCTTGCTAGGGCCCGCAGAGCGAAGGAGGCGATCCTAGGAGAGGCGAAGCACCCAAGCGACGTGGAGGCGGCTTGATTCTTCACCAAGCCGTAGGATAGCGTGAGAAGAGGAGAAGAAGAAGTGAAGGATACGAAAGAGAGAGAGAGAGAGAGAGAGAGAGAGAGAGAGAGATTTTTCTAGCATTTGAACTCTGTAAACGGACATTCATTTTTTGCGGGGTCTGTTTCGCCAAGTGCCGGTTGGGGGACCTCACCAATTTTGTTTTCATCGCCTCTATTTTTATTTATTTTCCGCACATTTCGTGAGCCACCTATTGATTGCATTAAGTAATTTGCTTGAGCTAGGTAATTAATTCGGTTCAAACACCCTAAACAAGAATTTCTGTGCCCATAGAGTAGAGTGTAATTTGGACTTAGTCAAATTAACTTTATCTTGCATGTTAATAGAAGTTATCATCTAGGACGGTTCACTTGCATCATATAGGTTAGTTTATTTTTTGTATTTAAATTCTGCGCGGATCACTTGCATGTAGAGTGTTGGCGATAAGGTACGCATCTCCAACCCATGCATGCATTATCATTTTTAATCGTGCGTTAGCATTTCCGATCTCCTTCATTGTTTTCACTCACATAAGTTAAAAAGGAAATTGGACACTCGGTAGGCGATTCTTTGAAAATATTTTAACTAAGTGACAACTGCTTAAAATTTGGGACTGCTAAAGAAAACTTGACCCTAAAATAAACATAAGGAAAAATCATTATTTTGGGGAGAGTAATCCCCTCATTGTATTCGTTTTAACTTGCTCGTGTACACATTAAGGTTAGTGCTTAAATCCCATAATTCAACCTAAGTGTTTGTACAACTTTGTGATTATCAATTAACTCTAAAACATAAAAGATTAAGAGACCTAACCTTCATAGTCTTCACATTGCATTGAGTTGGTGAATTGGGCGTTTGTATTGTGTTTGATTGCTTGTGTGCATACTAGATCCTTCTGTGCATTTGCGCCTTTTTCTCCATATCTTTTGACCTTACCCCCGTGCTCCCTCAACTTTTATTTTGAAGATGGCCGGCTAGAGTTATTTTAATCTGATCTTCACAGATATCTCCTACTCTCTAGATTATCCACCTTCCTTTTTCCAGGAGCATTTTCCTCTTGGTTTTTGTGCATATCCGCCTAACCCATTATTTCAGGAGTCAGAGAACTTTTATTTTAACCCACCCTCATTCAACCCACCCGATCCTGGGATTTTAGAGTCACCTTTCATGCTATCCACACTTGAGACATTGAACCAGATGATGGAGCATACGAATTCGAGGATTTCCAATCTATTTAACATGAATAAGAGCCCGAATGCTGCTCCACCATTTAAGGATATAGATTCACTTGAGGATAATCATGAGAGCTTGAAATCACCCAAAATACAAAAAATGAAAAAATTTCAAAAATCCAAAAATAATTCGGGAGACACGTTGTTGATTCATTTTGTGAGGAGAGGACCCAAATGCCCGATCATTTACCCACACAGCCATGTCCCAACCTTGACTCCGAGGATGCCACTGTATAGACTGCTCTTGGTAATCCTTATGTACATGTTGATTCTGACCTCCTCCCTTATATGGATGAGGTCCGAAAATTCAAAAAAATGTTGACTAAACTCGAAGTGGTGGCCACCCTTCATGAGATCATTAAGGCCCCACTTCAACAGGCCATGACAGATTTATCTACTCCTCAACACAAGAAGAGAAAGCGAAGGAGAAGATCTGAGTGTCACATCTTGACCATGGTCACTGCCTACGCCATCTCTTACCGTCTATATTTTAAGAAAGGGAACTGTGCCACACCTCATGTGAGTTGCTCCATATCTGAGTACTCTTGTGATAACACTCTCCTTGACAGCAGTTCGTCAATGAATGTAATACCCTTCTCTATGGTGCAATCTCTTCATCTTGGGCCTCTCAGGAAAACCAGGATGATAGTTCAATTTGCTGATGGATCTATCAAGAGATCGAAGGGTATTCTAGAAAACATTGTCATTCTCATTCAGGGCATGAATTTTACTTCGTATTTTGTTTTAATGCCCATGGAGACATCCACCCCTGTGGAACACACTCCAATCATCCTGGAACAGTCTTTCCTCGCCTCTACGGGAGCAATTATTGATTATGATTCAAGAGAGATTCGCTTCCGCTATGATGTAGGAAGCGACGTGTTGATCACTACACCCACTACTGACCACGGACCTGCATCCCATGAGAGTATGCCTATATTAGACAATCGCAAGGACTTTGACCATGATGATACTACCAGAGATTTTTGCTATATGATGGATGATACTGAGACATGAGAATTCATCTTCAAGGAGGAGGACTCGGAAAGCATAGACCTGTGAGTTCCCTCTTCTGGTACGTGGCGATGCATTGATGACATCCGTGGAATTTACACGATAGACACCCTAGAGCGGAAGGCAGACTTGAGACTAGACATGACGGACATGATTTGACTACTTTCACTGATAAGTCCGTTCTTATTCACCCTGATTTAGATGAGACCGATCTGGCCAAATTTGATTTGATTGCTTTTAGAAAAGAATTTGGGCCTCTTGATAAAGATGATGATATGGTAGAGGCTTGTCAGGCTGAAATCGATCCTACTTTTTCTGATAATGATTTCGAGCTATTTTTCTTTGATGTTTGTAAGACTTCTCAGGCAGTACATGACCACACTACTTCTAATAACTGATTTAGGCCTGCATAATCTGAAACCGTTAAGGATACATTCTTGGTCGATCCTACTCAGTTCATATGTAATGATAACCCCAATATCTACCTACACCTTGTCAAATCCATTCCTCAGCGGTCCCGCAAGAAGGTTCGCTTTCGACCTTCTTGACCTTTGTACATCCACTACTCTTGTACATCCTTTCGTTTCACTCTTTCTTCTCCCGTTTTATCATTCACCCCTTTTCCGTGTGTGTGTGTTTGTATATATGCTATACATAGGATGTGCTTTATCCTAAGTATGGGGGGGTGAAGGATTTGTGTTGTTCATATTCGTCTTGTTTATCACCCTTCTTGTTGTTGCCTATACCTAGGGATACTCTTCCCTAAGTACATGGTTGGTGATGTTGTTCATATCATGTCTTTGTGAGACTGTACATTCTCTTCATCGGTTTTCTCTTTTGTGCATTCTACTATACTTAGGATTACTTGGTCCTAAGTATAGGGGGATCTCCAACTTCTCTTCTTTTTATTTTTTCCTTGAGTCGTTGTAGCATAGGAGTCTTTTCACCTTTCTATACTTAGCACGAGTTATGTCTTCCTTTGTCACTCTCTAATCACTATGAGGACATAATTCGAGCTAAGTATAGGGGGTGTCGTATATATTGTATATATACTTTAGACATAACTCGTACTTTTGAATTCGTTTATTTGGGGTGTTATGCGTATATTCTGTAAAATCCACGTGCATATAAAAAACAAAAAACAAAATCAACAAAAAAACAAAAAAAACAAAACAAACAAAGAAACAAACAAAAAAATCTCTTGTATATACTTGTACATATTTTACTAACCCTTTTTCCTCTAAAAAACTACAAAACCAAAAATCTATAAAAATTGCAAAAAAACCTTTCTTTAACATCTGAATTTTTCCTCCAAAAATCCATAAAAATTCAAAATTAGAAAATTGTAAAAAAATGTTCTTTTCACATGTGCATCATTTCTTCAAAAAAACTCTCTGTATTGTTCATATTTTTCATTTGCATGAGCATTTTTCAGGATAGTATGGATATTTAAACTATGTCTGGAATAAAATTGAAGAATGGAGCTTAGTTGGACCTTAATCCACCTAATCCTCGGAGGAACTTCACCGAGAAATAGGATTTTACAAGCTTCAGGTCTTTGACATAATTCTTTGAGTTCCACATGACAATGTGAAGCATTTGACTCTTAGTGTCTAACCTGGTCACTTCATTATAGTTACAACTCTGGAATAGGGAATTAATTTGTACTCTCGCACTGTGCACTTAGCTCAACTCAGACGGGATGTTGGAAGATTGTGTGAGTTTCTTTTTTGGTAGTGTGAAAATCTAAAAACCAGAGTACGGGTTGAAATAAAGCTTCGGAAAAGGGATGGATGGCTGGGCACAATTTTTCTAAGACCCCAAAACATGCATGAAAAAAAAAGATTCTATATCCATAGGGGCACAACAAGATCTTAGCAGAGCCACCAAAAATCAAAATACAAAGAAGCCACTACCAAATAAATATCTGACCAAAAAGGTCCAAGCTTCAAGAAAACCTACAGATCTTGGTGGAGACTCGGCTACATTGGCCATCTTCAAAAGGAGAGGTGACTACACTGGCCACCCTCCAGTTCTTTTCTCCTTATTTTAACTTCTCCCACAATTCGATTGTGAACACAACGTGACAGACCTTAGAAGGAAATACCTGACTCCCTGAGGATGAGTTATTTGTAGAGGAGATTTGCATTGTAGTCCGACATTCTAGATGGGAAGAGCTAAAATCTTTCACACATGAGTCGATTTGTTCGATGTTTATAGGGTATGCTTTGGGAAGAGGATTGATCTAAGATGACTTCTGAGCTGAAACTGTGACAATGATGTGTAGAACTTGAATGAAGTTGATTTTCAAATTCTAAGTCTCACAGAAGTTCCGACACACTAATAATCCAAAGGTACGACAGAGCTCCAAACTACAATTTTTTGAAGATAAGTTTAATACTTAAAATTGTCTACTTTCTTTATTTTCCCTTTCTTTTTCTTTTTATTCACTTATTCTTTCAAATAAGTGTTTGCTAAGGGACTAGAAAAGGTAAAGCATAGGGGGGATGATGAATCTGCGATTTGTCATCTTTATTCATTTATTTTAGCTTAAAATCTCTTATAAAACACATGCATATAACACTAACTCCATATTCTTACTAGCTTGCATCTGTGTAAATATTGTACACTTCTTACTAATTTTAACCTAAAATAAATAAATAAAGAAAGTAAAAATAAAGAAAAGAAAATAAAAAAGGAAGACGGTATACAGGCTGATCCGAATCCCGAGAGAAGGTTAAGACTTGACCTGATCGACCAGGAATAAAGTAGGGGGAGATAAGGGTCCTTAAGCATAAAATCAAAAAAATGTATGTGTTGTTGTAAATACTTCTCACTTATTTTATGTATATCTGCATAAAACTGACACTAATTTATTTGTGCTTTAATTGACCTCAAATCAAATAACTTTCAAAATCAAAGTTGTAAATAAAAAAGGGTCCTAATTAGTAAAAATTTTGCACAATTAAATCATGTACAGAATAAAAGTAGCCACACTTGGAAAAACCCAGTAAGCACTAAATTAAATATCAATTCCAACTCCATATGAATTCAAATTAAACTAATCTCACTTCCATTGGACTTTAAATTAAATTATCTTTAAAATGGCTGTGATTTCATAATTTTCGGTTACGAGTAAAATGTTGGTCTTCCGGGGTGGTTAGTGCAATTTTCCCATGTATTTTGTAAATATTGTATTTGTATATATTTGTAAATTATTCTTACCAATTATTTAAAATTAAAAAATTAAAAAATTAAAACAAAAAAGCTAATTTCCCTATTTACCCTTGTATATAATGTCATATATGTATATAGTATATGTATATAGTTGCTATTTTTAATTAACCATCATAAAAAATAAAAAAACAACATTTTTTAATTCAAATAAATAAAGTGACGAAAATTAAAAAAAATAGATAATTTTGTAAATAGTTTATCTCTTTTACTTTATCTCATGTCATCTCTTCCACAAAAAAATTAAAAATTAGTTTTAATTTTCATCTATTATCTCTATATCCAGAAAATACAAAAATCAAATTTCATTCCTTCTTTTCTATTTATATGGATCCTTCTCCCTCATTTCAACTTGATCAATCTCTACAGAGAGGAGCCCAATCTCCGAGAGAATATTTCGTCAAGAAAGTTACCTAGTCTCCAAGCCGTCTGGAGGCAGCGAGTTGGCCTTGTTGGGGCGATCACGGTCCTTTTCTTTACTTAAGATAAAAGTACAAAGGTTAATTTTTAGTTTAATCGTCGTTTATCTTAGTTTAATCGTAGTTTAGTTACCTAGTCTTAATTTCGTCGAGAAAGTTACCTAGTCTCCAAGACTCACCTTTGTACTTTTATCTTAAGTAACCTTTGTTTAAGATAAAAGTACAAAGGTTAAAAATGTGGAACTCACCTTGTACTTAATTAACTTTAATGTCATATAACTTTGTATTTTTATCTTAGTTTAATCGTATTTTAGTGCATCGCATTTTTTATCGTCATTTTTATTTCTCTAGATCTAAAAAAAATTCATCACGATTTTGATCGGCTCCGACTCGATTTTTCATCTCACTTTCTCGATCTCCACGCGTTCTATTTCTATAGTCCACGATCTCTCAACTCCGGCCACGTACAGTGGCCGGAGATCGGATTCGAATCTTTCATTTCCTACGGATCCCTGCTCATTTTCCGATTTGTAAATAAATAAAAAAATAAAAAAATTATTTGATTTCTTTATTTCTAACATTTGTTTTGCAGGACCATTAAATAGAAACCAACAAAAAAAGTAAAAAAAGAAAAATCATTCCTAATTTTCTTTAATACTTTGGATTTACAAAAACAATTATTGTTTTCATTCACCGGCCGTCATCGCCGACGCGCGTGGCCCTCACCCCCTGCCGCCATCGCCGACGCGCGTGGCCCTCACCACTCGTCGGACATCAAAACGCAGCCGTCATCCGCGCCTCCACCGCGTTGGCCTCCATCCACCGCCCCGACCGCGGAACATCCCAGGCGACCCACCTCACGCCTCGTCGTATCGACCTCCACCGCGGCCCCCCTTCCTCGCCGATGTCCTCCAGGCCCACGCAACCGCACTCTGCAGCGTCGCCCGCCTACCGCCGAGTTCCTCCGCCCTTTTGCAAAACACGAAAGCAAGCAAATAACCCTATGATGATAAAAAGATCTTTTTGAGTGAATTGTAAAATAGCCCCTGAAAGTTTTCAATTTGCAAAACAGTCCCCACGAAAGAAGAACATTATGAAGAAAGCACAAATTATTGGGTAATTTACATATTCATCCTTCTTGTTTATTTTCTATCGTTTATTTAGTGCAAAAACACCACTTATTTACATTTTAGTCTCTGTTCTCAGACATTGCATGATTCTTCTATTGAAATAAATGTTTTTATTAGAACAAAAATTCTGAGAAAATTATGTTATGTTCCTGATGTGCATATCCATCTAGCATAAAATTTTCATTGCATTTTGCCTTCATTTATTATTATTAAAAATAAAAAACATGTCATTTTCCCTATTTAAAATTCCAAAATTCATATAAATTCGAAGATTGTTCCAAAAATTCCAAAAAATTAGAGTAGTTGTATTTCATTGTCTTTTTATTTATGAGTATTTTTTCTTTGCATTTTCGTGAGTATTTTCTTTGCATTTTCCTGAGTATTTTTGATTAATTGAAAAATTACAAAAAGAGTTGGTGTGGGTATTTTTGATCTTATTAATATTGATTCGTGTTATTTTTTAAAAAAATAAAGAAAATTACAAAATCAAAATCACAAAAATTCATATATAAAAAAAGATAAAAAATCACAAAAACCAAGAAAAGTTGTCCTATGAGATTCCTATTTTTCTCTTAATTAGTTTCTGATTAATTGTATAACCCTCGGGAATTGTAGCCTCCCTGAGTTCGACCATGTCCGCTATACAGGTTAATAACTAGCAAAATAAAATGAAAAAAATATATTTTTTATTTGGCACGGGACTTTGGAGATAACAACAACATCCAACTTATCATTAATTCTCCAACCCTCGAGATTTCGTGCTCAGCACACCTACTCTACTAAGGAAGTCCGGACAGTTTATCGGCTACCCGTATTCCTCACTGAGAAGTAGCTAATCGCTTTTGAAATCAGTAATCTATTTGAAAATCTTGGCTTTCCTCTATCCTAGTGTGTATCTCTCTTCTCGCTGCAAGATAAAAGCAAACAATGTCGGGGTTGCTCTCCTGCAAGAATTTTTGATTTTATAAGTTCTTAAGATCGACTATTTTTAGTAGTCCCAATTTTAATTAGGTGATCACTAACGAATTTAAATGAGCACAAATATACGTCTACCGTCCAGTCCCAATTTCCATTAGAGTTATGTTATAAAACAAGAGGGAGAAGTTAGGAAAAGCCGATGCACGCGAAAAACTATGATGTATGCTCAGTTAGAAGACTTATAGTGAATCCTCGCAATCTCTATATGGGATGCTAGACAGAAATTGAAAATTTATTCTAAATGAATGTCAGCCGATGAAAAACCACACCTAAGCAGAAAGTTCTATTAGAAGGGTAGAATTGAGTAATTTTTTTGGCTAAAATGAGCGATCTATGCGCACCTTAGTTAAAGTGAAGTGTGGCTTAATTCCTAAGAGCACAATTAAGAAATAAAAATGCTCTGAGAGACGTATGTGTAAGTCTATCCTAATCGCCACTCAAGTCGGGCCCCACCATCGTCGCAGAGTGAAACAGGCCATGACACACCACAGAAGAAAGTTCAGAGTCTTTTAACGCACGCGAGAGTCCAAACGAACACTGCTATAAATGAGCAATTAATTACAAAAAATTAAAATTTGTAGAAATTAAAAACTTGTACTCTACGCTCTATCACGACTCGGCTCGATCTTAAATTAATTTTGGCTTTTTGGAGGTCGGTGAAGTTGCATCGATTTCTTGAAAAACTGCTCCACGTACGTCGGGTACCTTATAAGAAAAATAAGAGAGAATATGTAAGAGAGTGACTCAAAAATAATAAAATGGACAAGAAAAATAAATGTTGAAATAAATGTAGGAAAATAAATGGAATTTACAATGAGAAATTCGGGGGTCAGACTACCCGAATGCAGAAAACCGATTAAAAAAATTTTAGACAAAACCCTAAGCCGTTTCCCTCCCCGACAACGGCGCCATCTGACGAATCTAAAATCTCCCTTGTTTAAAAGATGTGTATTTATGATTGTGCGTAAAAATATAATAATTATTTTGTCATTCGTTGTAGGCGGCAATCAGAATCGTTCAAGAAAATAAACACAAATAATTATTCAAGTTTTAATCTCGTGGTTTTATGTTTATTTTACTTGGGCAAGTCCCAAGGTCGAACACAAGGAGGCAAAGGAACAACCTATAATTATGTCTAATAAAGTTCTTGTGCAGTTCTCGAGGTGGTCTTTTTTTGGAATTTTTAATGCAATAAAGGATGCAAAATGCAATTTCGACCTATTTTAGGGACTAAAATATCAACTACGTTCAAACGATGTCCGAAAAATATGAAATTTGGCCACAATACAAAATATGATGAAATGAATGCATTTCAAATTTTTTTGGAATTTTTGGATGTAATATGATTTTTTATGAATTTTTAAATGCAAACAAAATGAATTTCATTATTTAATTATGATAAATATTAAACCAACTTATTTTGAAGCATCAAAATTATCTAAGATCTATCACTAGGTGATTGATCTCAAACAAATCTTAAACCTCAAAATGTGATATTTAATATTTATTAAAAATCAAACACCGAAATACGTAAAATCATTTTTACAGGACAAATTATGAATGCAAATGCGAATCTTTTTTAGCACAATGTCAAGCACAATTAATTCTACTATATGTGATTTTTCGGGAATTTTAAGAGTAACAGTCAATCAAATATGAATTTCAGAGCATGAAATGGGCAAATTATGCAATTTTCCATAGAATAATTAATTATTAATTAATCATTGCTCACAAAAATGTCCACAATATGTCAAAATGTAGAGAATTACATGTCAAACATCATGCTATTTTTGGATTAATAAAATAATATAGAGAAGAGTTAGAAAATATAGGGGAAAACAAGGGGTATAACTGCAAAATAATATAAATAAATAAAAATGCAAAGGTCTATAATGTAATTACCAAAAGATGGGGGGGGGTTTCCTGCAAAATTGCTAGTGGGCACGTGCGTAGCACATGCCCTCTGGCTGTCTGGACTGGGTGGCAAATAGGGAGACTCCGGGTGTGCTCCTTGTAATTTACCCACTGGGACACGTGCTTTGCACGTGACCCCTAGGGATGACGTAAGCGATGGCATTGGTGGTCCCTCCCGTACGTGCTTCTTGCGTGGGAGGTCCTCGGGCCTGGACCCGGCAGCGAGGAATGGTGGATGCGGGCCGGAAGAGATGGAGGCAGTGGATGTCGGCAGTGGTTGCAGTTCCGGTTGCTGTTGTCGAAGTTGAGGTCAACGATAGTTGCAGGCCCGGTTGTTGTTGGCCTTTATTGCGTGGCCGGTGAAGTCGAAGGTTACGCAGGAGACCGATGGTCGTAGTCAGTGGAGGTCGAGGAAGATGCTGACGCCTAATGGCAAAGTGTTGATGGTGGCTGAACGTCATTGATGTTAGAGGTGGGGCACAACCTTCCCGTGGCTGAAGCGGAGTTGTTGTTCAAACACCTGGGAGAGGTGCGATGGCTGGCCGCTGACGAAGACGTTTGGTGGAACTTCGGAGCGAGGTGGAGTAGCTCGAGGATAATGAGATTATGAAGGGAGGAGATGAGTGCGATGGAATCGAAGCCTCCGGTAGGAGGTTGAAGGTGAAGACAGGTAATGGAGTGGAGTGAGGTTTGGATGGAGTACCAGAAGAGGAGGATCAACGGCGAAGCGCCAGAGCGGAGCAGCGGCCTGGTGGGGAGCTGCGACGAGGTCGTAGTGACCCCAGATTACACTGACGAGAGGGAGTTCTACGGTTGTCATGCCCGAAGAAGGTGGCTCGGTCTGTAAACGATAGATAGTCGAAGAGGGGGCAGCACGACTTCTTAAATAGGAGGGGTTTGGGCACCGGAGAGGGAAAGAATCGGGGCAACGCGCGAGTGGAGATTTGACGAGGTCCGCAGGGATGATAAGATCGGAAGGGATCGCGCATATCGGAGATGGTAGGGATCGTGGGGCGGCACACGATTCGCGGAGGAGATCGGCGAGATTTGTGGGAGGCGGGCGGTGAGAATTGGGAAAGGAGACGGGAGGTGGATGTCGAGCAGTGGCCATCCGATCGGCCGAGATCGGATGGCCACGATGATGACGAGTGGCGAGATGGGGGCATAATGGCGCGGGACGCACGTGCTTGGCGCGTGCCTGGGTGGCATGTGCCTCGCACGTGCGGTCCTTTTTAATTTTTCAATTTTTTTATAAAAACGATATAATAATATCTACAAAAATGGCTGACACGTGGAGGCTCCAGGAGCGGCTACGTGTCAGCATCACAAAATTCGAAATATAAATACTTTGTAAAATCCAAAAAAAATAGCAAACAACCTCGGATCGAAAACGTTTCTTCGCGAAAATTGCTTGCCTCGATGAGATTTACAACTTTCATGAATCAAAACCAAAATCGATCAATTGTACAAAGTGATATTTTTGGGGTATCTCAAGTACATAGAATACCTTGATTTTTGGGTTTTATAATTTTTATGTCATTTTTAAATTGAGATAAAAATCAGTAACAAATATGGTAAAATCAAAGATCAATAATTACACATTAATCTAATTTTTTTGAATGTTTATTAATTGATAAAATACGTACATAAAATATCAGGTCAAAAATCGCTAAAATACAGAAATGTACAAAAGAGGCCCAAAACCCAACTTTCACCTATGAGCTCTGATTCACTTGAACTCATTCTTGTTTTGAAGGTTATTGAATGTACATTAGTTCAAAAGCGAATAGGATTAAAACGGGCACTAGATGAGGAAGATATTAGGTTTTTAGTCCGGAAATCCTAAAACCAGGGTTTGGGTTTTTAGTCCACTTATTTTAGTTAATTAGTTTTTTTGTATTTTTCATTTTATTCTTGTTAGTGATATGTACACAGTGGAGGTGATTTTGTGTTTTTCGGAGTTAGCATGAATGAGTTAAAAATCCGAGAAGTTAAGCTATTTACAGGTCATTTTTGGCTTGGATTTTTGGCTTCTTATTTTGTGCAGAAATTAGGGCTAAAATGCAATTCTTATGAAAACATGCATGAATGCTAATTATGCGGAATAGATGCAAAAATTCTGTTAATTTTGAGGGATTTGAGCTTAATAATGAGATTGAGTAATGAATCCGAGATTCATCAACGTGGCATCGCTCGCACGTGAGGTGCATTGTTAGGGACTCAAATGTAAATATAGAAAAGTGAGGGTTTTCATGCAAACATTACAAAACTAAATGAACAACTTATGAAATATTAAATTCTAATATTTATATACAAAAAGTAGTTAGGTCTAATGTGCAAAATACCCAACTTATGCACGCGAATGAATGGCCTGAAGGCGGCCACTTGCCACTTGTCGAGCACTGGATGATTGATACCGCTTTGTGTCGAATGGTAGAGATTAGATCTCTGGATGGATGTCAATGGTGAAGGTGTAACATCATCCAACAGTTGAGATCTAAAATAGGGGGCATTTTAGATCCAACGACATACGGGCGAGGTGGAAGAACAATCGAAGAACTTGCTTGAGGAGTGTTTCGATTCAATGAAGCGCTCAACTTCGAGCACCTTCACGCTTGCCGACACTCGCTCTCGTTCCCGACATCCTCCCGCAGCTAGTTGACCGGGTCAAAATGGTCAGGGACCTCGAGGGCTACTCCGACGAGGTCAAAGGTAAGGGTTCTATTTGAACTTCAAGAAGACCTACAAATGCAATTTTTCATTTTATATCCTACGAGGAACTTGTTAGAGGAAAAACACGGAGCTCATGGGAGATTCTAGGGGTGGAATGGGCAGTAGGTGAGGTGGGTGGATCTTCTCCAACAAGCGGAGGAGGAGGAGGAGGAGGAGCTGAAGTCCAGATCCGTAATGGATCGGGTTGAACGAAGAGGTGTACGGAGTAGGATAAGCGATGGGGAAGATGTGAGGTGATTTGACGAAGCTTTGCACACGTGAGAACAGGCAGAGGAGTTCATAGGAGGTCAATATCCAACGAACTACGAATCGATCAGATCAATCTCCATCAGTCGATAAAACCTTAATCTAATTGCATACAATAGAACTAAAATCTAAACGCGAAATAGAAAGCACTAAAACAGACCTCGAATTAGTATGGACGACAAGATGAACCTTACAACAGCGGTGCACGCCAACGATGGTGGAAGCAACCTAAGGATCATGCCTCATCACGCTCTCAATGGCTAGAGAAGAAACCTATCACCTTCCTCAATCCAAATAACGTGAGAAGGGAGATGAAAATAGAACAAAGGAGATTCAAAAACAAAATGGAAATCATATGGGTTTTTGTATAGGTGACGGAGCGGGGTCGAAGATCGAGGTCAAGTGGGAGCGTTAGTTATCCGAAGCTTTAGGAGACTCTCGCGTGTGAATCACTAATGATCGAGGAAGAAAAATACCAAAGAGACCATTCCCAATCGATGCTTGCATCGATGGGAGAACAAACGAGAAGATGGGTCAAAGACTAGGTTGTCAGGGCTACTCGGCGAGGGTCAGTCAGTTGACCGTGGTCAACTGAAAGATCCTCCTCATTGGTCCCAAAGCACCAACCATGGAAAAACCTCCTGAAATTATTTATAAATTAGTTATTAATTAGTAAACGATTTTATTAAATTAAATTTATATAAGAAAAAATATTTATTATTTCTTGTAGATTTTTTTTGATTTTTTGTATTTTTAGAGCTTTTTATTTAAGAGTTAATTTTTAAGGGTGTAATTCGAGGTATATTCATCTATGTTTTAGGTCTTTTATTTTTATTTTGTATATTTGCTTTTATTATTTTATTATCTTATTGTATAAAAATTATAACACATTTTTATATTCCTAAATATTTTTTATTGTAATTTTTGATATTATATTTGTACTTAAATAAATAGGTGTATTTATTGTATAGGTATAGGTATTGGTATTCCATCTTTGTATTATATATATATATATATTATTTTAATATTTTCTTTGTGATTTATTTTAGATTTAATATGTGCATATGATATAATAAATATTTACAAAATTATAAAAAAATATAAAAATAATAAAATATAAAGCAAATGAATATTTTAATCTAATATATTGTACAATAAGTGTCCAAAATCTAACTTTTATATCTTAACTCCAAAAATATGAAACCATCTTCATTAAATAGATTATTAAAAGCCATATACAATTAAAGGTCATTATGATATATTTTGAGTTTTAATTTGGGAGACATGGGTGTACGAAGTTGGGATTTTGGAATATTATTTAGAGTATAATTTTAATATATCATTTTGTATAAATGCAATTATATATTTTTATATATTTTATTATCTACAACTCTCATGTAAAATTTTATA